>PVLC010000088.1:125038-326240 GCA_004027655.1 Graphiurus murinus
TTTTTTTGGCGGTACTGGGGATTGAACTCAGGGGCATTCTACCTCCGAGCTATACCCCCAGCCCTATTTTTTATTCTTTATTTTGAAACCGAGTCTCACTAAGTTGCGGAGTGCCTCACTAGGTAGCTGAGGCTGGCCGCGAACCTGGATCCTCCGGTCTCAGCCTCCCGAATGCTGGGATTACAAGCGTGCGCCACCATGCCCAGATCGCACTTAGCAGTTTTTAAATACATGTCAAAGTTTGGAATTGGGTTTGATTCTGTTGGTTAAGATTATGACATCAAAACATTTCTGGAAATATTTGCATACAAGGCTGAATAAAAACCAAATACTTTTTAATTGAATAAAGTATTTTCTATTCGATTAGTGACAGATATTTTGTTAAATGAGATTCTGGAGAATACTGAAAATACTTTAGAGAAGAAAAATACATTCTATCAAAAATATCTTTATAATACATACATATTTTTCTACAATAGAAGCATCTATGAAATAAAGAACTCTTTATTTTAATATGCAGGTAATGTAAATGGTTCTGATATGTTCTTCAGAATATTTTTCTCTCTACTAGGGATTTAACCCAGGGACACTTTATCATAGAGCTACATCCCTAGGCTTTAATTATTTATTCTCCCACAGGGTATCATTAAATTGGTGAAGCTGGACTCAAACTTGTAGTCTTCCTCACTCAGCCTCCCCAGAAGTTGGGGTTACAAACTCACACCACCACAGAAGGTTCTTCAGAGAATTTTATGATACTTTAATGGTTAAGAAATTAGAACATATTATGGTAACGATCTCACTTTATCCCAGATAAATTGTACATCAGAAAGGATTAGAAGTGAATCCTGGCATAGTAGCATATGCCTGTAATCCAAGTACCTGGGGGGCTGAGACAAGAGGATCTCAGGTCCAAAGCTAAACTCCACAACTTAACGAGACCCTGTTTCACACTGAAAATAAATAAATAAATAAATAAATAAAGGGGTTGGAGGCATAGCTTGGAGATATAATGCACCTAGGTTCATTCCTTAGTACCACAAAAAAATTAAATAAATGAATGAAAGGATTAGAAGTGAAGTAACACTACTTTCAATTAATGATCTAAGTAATTTAAGCATTATTCTATTTTTAAGCAATGATATCTATCACATAACTTTGATATTTATTATAAAAATTCTCATATTTATATATTTCATAGTCAAAAGTTAGGTTATTGTCACTTTAGCAATATAGCTAAGAATATATATATATTTTTTTGTTTAGAGCATTTTTAGTGAGTTACTGAGGTTGGCTATTTTGTTTAATCTTTGCTTTGTTGTACTCTTAACTTATTATAAATACTCTTACCTCATGGCATGAACTTTGAGTTTGGGTGAGATCATAGCTGATTTTTCTAAGCTCTTATACCTTAAATCTCATTTGAGATGTGTTAAAATATTTGTGAGTTAATACTGGAAATGTATTCATAGACACATACATGTTTTATATGCTCATCAGTTTACTATAGAGCAAATAATTTGAAGCACAGGGATCCCTGCCATAGACCTGACCACGCAATAAAAAACAGAAAATAGATGTTTACGATTGTGAGGCTGCATTAGATATTCCCTTACACAATAGTACAGTGCACACTCACAGGAGATGTCATTCTTTGCAGAGTTAGAAAAATCAGCTTAAATTCCATATAAAAAAAAAAGAAGAAGAAGAATAGCCAAAACATTCTTAGCAATAAGAACCATGCGGGAGGCATCACAATTCCTGACTTCAAATTATACTACACAACTATATTAAAAACCAGCATGGTGTTGGCACAAAGACAGACACAGAGACCAACAAAAAAGGATAGAAGACAGAAACAAAGCCACACACTTACAGCCAATTGATTTTTGACAAGGGTGCCAAAAACATGTTGAAGAAAAGACAGCCTTTTCAACAAATGGTGTTGGGAAAACTAATTTTCCATTTGTAGAAAAATGGAATTAAATCTCTACCTCTCACCCTGCACAAGAGTCAACTCAAGATGTATCAAAGACCTGGAAATTAGAACACAGACTTTGAAAATACTAGAGGAGGAATTATGTTGGCGTGTTGGACCTCTAGTTTCCAACATATAGGCACAGGTAGAAATCTCCTCAATACGACCCCCAAAGTTCAGGAAATTAAAACAAGAACTAATAAATGGGTGTCATTAAACTACAAAGTTTCTGTTCATCAAAAGAAGTCATCAATATTCTAATGAGAGAGTCTACTGTCGCATTATTGCTCTGACAAGTACTATATTGTAAAGGAGTGGTGATAGTGAGCATCTTTATCTTGTTCTTGATTTTAAAGGAAAGTCCCACAATTTTCCCCTTTAAATATGATGTTGGCTTTGAGTTTATTGTATATTGTCTGAATGATATTGAAGTTAAACTGGGTAAAAGCTAACCAAGTGTCATGTGAATGTATGTCACTATCACTCTGAACTACATTATGATGTGAGACTATAATGAACCAGTAAAAATAGTTCGAAAAATTAAATCATATTTTTTGAGGAACCGGAAAGTCATTAGGGAAATATCCTTACTCAGCCACTTGCAGCTCTAATTTATGCTTCACTATACTATGGTTTGGCTCTTTCAAAACAAACCAAAGTAAAAACAACTGCGCCAAGCCCCTCCCTTCCTATCCATCTACGACAAATGAATCCATGCCCTGATCTGGTTCCACTCAAGATCCCAAACCTTGTTATACTTAAGTCTTCAAACCTCTCACAGTTCACAACAATGAATGTATCTTATTTTATAGTGAGACCACATATTTCTCAGAATTGGTAAATTTCCTGTATTCCTAGTCACTCCTTAGTTTTACTAGATTCTGTCACTACTTTGCGAATTATTGGATAAAGTTGTGGTAAGTCTCATAGTTATTATTGTCCCTGGAGGATTTCAGGCCTTCCTCATCAAAGATTTCCATTTGTTGAATTTTTACTTTGATGAGCCAAACAATGGCTTGGCTCTATTTTCAAGTGTTTACATTTTATTTTTAAAAGTCTCATAAAGGTAAGTTATAGAAAGTTAAATTACTAGCCGGGCGTGGTGGCCCACGCTTGTAATCCCAGCATTTGGGAGGCTGAGACCGGAGAATCCAGGTTCAAGGCCAGCCTCAGCTACCTAGTGAGGCACTCCACAACTTAGTGAGACCCGGTTTCAAAATAAAGAATAAAAAATAGGACTAGGGGTATAGCTCAGAAGTAGAATGCCCCTGAGTTCAGTCCCTAGTACCGCAAAAAAAAAAAGAAAGTTAAATTACTGAAGATCTTCAAAAGACCTATTTAAACCATGGCAAACCAATCACAAATTTTGCGTTTCAATCTTCCAACTTAATTTTATTTTATTTTCATATGTTTATTGGTCTCACAATGCAGTTCACAGTGATAATAGCATACATGCACACAGAACTTGGTAGGTTTCCCCCACCTCCCCATCCCCCCCACCCTGCCCCGTACAGAGTATTGAGACTGGTATTGGTATTCTCACATATGTAACTCAATTTTACAAGCAGATTTAAGCTGCTTCATAAAAAATTATAATTACTGAGTAGTTCAAAAATTTTATATTTTGCTCCGTATAGATATTTGCATCAATTTAGATATTTTTAAATTGCATTAAATATCACTTACTTTGATTGCTGAGTTTTTGATGCCCCCAAAATGCTGTGCTCAAGGTTAGTAACCCACTCGCCTCACCATATTCCCTGCCCTAGAGTAAACACTGAAAGCTATTTCCAGTGCCGAAACAATCGTTTCCAATTAGAAAGATAAAGACTTGATTGCTGCCAGAGGATGGCTTGATTTAGGTTGCAGGTGGCATAAATCAGTATTTGATGAAACTCAAGTTTAAGTAGGAATAAGGAGAGCATTTTTTCACTTAATTAGCACCAGTGATAAGATGAAGTAGCAGTATCTCTGGGTGCATGGAATCCCCGATTGTTATGAACCTGCTGCTGTTTATTTCTTTGTTTGAGTCTAACCCAAGTACTACTGAATAAAGTTTTATACATTTAACTTACTGGTTTATTAGTCAAACACAGTAAATAATAATGGCATTGATGTGCACTAATAAATTGCACAAGTATATTTCTTTCAATTTTGAGACAATTAACCATTGCATTTAACATTTTTAAAGCTTATAATAACTTTGTGCATGTGAGATGTTACTAAAGGCAACAAAAGAGGAAAAGCTGCTGTCATAGGATGACAACTGGAATGTAATTAACATTAATGCTAAAAAAATTATAGCTGTGAAATTTTAATAGCAACCATAGTAAAACATGCTGTGAATTTTCTAAATATTCCTAATTGTGACCTCAAATACCTTAAAGATCTTAAATAAAACTTTCGAGATATTCTGTATCCCCTATTGCATACTCTTTGAGATAATAAGGCTACAGCGTTAATAGGATCTTTTATTTATTTATTTTTTTGGTGGGGGATACCGGAGATTGAACCCAAATGCATTCTACCTCTGAGTGAAATCCCCCAACCCTATTTTATTTTATTTTTTCAAACAGGGTCATGCTAAGTTGGTGAGGGTCTTGCAAAGTTGCTGAACCTGGCTTGAGACCTGCTATTCTCCTTGTTCAGCCTTCCAAGCACTGGGAATACAAGTGTGCACCACCACACTTTGTTGGTTCTTATTTCTTCAAGGTCAAGTTCACTTTTATCATCATGCATCTCTTCTCATCGCCCAAGTTAAACAAACAGGGACCTTTGGTCTGAGTCACTTTCTCTGTCCATTACAGTCTCACTGCTCTTCAGCAGAACAAGAAGGCATGCCAAAAGTGTAACAGACAGCATCTCCACTGCTCTCCCTAACTGCTTGCTTTGGTTTTCCAGGTTAAGAAGCACAGCAGCCATCACTTCCTGAAAAGGACAATAGTAAAAACAAGTAAAACACTTTCTTTTTCTTCAATACTTCACCTGGGCTACAAAACATCAGATTTCTAAAACCTCATCTAGTAAAGAGATTTTCTGTACCAAAGAACAGCGGAAACATGAAATTGCCACACATGCGGTATTTCAATATCAAGATGGTTGCCAAGCAACTGAGAACCATCAAGGACACTTGGTTTTTACAAATCCCCAGTGACTAGCAGGAGCCATTGCTCTCCTTCACGGCACACTGACAGAATTTTGTTCTTATTAATTTTTGCACTTTATTTGTTTGGGGCAGCAAGAGCAGCAAGCAGATATTCCACATCAGGGAGTTGGATGTATGCTATTCAGAATAAAATAACAGGTCTTCAAGTTGGAAATAAAAATTTAATTAGTAAAATAATTATTTCAGGAGCTGAAATGAACAGCCAAAAAGTGCACTTATCTCAGCTTTCATTTGCATCTGGGACCTGAAACTGTCGAAAGCCGGAATAAGAATTTGAATTAGGCATGCTATTGAACAAATTGTGCGGAGTGAAAACCACTGGTATGATTAACATTCTAAAGTAACAAGTCTCTGCTTGAGAATGATAGTGCGTGATAGCGCCAGAAAGTCCTCCCAGGGAAGAAAGTATGTTGGCTGTGAAGCAGAGAATAACTTAGTAATGGCTTTGGGTTGAACGTGAACCTCGGTCTAGGTTCTTTTGTGGTTTGTGCCAAAGAGAGAGTTATCTAGACAACTGAGTTGGGAGGATGTAGAGTCCCAATCTGGAGGGAGATGATTGGAAATTATGGCAGCCAGGGGGATGTGCCCATACGGTCACTCAAATCAATGAACGTTTTTAAGTCGATGAAAAATATTTCGTGTAGAAAATCTATAAATCCCCAAAATGTTTTTTGAGAGTGATTTGGGTAGCTATTGCTGAACAGGATTAAGGCTGAACTTAATGCTGGGTTAACATTGTTTGAAACTAAAAAGCCGAGGGAGCCAGAATGTAGCCCAATGGAGGCTGGGTTCTAATAGAATAAACAGGTCAGGGTAGACAAATCTTTTATATAGGTAGTGGTGGCCCTGGTGTTTTTTCCACTCAAATCTCCTCATGAAAAACTGCTTCTGAGAACATAACTGACAGGTGACCTCCAGCTAAAAGCTGAAGCCAGGGCTCTTCTCAGATAGTAACTGAGCTGGCAAGCATCAGAAATACTCTGGTCTAACATGGGATCCTCTAGACAGGCACCCTGTACTCAGGTATTCCCCCAAATGCAGGGCAAAAAAAAAAAATGGCTCTTTTACACTAAACTTTTCCTTTCCTTTTTCTTTTCAATGAGAGGGGAACTGAGGCTTTTCTTAATTTTCTACCCCCACCTTTCATCCTTAGCAGGCATGTCTGAGGAAATCTCTTTCATAACAATTATCACCTCAATATCCACTTCTTAGAAGACCCAATATAACATAGAAATTCACCTTGAGTCAATTTGAGTGGACAGTTGGTTATAAATTACCTGCAGTGAGTGTTTCTTTATTTCAAGCTATATTCTCACAGAAATTAGACAGTTAATTAAAAAGTGTACCCCCAAGCCATATGTGGTGGTGTAGGCCTGTAATTCTAGCCCTTGGGAGGCTGAGATAGAAAGATTGCAGGTTCAAGACCAGACTCAACAACTTAGGAAGACCCTCAGCAAGGTAAGGAAACTATGTTTGTTTTTTTGTTGTTGTTGTTATTGTTGAATTATATACATATATATATATATATATATATATATATATATATATATATATATATATATATATATATATATTGCGGTACTGGGGATGGAATCCAGGGCATTTTACCTCCGAGTTACACCCCTATCCTTATTTTTTTATTCTTTATTTTCAAACAGGGTCTCACTAATTTGTGGAGAGTCTCACTAAGTAGGCTGGCTGGGATTACACACATGTGCCACCACGCCTGGCTGGAAACTAGGTATTAAAATAAAATTTAAAAAAGGGCTGTGGTTATAGCTCAGTGGTTGAATGACCTTGTGCTCAATCCCCAATATCAAAAAATGTGTACCCCAAAACACAAGCTCTTCCCAAATAAATATGCCTGCATAGACAGGAAATTTAGTCCACAACGGACTTCAGAAAAGATGAGAAGGAATTAAGGCAATAATGTATTCTTTCTCTTTGCCCACAAATTCAATTCAAAGGGCCATTTTTTTTTTCATTCTTTTTGAGATATCGTATTGAATTGCTAAGACTGTTGAAACACATAAATAAACTAGGCAGTATTTAAATATATCACTTTTATTATTCAATTTTTCCTGTAAACTGTTTTGTAACAGCGGTAAAACACATTTCTCCTAGGGTAGAGATCCAACTGGATCTCATAGTTTCCTCTCATAATTCAACTCTATCTTAGTAAAATAATCCTAGCACCAATATATTTCCCAAGGTATACTGTGAACATTACTCATTTTTACCCTCTTATAAATTTATGGAGCAGATGAGGAAATACTTTTTCTCATTCCATTCAGATATATTGAGCTTGCTCTTTTTGAAATGCTCCTTGCAAATGTTCCAATTTAATCTTTTTATTAAAATGTAAACTATATATGGTTTCATTCAAAGTTCAAAACCAAAGGTACATTTATAAATAATAGAATAGAGAAATCTTTATTCTACTAAATTCCTATTTGAAAGAACACTTTGAAAGAAATATAATGACAAAATGCTTTGCCTTTAGACACGACCAGAAAGCTGATATGGTAGTTTTCTGTTGCTATGACAAATTACCTAAGATAATTAAATCATAAAGAGGAAATGTTTATGCTGGTTCAGAGTCTTGGAGGTACTAGTACAAGATCAGGCATACCCAGTGCTTTTGGTCTTTAGTGGATGTGCAGAGTGGCCATGGTAGGAAGGATGTGGCAGAAGCAACTGCTCAGATCATGACCAGGAAGAAGAGGAAGAGGAAGGTAATCAATTCCCACTCTCCTCTTCTTCTTAATGGTTTTACCTCCTGACGTTTCTAACAGTAGCACCATAGTGACCAAGCCCTAAACACATGGTCCTCTCAGGGACATTTATCATCCAAATTATAGCACGCTGTCCCTGAGAAGGTGCACGTGCACACCATAGAAAGGTGGTGGCTCTTTTTCTCAGGGCTCACATATTGCCTGTTTAATAATTGACTCTGTATACGCCACCTTATTAATTCATCTGTTGACAAACACCTAAATTGGTTCCATTATTTGGCTATTGTGAATCATGATGCAATAAACATGCGTATGTATGTATCATGCCAGTAGTCTGACTTCAATTATTTTGGAATGATATGGAGGGGTGATATAGCTGTGTCATATGGTGGTTCTATTCCTAGTCTTTTGAGGAACCTCTATATTGGTCTCCATAGGGGTTATACTAACATATAATCCCATCAACAGTGAATAAGAGTTGATATCTTCATATATCCTGACCTGCATTTCTTATTGCTTGTATTCTTGGTGTTTGCCATTCTAACTGGAGTGTGACGGAATATCACTGTAATTTTGATTTTTATTTCCCTAATTGCTAAAATATTAATATATTTATTGGCCATTTCTATTTCTTCCTTTGAGAAATGTCCATTCAGCCCAATTGCCATACAATGGAATTTTACTCAGCCATAAGGAAGAACAGAATTATGTTGATTGCATGAAAATGGATGAATCCAGAGAATATTACACTGAGATCAGCCAGTTTCAGAAAGTCAAAGGTCATATTTTTTTCTTATATGTGAAATATAGAAAATAGGAAACAAGGGGAACTTCAGATGAATGAGGTTAGAAACTAGTAGAATATTGGAATGGGACTGGGAGAAGGAGGTGGGGAGAAGGGGAAGGAGAAGTGAGGAAAAAACAGTAGAAATAATGCTATGTCAATGTATGAAGGTATCGCTACAAATCTCACTAATATGCACAAGTATGGAGGAGGGAGGGGTGCTAAAGAAAATGCACCAAGTGCTCTGTGTGCGTGTGTGAGTGTGTGTGTGTGTGTGTGTGTGTGTGTGTGTTTGCACCTCTTTGAACCTCACTATGACATGCAATTGCAAAGCGCCAATAAAATTGTGAAAAGCAACAAATTAAAAAAAGAAAACTTCCTCTGCATTGTGATGGCATTTCACCTTAAACAAATAGTAAGCCTGATGAAGGAAAAAAAAATATTCTTACAATACCTTTTGTTGCAGACAAAGCTTAACTTATAACAAGTGGCTCTATTTTATATGAAACATGTAACTTAACAATTATGTTCAGACAGATGCATTCTAAACTCCCTTGATAAATATGTTTTAGTAAAGTATTTGAACTACTCTTCCCTTACAGTCTATTAAGTCTAAGGTTTGTAGATGGGCTTACATCTAGGCAAATATGTCATATATATGTGTGTGTGTGTGTGTGTGTGTGTGTTCATATATATATATATATGTGTGTGTGTGTACATATATATATGTATATATATAACTATGCCATATATATGTTAATATAGTATGACAGCTATTTCCCAAAAAGATACTAACAGTAATCCTGACATGTTGAAAATAAATGTAATAAAAAGCCAGTAGGTTTGTTTGGATGTTCCTCTATGACATAAACATATCTCTGTTGCTGTCAATAAAAATGATGTTCTGCAAGACTTTTCAGGCCATATAGCAAAGGCTTTTCTTGTTATATTTTGAAGTAGGAAGCTTGTTCCTTGTCACCTTCAATTTGATATTTTACAGGAACTAGAAACATAAGTCAGGTAGGGAAACATGTTACATTTTCCCCTTTCTGGCTATCAGTAATCTTAAAAGTCAACAATGTCATTTTTCAATTTTGTCATTCGCTGAATTATCATATTGTGCATTGAAACACTGATCTCTACTGCTTCTATTGTTCTAAATGTTTTCTATGTTATGATTAAAACAAAAAAGAGAATATTTGAGTTGCTAGGCAGCTGGTTTTATTTTACTTCTGTTTAAATGTGAAACTTTCAATTCATTCAAATAAGCAGTGGTGGCAATCACCTGCAGAATACCATGTGTTTAAACTGAAGAGAAAAAAAAAAAAACAACATTCTTAACTGGCCTTCAGCATTTATTAGGTATCTTTCTCCTTTTGACTAGATGCCTACTATGTTCAGTGTACTACATAAAGCTGTGGATTGGTGACAAAAATCAGTGCACAAATGACTGTTCTGAAGGATGTTAGTAAACCTCATATTTGAGGAAATGTTCATTATTTTCATGAAAAAGAAATTAGAACTGATTTCAAAGTGTGCATATATACATATATACACATATATACATATTTATACATATATACATATTTATACACATACACATATATACCTATTTATACATATATAACATATATTATATATAGCTTGGGAGTTTATTTCTATTTGTAAGTTCATACAACAAAATATAGGATGTCTTTTTTTTTTTTTTGCGGTTCTGGGGATTGAACTCAGGGGCATTCTACCTCCAAGCTACACCCCCAGCCCTATTTTTTATTCTTTATTTTGAAACAGGATCTCACTAAGTTGTGGAGGGCCTCACTAGGTAATTGAGGCTGGCTAAGAACCCGGATCCTCCAGTCTCAGCCTCCCAAGTGCTGGAATTACAAGCGTGCGCCATCACGACCGACTTAGGATGTCTTTTAACATGCAATTAATTTGCAAGATTTACTTTAGTCATGCATTCAAACAAATAATCATTAATATCAACAACATTGACTTAATAACTCTCTATAAACCATCATACATTGTCTCCTATAGCTAAAATGCATAATACATTTTAAAAATGGTTCAATGCCTTGCTGATTATTTGAGTCAGGGATGGTAAATTCTGTAGAAAAATTATTATGACCTCAAGCCTCCTACCTAGAATTTTTGCCATAATTCATTTTAGAATCCCCAAGTAGTAGTGGAATCCTGATAGGGTGCATGCAATAGGCATTCTGTGAAAACCATAAACATAGACTCATCTATACAAATAGAACTATTGTAGTAATTTAATTATAGGGACAGCTAGATTAACAAACTGGAATCCAACTACCAAATTACTTTTCAAAGTAACTGGCATTAAATAGAAAAAAATTCTGAAAATATTTAACTTATTTAATATCTACGTTTGGAGCACCCAATTAGTTTTCAGAAAACTGCTTATAAGCTAAGGAGAGTGAAGTGCAAAACAAAATGTTTTCTGTCCTCCTAGAGATTACATTTCAGAGAGAGTATATATGTGTGTGTGTGTGGCATTCATTTATGATTATTAAAATATTTAGTAATTATAATTAATACTGAAAACAGGCAGAATTGTCTAATAAAGCATGTTTGTGAGACTTTCATCTCAAAGAATGGTATTTAATCAGAGACTTGAAAGGGGAGAAAGAAACAACTAAAGGGCAGTGAAGGCATTTTTCAAGAAAATTCCATTAAATAAGGAGTAGTAGACCTTGTATTAAAATAATTTGATATCTATTATTAAGCTTTTAGCTTTGAAATAAGATGGCTATTTTACATTTCAAGATTATTCTTTTTTTTTTTTTTTTTTTGTGGTACTAGGGATTGAACTCAGGGGCATTCTACCTCCGAGCTACACCCCCAGCCCTATTTTTTATTCTTTATTTTGAAACCGAGTCTCACTAAGTTTCGGAGTGCCTCACTAGGTAGCTGAGGCTGGCCCTGAACCCGGATCCTCCGGTCTCAGCCTCCCAAATGCTGGGATTACAAGCGTGTGCCACCCCGCCCGGCTTCAAGATTATTCTTAACTAATCTTAGCTATCAGATAATTTTGTAACAAAGGATATAAAAATAGTTTAAATACTGATCATAGAGGGTATAAAAATGATTTCCTCTACATTGGATGTGGTGATTCTGGTGTCTGTGCCTTTTGGAAATGTATAACTGGCCTTATCAAAAAACTCTACTGTCACCAAGTTAGAGCTCCTGGTTTCAAACTCCACAAGTGTCATCCACAGGATCCCATAAAAGTGTGACTGTCTTCTTTGTCATTTACTGTAGACATCTGTATGTGGCACTGCTATCTTATTGCTCAGTCTGACATATCATATGCAAAATGTAGCAGTAATTGATAGCTTAGTAGAAATTGATCCATTTCTGTGTTCATACAACCTACCAAAATTGAATTACAAATAATCAAAAAATCTGAGTAGACCAACAAGAAGTAAGGCAACTGGATCAGTAATAAAATAGTCTCCTATCAAAGAAAGACCCAGAACACTTTCCTGTAGAATTCTACCAAATATTTTAAATGAAAAATAATACCAATTCTTCTAAATCCCTCCAAAAAATAGATGAAAAAAATCTCCCAACTTTATGCTGTGAGGTCAGCATTACCTTGATACAAAAAGCTGTCAAGGACAGTTGCACACACTAAAAGAAAGCTATAGGCTAATGTTGTGGCTGAATATAGATGTGAAAACCTTCAACAAAATATGAGCAAATTGAATCCAACTGTACATTAAAAGGATTATTTATCACAATCAAGTGGGATTTATCCAAGTGAAGATTGCACCGTACAGTGAGCTGGGTTATAGGACATGAATCTGAGCTTAAAGTACCCAAATCTTTTATATCATCAGTAGGTGTGACTGACCTTTGCCCTGGGTGGTTTAGTATTCTTATTATGATGGACAGCAAATATGCATGCCCTTTACTCTAGAGGGATATAGTATCTCTAACTTCCAAGGCTTTTTGCTGAAGAAATATGATTGGAAAATTAATTCAGAACAAAGACAGTGAGTGCCTCTGTTTGCATGGTGTGCAAGAACTTGAGATACCCACAGAAAACGGTCTTCCAACATCCATTCCCTAGACCTTCTCCAGTCTTGAAAGTGTGACCTTCTCTCCTCTCTATTCATCAGGCATTCTGCACCAACCAGTAAATTTTGGCCAACCAAATCTCTACGTTGTGTTGCATTTTTCTGTTTATATGGCTATAAACAGGGAATTCTATCACTGTCATTATCATTCATATCTGTCTACTTTATTTTTCAGCAACAATTTAGACATAAAATAGCCCCAGTAAGTACTTTTCAGTGGGTTAACAAAAGAATCTGTGATGGATCATATTTGATGGAAAAACAAAACAAATAAATGCCTACATAAAATTCCATTATATATAGGGGAAGAAAGGTATATAATTTTTAAAGAAATTTGGATTATGAATGAGAAATTTAAGCTAAAATTGTGGATAATTTTTAATAGATAGTTCTCAGTGATGAAAGACAGCTAACACTACCAACTTCTTTTCATTACAAATATATTAGCAAGGGCTATGTTCAAAGATGCAAAAGTCTTCAAAGACAAAATTCAACTTCAAAGAAGCAGACAATGCACACACAGAGGTTGCCTTCTTTAAGGGTTTTTAAGTCTTGGATGAATTTTCATAATATAAAGCCAGCCTTTTAAAGTTAGTGAATAAAAAAGACAAAGTCCCCCATAAAGGAATATTTTCTTTGAAATGCCCTACAGGAGTGTAATTCAACACTAGTGAAGATTAAAACAGGACATTTCTACAAAAATTATCAAATATAAAATATTAAAAACTTGACATAGTTCAAGAAGAACATTTTTTCTTCTTTCTAAATTTCTAAAAATATCTAAGTATTGAGTACCAATAAAATAAGAAAGATATCTATGAATAACCAAAACAGTAAAAAATAAATTTCTGAAAAATATCATATTCTTTAAAAGCATATCTAAGCAGAAATAGCAAGGATACTAACACTAGAAATTTTCTCTACTGTCAGATTGTACTAGTCATAAGCAAGGTACTGAAAAGTACAAGTTTAAAAACATATTCCCCACCCCAGTTTAAGAACAAGCTGGGCTACATGTTTATAAGGGAAAATTATCATCAGCATAGTGGTATAATTCTGAAGATTGATTAATTGTATTTTCTACATTTAAACATATATATATATGTATATATATATCCCATGCAAATTACCATTAGTATACTAGTCTAATTTTGAAGATTGATTAATTTCATTTTCTATCTTTAAACAAATCTATTCCATAAAACATTTTGTTTTTTAATCAATATCACTTGTTTAAATATTGCACTCATTTTGGGAAAAGATGGGTCACTGGTTTTGGGGGAGAGGAGGAGATTGTTTTTTAAGTGCCAATAAATAATGATAATCATAAAATTGGATTTTCTTATTGTAGTTCAAAAAAAAATGGAGAAGAGATAATTCTTAAACATTCCCAAGTGAATGCAAAAATGTTAAGGAGGACAACCTTCATCCCCTCATGATGTCTTCAGTCCCCTTCATAGGACCATTGAGTATGTACACATTTATCAGGTTGAGGAGAACACAAGAGAAAGTTTTACTTTTCAGTTTGTCCTTAAAAAGAAAAAAAAAGCAATTCAAAAACAACTCTGCATAATAAAAATTTTAAAAATTAAATGATGCATTGTTCACTGTGTATTCTGGTACCTTTTTGCTCAATCTACAAGAAAAGATAAAGAGATTCAGTCTGAGCTATACTAAAGGGATAATTTTATTGTCCAAAGGGCCCAACCAGGTTTAAGTCTTAATTTGTGTTAAATTCTCCTGAGCAATCTAAAGATCTAAAGGTAAAAGGATGTAACTGCATGGAAAGCCTCTTTCCTTATATCAGTAAGAGGCATTCCAGACCCGACTCTTCAAATAACTCTTGGTCTCAGCTCTTATCGAATGACTCTTCCCAAGGCTGTCATATGTCTATCAGATATGCACTTGGCCTTAACCTGCATCCTCAGATTTAGTAACTCCCACCACTGTCCTCTTACCACTTCCCAAGGACTATCCCTGAAAGCACTTTCAGCTGAATATGGCCCACTATTTCCAGAGGCTGTTTTTTCCTAGTCTTCAGAGAGAAATGATATTCAGGCATTATGATTCTATGTCATCAGTTATAACTAAATATGAGTATAATATTTTTCTTGTTGTCTTTGCCTAAGAGTATAATGAATTTGAATGTTGTCTGCCAGTTCCTCTCTACTGATTTTTCAATCTTTACCAAATTGAATCCTGAGTATTGGCAGTCAGTGCATGATATAGCTTTGCTTTTTGTTAAGGTGTAAATATGTGTTACTTTTCACAGTTCAGTTACTTATTGAGGTTGCCAGCCACTTGATGATAAGGAAAAACATATAAAAGTTGTGAAAAGGTTTGGTGGAGTATCATTTTCTTTACGTGAGTTGAGGGATTGAACCCTTGGCTTTGACATTTTCTTTATGTAAATTTTCCAATAGACTTGGAAGTTTTACACCATCAAGAGTTTTTTTGCATTTGTCATTAGTGCCAAACAGTGAAGTGCAGCACCCACATGGTTCTCCAAGGCATTTGATTCCATGGGTACTTTGTCAAAATTTGCTTGATAACTGCTCATCAGATATTACAGCATCCCACAAATTATAATTTTCAAGTCCAAAGTTGCAGTCAAATTAATCACACCATCCTATGTTTTAGGATTAAGATTTTTGAACAATTTCTGGTATTTAGTCCTAAATTAGGGTCAAGTCAAGGAAAAGAGAATCTATATCAGTTATGTAAGCAGAGGACATTGAAAATATGAAATTATTTGAGTAGGTATTAGAAAACTAAAAAAGTAAAAATGGAACAGTGGAAATAAAAGAAACAGTAACTACATGAATCCTCATTCAGCAATTGAGAAATGGAGTGAGAAAATACCACCAACTAAAAGGTTTATTTTTTAATTCTTTAATTTACTTAGATTGGTACATTGTAATTATACATCATAATGAGGTTCAGAGTGATAGTAACATACATGTACACAGCCCTTGATGTGTTTCCCTCTGGATTCCAATCTGTTCTCTCCCCTGCCTGGTACAATTAGATTTTTTTTAAAATTGGAGATTGAACCCAGGGGCATTCTACCTCTGAGCTACATCCCCACCCTTATTTTTTTATTCTTTATTTTGAAACAAGGTCTCACTAAGTTGTGGAGGGCCTCAGTAAGGAGCCGAGGCTGGCCATGAACCTGTGATCCTCCTGTCTCAGCCTCCCAAGTACTGGGATTACAAGCATGCAACACCATGCCTGGATCAACTAGAAGTTTTGAGGGAGAGAGATCCCAAGGTGTTCAGATGCAGAATTCTTAAGAAAAACTGCAACCCAGATGCTGTGGCATCTTAGAAGTGCAGAGGAGACCTAAGTAGAGTTGAGACTCCAGCCTCTAATGTGAGGGAGCTACCCGTCTCCTGCTAGTATCACTGAGGGGACAATATGAGCAAATTCTGGAAGTACAAATAAAACTTGGAAGCTGGAAATGCTTATTACAGTAATCAGCTGGTGTGCCCATGAAGCAAGTAATGAGAGAAAACTTGGAGGAAAATTACTCAGAGAAAAGCAAGCAAAATGTAAGGAATAAGTATTCCTTCTCATCACCCACCCCCCCCCGCCTCCTGTCTTCCTGTTTCCCTCTAGCACTGT
Organism: Graphiurus murinus; assembly: GCA_004027655.1. Lineage (NCBI taxonomy): Eukaryota > Metazoa > Chordata > Mammalia > Rodentia > Gliridae > Graphiurus > Graphiurus murinus. The sequence goes on from PVLC010000088.1 coordinate 141,432, forward strand.
GTCTGACTGGCCCTTGAAGGATTCCAGAAACATCATATTATAGAAATATGGACTCTAAAAAAGCAGGTGTCATAGAGGTGAGCATATGTTAAAAATAAAATTATTTATATTGTATGGCCCATAACTGAGATGTTTACTTCTCTGGATTTCCTATATTTTTATGTGCCATGGTTGACTCTCAATTGATTGATAGCCTCTAATTGACTGGTTGAGTACTTTAATGAGCAAAAAATACAAAAGGAGTTGTGCTAAAATGATACCTGTAAATGTGGAAATAAAACCATTTTGAACAGCCTGCAGTAGTCTATAATGGCTAGGAGAAGCATTAGGGAAAGAAGATTTCATGATTCCATGATCATAATGATGTTAGAGCCACACAAATGATATTTCCTTGGTGGGATTTCATGTAAGTATATACAATATGAATTCTCAATACTTTATATTTTAGAATAACATCCTTTCATTCAAATCTGCTGTGTTACTCTGTTTATTGCATGGAGAACTCTGACAGCAAAGAAAAAAAAGTTTGATGTTTTAACAATAGAGAATAAAAACATGAGGTAGTTTTAAAAACATGTCAACATGTGAGCCTCATGTGCTTAAGCCAGTTGAGAACTAGAGGGTCAAAAAAATCAACTATAACTAGCTTCATCTTTCCCACTTCCATTTTACTTTATGACTAATTTATATTTTAGCATCAAATCTAATATTTAAAGTACATTTTACTTTTTCATAAATAGAGCAATATACAATTAGTGAAAAATAGACTTACCAAAGAGAAGACAAACATGACACAGGTATTTGAATCATTAAACTGTACATTGTAGTGAATAGCATTGGTAGTTTACTCAATCATAAGAAGCATGTGTATTTCTAGGCTTCTGCTCATATTATTTAATATAAAATTCAATACAGATTAGTGGTATTGATCACTAGCCTGTGCCCAGTGATATCTCTGAATTAGATTCTCATCTCAAAACTAACTGAGCAGGCAGACATAAATATTATCTTTGCCATTTTATGTTAAGCAGCAAATGTGGAGTGAGGGCCTCATGGACACAATTCAGTGATAAATCATGAATTTAAGAAATGCTTTTTCATAGAAATTGAAATATACTCCTATGGCAAACAGGACTCTTCTTAGGAAGGACACATTACTGTTTCGTGCAGCTAAAAGCAATTACCCAAATAATCAGCAAATCAATCGCCATGTTACTAACTTGAAAATCTGTGGGAGGAACCATGTCCACCTGGTTAAGTTTTAATAGCTCAACAAAATGTCTTTTTTTTTCTGGCCTAAATTCTTTATCTCTAAAATCAGTCATATGGTATTCAGTGGGTTGCTGGATTAGTTAAAACATGAAATGTACACTGTGCATAGGCATCTAAGAAATACTTTTTGCCACAGCTCCAGCTGGATCTTGAGCAAGGCTCGATCTGCTGGAGTCCTGCAAGGCAGATGATTCCAAAAGAAGGAATGTGTGGCATATCCCACTTTGCATTATTATATTCTGGAAATTTTGGGTGCTTTGGGTTTTAAAGGAAACTTCTTAGAAACATGTGGCCTGACAGATACTGATCTCTTAGCTGAAAACAAGCAGTGCCTGGAGACAACCCAATGCATTAACCTTTAACAAGCATTAGTCTAGAAACAGGCTTTACTAGTTTATCTAAATAGCTACTACCTGGTCCCACCTGGAACCCCCTAACTACTTGAGATAAGATAGAACACTGCCTAACGGGGCTAAACAAAATTGTAAAGATTTTAACTAATGGAAAAGAATTTTTATATATGTGTTGTAACCTTAACTGGTTGATTATAACCTTTGGAAAAACAAGTCTGTAAAAATTCCTGTTCTATATGCCTCATTGTAAAAAAAAAATAGTATAAAATAATGGCTGAAAAAGAATAAAACAGATGTGCTTCTTCACTGCATTTGGTGTGAGCGTATTCTTGCGACCTCGTCTCATTCCCCACCTGTCGATGGACCTCCAACCCCACTGCCTCCAAGGGCTGGCCCTCGACAACTTTTTGTGGGCTGGCCCCTGGCAACTTTTCCTGTGTTTTTATAAAGATATTATGAAATTATTAGGAATTCATGATGATTTTGATATTATGAAAATGTTCCTGGCATTAGGGTTCTTGCTGTGTTTTCTAGAAGAAATATAGATCACGTGCATGATGAGATGTTCATAGGTCCATTGGAAAGAAAATATGCAGCATGCCATTCAGCCATCTTCAAGAAAAATCTAAGACAAATATAAGGATGGCCCATCTATATCACTCCTCAGTATCTTTCCAAAAAGAATTAAAGTCAGAATACTATCATGACACATGCATATCCATGTTCATAGCAGCAAAATTCACAATAGACAAGTTATGGAGCTAGTCTAGATATCTTCCAATAGATGAATGGAAAACAAACAAACACACACACACACACACACACACACACACACACACACACACACAGGAACTTTAATGAAGAACAAATGTATGTTATCTGCAGAAAAATGGGTGGAACCAGAGATTACACTAAGTGAGATCAGCTCATCTCAGAAAGCCAAGGGTCATTTGCTTTCTCTCATATGTGGAAGATAGAAAGAAAATAGGAAATAAAAGGGACTTCAGATAAATGAGGAGAGAGTACAATATAGTAGAATAATGGAAGAGGATTGGGAGAGAGATGTGGGTGGGGAAAAGTAGGATTGATCAAGGAAACGGTTCAAATAATGTTATGCCTATATATGAAGCTATCGCTAGCAATCTCACTAGCTTTTATGGGTGGTGATCCAGGTGGGATGCTGAGAGAAATACACAAAGTGCTCTGTGATATATGTTTGTACCACTCTGAACGTCACTGCGATGTATAATTAAAATGCACCAATGAAAGTAAAACCAAGCTGGGCATAGTGGAGCATGCCTGTAATCCCAGGTCTTGGGAGATGGAGACGGAAGGAGGTCAGCCTCTGTAACTTAGTGAGAACCTCATCAAGTTAGTTAGTGAGACCCTGTTTCAAATTAAAAATAAAAATAGCTAGAGATGTATGAGGCAGAATGTCCTTGGGTTCAATCCCCAATCCTATGGAGTAAAAAGAAAGGAAATTTGCCTGAATTACCTTAACATTTTAATTAGCATATTTTCATCTCTATTTAATATACATGTAAACAGGATAATTAAATGACTGGTTCAAGATTAACTGAAATAACTTTCTATTGAGGCTCTGGAAAATAATACCTTTCTTATAATTGTATTTAATTCTACAATTAACCAAGAAAAGTATATGTAACATCCCTACATGAAGAGTGCTAAATTATTATTATGCTAGTAGCTACTGGTCAAACCAACTTAACACGTAAAAATATTCATTATCACAATTGGTTTGTACTTGTGCTTAAATTTAGAGATTCTATGTAATTGTGACTGTTTAGTAAACAAATTATACAATTTAAAATAAAACCCAGCATAGCAAATAAGTTCAATACTTATATGTACATTTCTCCAGTCTTCATTAGCTTTTTAAAGCATCCATAGAATATTTTTTATTATTATTGTTTCATTGTTAGGTACAAACTGGTAAAGGCGTACATGCACACATCTCTCATTTAACCCTTCCCCAATGTTCATCTCATTCCCTTCCCCTCCCTTCATAGAATTTGATATCACTTTATTATCTGAATATTGTTTGTATATTTTCCAGTGGTAAAGTGATGTTTCAATTTTTTTCTGAGGATTCCCAAAAGAAATTGAAATAGGTTTATGGAGAAAGTTTTCTTTCACCTTTAAAATGCACCTGTGCCAATCTGCACCAGAAGTAAGATGCTATTCAGGGATAGCACATCACCTAGAGGCTCCTGGAATTAGTGTCAGGAGACAACCTGCAATTACCAGACTGCACATTTTCCAAGTCGATTTGGAGAATATATTTTCTGTTTTGAGGACCCTTGGTTGCTCCAGAGTGAAATTTTTGGTAAATAATAGAAACTGAGAAGATATATCCATGTGATTCAGTATGAAGATTCAAACTGGGCAAAACCCTGTCATTATTATCATCATTATTATTTTTTTTGAAGTCAATATTGTAACTGGGGACTTAGAATGTAATAAAGAATTGGGTGGCAGGCATAAATGCTTTCAGTAGAAAAATATTTCTACTGAACAATAATAATTTCTGCATAATAATAAGAAATATTTTAGGGTACTAGGGATTGAACCCAGGGACATTATGCCTCTGAGATACACCTCTAGCCCTTTTTTATTTTCTTATTTTGAGACAGAGTCTTGCTAAGTAGCTGAGAGTAGAATCTCAGTAGATTCCTGAGGCTGGCATTGAACTTATGATTCTCATGCCTCAGCCTTCCAATATTTGGAAGAAATGACAATTTATTTTGTTTGCTTGTTTCAATTTTTGTGGCATTACACTAGAACATATACAATATGCCTAACATCTTTTGCATAATCTGTTCTTGGAAGACAGCTTTAATAAAAATAAATCCATGACTAATTTTCACAAAAAGTATGTATTTTTTAAAATTAAGAAACACAATTATGCTTTTTAGGTAATAACTAGGTTATAGAAAACTACTTAAAATGTTATATAGAGTTTCAAATTTCTCTTGCAATTGATTTTGAATATAAGTATAATAGATTTTTAATAAGACACTAAGGGCAGCAAATGTGTAAATTTGTTGTATTTAATTATCATTGGTTTTTCATTTACATAAATTGTTTTCCCAGAAGAAAATAGCAGAACATACACATGTACATACACATATATGCACATAAACACACACACATATGTGCAATGTGGCACTTAAAGTTATCTTATTCTCTATCTCCCCCTGAACACTTTTTAAGTGATATGCAAGTTAATGTATACATATACATATAAGTTCATTTATAATTCATAGAATATGTAATTCATTAAAAATAAAATTGACTTTAACTTTTATGGTCATAAAATCTCACACATTCTCTCTCTTTCACACACACACACACGTACACACATGCAGGTGTGTATACCCAGGAGAAACAGATACATAAATCCAATTAGCAATGTAGGGCCAGAGCTATAATTGGGACACATTTGTGAAAATGGAAGAGCAGAGTGACAGACCTCACGTCTCAGGGCAGATTTTATTTTAAAGCAAGGAGTTGGCTACAAGGGGTGAGACTCAAAAATACAACTTGTGGGATGGAGGGTATCTGATATTTTTGACAACCTGGCTATTGCTATTTGAACTTTTTCCAACATTGTCAAAAATATGTATAAATCTCAATAAGAACAGAGGAAGGCAAATCTAAAAGAGCTGCCTCATGAAACCGTGTGACAGCAAGCAGCACCAAGCCCTCACTGTGGGGAGCTCTTTCAACATAGAGAGACAGTCCATGGTGCTCTGAGCGTGCAGGTCTTGGTAGGCATCATGATCTGCAGGGTTGGGAATCTTTGCTTTATATCCTTTTTTCAGAACTGTGGGGCCACACACCCATCTAGTGTGGGGAAATAAAATAACAGACAGGCAGCCACAGTAATCACCCCTTCTGGTTCTAAAGATGATGTCAGATTCCCAGAGGTACTCCTTGGGAGAGCACTGAGAATTGCAGTTATCCAAGGAAATCTATTAATTTATTTTAAATGAACTCATAAATTCTTGGAAACTAGTATAATCTGAGTACTAGCCAGGCATAGTGGCACATACCTATATTCCTAGTACTTGGGAGACTGAGACAGGAGGATCGCAGGTTTGAGGCCAACCTTAGTGACTTAAGGAGACCTTCAGCAACTTAGGGAAACACTGTTTCAAGATTTTAAAAATATATATAAAAGGCTGGGAGTGTAGTTCAGAGGTATAATTTCCCTGAGTTCAATCCCCAGTAACAACAATAAATACATAAATATCATTATACACTGATGATATTTCCTTAGTGATTAAAAGAATACTACAGAATAGCAGCTCTCTCACTGTTAATCAAAAGATATTGGTAGGAATTTTTTGGAATATCCTTGAGACAGACATTCTTTCTCTAAAGTATATAATATGAATTCTTCATTGGAATAGTGGGAAAGGAGTTGTTTTGGAATATAGACAAGAGGTTACAGAGATGTGCCTTGGTAAAATAGATTTTGTGTTTCTTATTTGAGACATTCCAGCTTATTTATCCAGGTAATAAAGGATAGAGGACAATTGTTTATGAGTCATGCAAGGATTTGACACTTACACAAAACTTTATTTTCCTTACCACTAATATTCTAGGAAAGTAGAAAACATAAACATTAAAATTAATGTAAGGCAACCTATCAAGACACTATTAACTTCCCAGGGCAAAAATTGCCTGTTTAATCTGCCCAAGTTCTGAAACAATTGAGCAACACATATAGATTGTAGAAGAGAATGGCAATTTTATGTCCATTTTATTATAGAAAACATCCACTTTCTCTTTGTGTGTGTGTGTTTGGTACTGGAGACTGAACTCAGGGGTGTTCAACCTGTTATCTATAACTCAGCCCTTTTTATTTTGAAAAAAAAGAAAAGCCTCACTAAATTGATAAAATTGGCCTCAACTCTGTAATCTTCCTGTCTCAGCCTCCCAAGTATTGGAATTTTAGGTGTGTTCCACCATGATCAGCTTCTCTTCGTCTATTTTCTGAAGGCAATAACAAAATGGACTGGACTGAATGGATTATATAAAAAAAAAAGCAAAAAAAAACCCTTTATTTCAGCTCAAGGTTGTGACTGTGCAAGGTGAAACTTTGATATCTAGTGAGGACCTTCCTGCTGGCAAAATCCCAAGGTGGAGCAAAGTATTGTCTGGCATTAGACAAGAAATACACATTAATGTCTCTCCTTTCCCTCTTCCTAAAAAACCACCAGGATTCATTCATGGGGTTTCCATTCCAGTAATCTTATCTAAATGTATTCATCTCCCAAAGACCCAAACTATAAACACCACACTTGCATGAAAAGCTGGTGACACCAAGTGAATAAGATTGGGTTAGGTTTCCATCCTCTTAATACTTTATAATGCTAAGCAATTTTCAAACCATGAAACTGAGTGAGGGGACACACTCGGACTGTAGCAGTAATACTGGAGTAGATGGCTTAGGTGGAGATCAAAGGGTTGCTTACATAAATGCTAAAATGTACCCCTCTGCTCTAAACAGTCCCCGAGGAGTTGATTCAAGAAGCTTACAGAAAAAGAACTTTAAAAGTCTGCTTCTTCTGAGAAGACTGGCTCACTCAAAAAGGAAAGAAGGGATGCAGTTACTCGTGCTCATTCTTACAAACTTGAGTCCTTGATTGGTGGAAAGGCAAAAGAGAGCAGAAGATGTACTCTTCAGAATTGCTTACATGGAGATCACAGCAATAACAACAACAGATAGGCACAGTTGTACTTACTTGTGTGAGTGTGTTAAGGAGAAATGCTTTTCTGATGGTTTACTTGGTGTCAGAAGCTGAGGTGAGTGGTCTATTAGATCTTTTTCTGGGTTAGAGAGAAGGCAGAAGGTTTCAGTTCTCAGTGGTAGAGTCTCAGCTCATTCATGGGGACAGTGAAGGGCAAAATAAATGCATTCATGGACAGGTTAGAAGAGATAGTTGAAATTGTATTCTGGAAAATTTCTAGGAGTAGATTTTAAGTTTTCTTGCCATTCCCCCCCCAAAAAAAAACATTTGAGATAATCAATATTTAATGAGCTCAATTTAGCCATTCCATATATTGAAGTAATCACATTTGTTCAGATTTGGGTTATACAGTAGTTAAGACAGACAAACAAATGGAGAGATAGAAGACTCCTGCTTTATTTTATATGCATTTAATATTCCTAAACTATTTTTCATAGGCCCCAAGCATTATCTAAAGTAGGTATTTGTAGTCTAGGTCATCAGGTAACAACTGGAGGGAGAAAAATGAATACCAGAATATTGTGAATATCTGAAAAGTATGTTTGAATTTTCTCTACTATACTCCTATCTTCCATTAATTTTTATCTCAAGCAGATGTTATCAGAATCCATGGATAATATGTAAAACATTGTGTTTTGAAAAACTACTTGCATGTGATTTGATGTGCACTTCTAGTTAAGAATCACCCCTCCAGTTCCCAAAAAGAGGACATAGTTTAACCCCTAAAGGATCTTTCACTTTAATGCCAGAGATATCATGACAAGAAGGCCATCCCATGATGCTAAAACTTCCACATGTGGCATTATCAATCTACCCTGGACTCTTTATGCTAAAACCAAGAAGGCAACACATTTCTCTTCTAAGCCATTTGAAAGTCCAACTTAGCAGAAACATAAATTCAAATATCAATTATTTACAACACCAAATGTATACTTTAGTGAATTTATTCAATATTTTCAGTAACTATGTCATAAATCCTAGAATTACTTAAGTAAAATGCATCCTTATGAAGTGTAGTAGTGAATTGTTACACAGACCTATGATAACTTTTAAATAGAGAAAGTTAATTTTAGCTCAGGGTTTTGCTATTTGCAGTCCAGCATTGGTTTCCCTGTTACTTTGGGTCCGTGACTTCTGGGTCATGGCAGGAATGTGTGGCAGAGCAAAAATCTCTCACCTCACGGTCAGAAAATACAAGAGGAAGAAAGGATAGGTCCTACTTTACTCTTCAATGGCATACCCTTAATGATCCAAAGACCTCCTCCTGCTGGGCGTGGTGGCGCATGCTGGTAATCCTGGCATTTAGGAGGCTGAGACCAGAGAATCCGGGTTCATGGCCACCCTCAGCTACCTAGTGAGGCACTCCGCAACTTAGTGAGACGCTGTTTCCAAATAAAGAATAAACAGTAGGGCTGGGGGTATTGCTTGGAGGTAGAATACCCCTGAGTTCAATCCCCAGTACTGGAAAAAAAAAAAAAAAAGAGAGAGAGACCTCCTCCTGGTGTTCACCTCTTAAAGGCTCACCACCCCCCAAAATCTTCAACTGGAAGACCAAGTCCTTAACACACGGGTCTTCAAGGAGACTCTCTAGCGCGAAAATTGCACGTGGGGTGTGCTGACATATGCTTGTAATCCTAGTACTTGGAAAGCAGCTGAGACAGGAGTATCATAGGTTCACAGCCAGCCTCAGCAACTTGGTGAGGGCCTCCATAACTTAGTGAGACCCTGTTTTAAAAAAATAGGCCTGGGGGTGTAGCTCAGAGGTAGAATGTCACTGGGTTCAATCCCCAGTAACACACACACACACACACACACACACACACACACACACAATAAGACTGCAGATCACAATTGTGTTCATATAAAAGATATACAATAAAATATACAATTGTGTTCATATAAAAGATATTCAATCATATAAAAGATATACAAAGAATATCCTGGTACTCATAAACAATTAGAATATTCTCCAAATATTTAAAATATATTACTGAGTTTCATTTGGGGGAAAAATAAATGGCAAACCTGTTTTGTAGCACAACTTTAATCTCTAATTGATTAGTAATCATGATGTTGTAAGTAGTTTATAAGCTCCTATATATAAGTTGCTCAGGGATTCATGAAGCCCTCCTGCCAATGTCACAAACCAACTTTTAGCATTCATTCATGGCCATAAAAGCATAATTGATATGACTGACATGGTGATCGTTTTGTTCCTCCAAAGCTCTTTCCTTTTATAAAACACAAAGAAGATTATTATAGTATATTGGCAATGATTTTCCACTTTGAAAGTTCAATACTTGTCTAGAGGAAACTTTATATTAAACTAGGACCAATGAAATACTTGCAACAGAAGGCTAAAATTGCTTCCATTATAATTCCTTTTTCTCATCCATAAAAGTAATGATCAAAAAAACTATACCAGGAGAGAATTGGGCTTCCTTTTCAACAGCTTCTGCTATTTAAAAATTTAAACTACTATATTTTACAAGAATTAATTAACTATTTTCTTTGTCCAATGATATTCTGACTCTATATAAGAGTAAAATCTGAGATCATATCATTTTTTTGCAAAAACAAATATTAAATCCAGTACAAGACTGGGGCAAGATATTGTTCTATAAACGAGATAGCCACATGGATGACTATTATCAGAAAGAGCAGGAAACCTATTATATGGAAATCACTGATGTCTTTGAAAAGTCTGTATCAATCACACAGGCTATAGGGTACAGCCGTTTGTTTGATGGGTAGGAAGTCCTGGGTAGGTAAGAAGATATAAAAGGACCCCCATTACTACAGAAGAAATTTATGACAAGTTATGCAGGGTTTTACAATCTAAGCCCTCCAAATCAGATCAGATCCAGGGAGCAACTTTCTCTGTGAGCTCTAATATACCAACAATTCAAAAAACTAATTCCCCCCCCAGCCTCTGGAATGGTTTAAGGCAATGAAAAGGAATCTTAGTTTTTCCATTCATCCATATATTCCCTTTTTCTTTAGATAAGCAGTATAGGGGATTAGGAGTTGGGGACATTTGGTAGGCCATTAATATGAACTAATCACTTATTTTAAAGATTACAATGAGCTGGGCGTGGTGGCGCACCCTTGTAATCCCAGCATCCGGGAGATGGAGACCTGAGGATCTGGGTTCGGGGCCAGCCTCAGCTACCTAGTGAGGCACTCCGCAACTTAGTGAGACTCAGTTTCAAAATAAAGAATAAAAAATAGGGCTGGGGGTGTAGCTCGGAGGTAGAATGCCCCTGAGTTCAATCCCCAGTACCCCCCCCCAAAAGATTACAATGTGTCTTAAAAATTAACATTTTTCACAAGTCCTATCCATTGCGATACTCTTTCTGTTACTTATTTCAGGTGATTCCATTATTAAATGGACATGTATTATTGAATTATCTGTCTCTGGGGAGCAAGTGATAAGAAACATGATTCATTCTCCTGTACCCCGCATGATGCTGATTGGCTCACAGATTCAGAGATGCAGGTAAAGGAGGGAAAACTCTGGCTCTGACCTACTCCAGTTTTAGTGTTCTCTCAGTCCTCCTTCTGAACTCTGTGTGTATATTTTGTACTAAAGTTGACTTTTTTCATAGTGTTAAAATGGAGATAGCAATTCCAGGCTTCCCACATTCCAAATTAGGTTGTCCAGAGGTGGGGAGAGTGCCTTTTTCTGTGGCTTGTACTTTAAGATATGTCTTCCTATAAGCTCTTGGCAGAACTCCTCTAGAATAGTGTGAATAGTCACAAGCCAATTTCTGCACCAATCTTGGTTTCAAAGTGATGGGATTACTCTGAATCAATGAGGCCTCACCCTGAGCAAAGGTAATGGAGTCAAATTCCTGACCAGCTTCCCAAACTAAAATCAAGCAACAACCTACATGAAAAATATTTATCTTGGGGATGGAAAGAAAAACTTTATTTTATTCTGGATTTTCTTGTTGCAAAGGGTATCAAAAAACAATTTAAGAAATGCATAGTTTTTTGGTTTAGGTTTTGTTTTTTCTCTGCAGTGCTGGAGAGTAAATTCAGGGTCTCCCACATGCCATGTAAATCCTCTACCACTGAGCTACATTTCTAGCTTGCTCTAAGAAATGCATAGTGTTAAGAGAAATCCTACAAAATGAGAGATCTTTGTCAGGTATCTCTCTGATAGAGGACTACTATCTAGAATATAAAAGTTACTTAAAATCTTTGCACTAAAAAAAAACTAGTATCCCAATCAAGAAACGGGCAGTTGAACTAAATAGACACTTTCACAAAGAAAGAAATACAAATGGCCAACACATACATGAAGAAATGCTCAACATCATTAGCATTCAGAGAGATGCAAATTAAAATTACACTGAGATCCCATCTAACCCCAGTTAGAATAACAATTATCAAGAAGTGAAACAATAATAAATGCTTGCAATGATGTAGATAAATAGGAACTCTTATAACACTGTTGGTGGAACTGCAAATTGGGGCAGCCAAGATGGAGATCATTGTGAAGGTTCCTCAGAAAACTGGGAATGGATCTACCACATGATCCAGCTGCACTACTCCTGGATATCTTTCCAAAGGGACTGAAATCAGAATATTATAATAATACATGCATATCCATGATTATAGTATCACAATTCGTAATAGCCAGATTATGAAAACAACCCAGGTGTCAATCAACAGCGGAATGGATTACAAGGTTATGGGATATACACACAGCAGAATTCTACTCAGCAATAAAAAGAGAACAAAATCATGCCATTTACAGGAAAATGGCTGGATCTGGAGGACATTATGTTAAGTGAGATTAGCCAGTCTCAGAAAATGAAGGGTCATATGCTTACTCTCATATGTGGACACTAGAAAGTAATTAGGATATAATGGGGACTTTAGATAATCGAAGAGAAACTCCAGTGGAGCAAGGAAGGTGGTCCTGGGGAGGCTGGGAGGTGATAGGGAGAATTCATGAAAGAAACAGTCCCTTTGACATTTTGTAGTTAGGTGAGAACATCGATGCCAATCTCACATCTTGTTTGGAAAAGGGATGAGTGGAAATGGAGAGGAGAGAAAAGTCACCAAGTACTGTGTGCATGGATGTCACTATCACTGAGAACTACATCATGATGTGAGACAACAATGCACCAAAAGAAGTATAAAAACAAAGGCATAAAAATTGGAAAATGATTGAAATATCCTGATTAGTGATATTTATTAAAATAGCTAGAATTCTTTAAAACTATAATTATGTTATCCTGAGTTAGAAAAGTATTCATGTCTTCTCTAGGAAAGCATTTGTATTTTCAGAAAGGTTGCCATGGAAGCTGAATGATTCCAATAAAATAGAGATAATTCTATCACATGATTTTGAAACAGCAAAACATACCACAGAATAGTAACTAAGACACACCCAAGTAACTAGATATAGGGATTATAAAATATGGGAGTAGATAATCAAACATGCTACTCAAGCAACAAATGGATAAAGTTGAAACAATTTAATTCACCTAATTGCATCGTTCAATCTTGACAAAAAAAATCTCTCGAATATTTTATTACAAATTCATCTATAGTTGCCTCTTGCTTAAGCATGTTAAGACTAGCCTTGTTCTTACTTTGAATAAATTATTATTAATTTTAAACTGTATTTTCAAAGGCATACATGTAATACATTTTTCTGATAAAGTTTTTGAAAATTAAATTTATTTAAAATAATGTTTAATTGAATTGAATAATTAACTGATTTCTTTGAAGACCTCTGCTTCACTCAAGTTGTGTCTGTGGAAAGTGCCCTCTCCACCCTCACACTGGGGGCACCTGATGCAATGATCTGACCTTTGAATGAGCTTGGTCCCAATGGTCAGGTTATATGTAAGTTTCAACAGTTTTTTTTTTTTTTATTAACAGGAATCTCAGATTTATAATGCTTTTATAGACCATTGAATAATTGTCTCCTGAAACTTACATAGTAAAATAAGAAATATGTACTTAAGCAAAGTCATATAGACAAACTGATAGTGGTTTCTCCATAAAATTATAGCTACTCATTTCTGCCTTTAGTCAAGAATAACTGTTTCTACTTTGTGGAAGTCAGTCTATAACTGGCAAACTCAACTTGTACTGGTTCTTCCCATTGTTGTGATTTTCAAAAAGCAAAAAGATAAAAAAAACCTCTTTTACTTTTTTATTACACTTTTACTGGTGCACTGTGGTCTAACATCATAAGGAAGGTTAGACCGTTAGGGACATAGGTACATAGAGACTTGACAAGCTTATGCTGGGCTCCGCCCTACTCCCTCCCTTCCCCCTACATGATATTGAGATTGGCATTGATAAATATATATTATATATATTTTTATTGATATTATATATATTTATATTGAAATTTTATCAATTATATATATATTATAAATATATAATATATATTTATCAATGCTAAATATAAATAAATTATATTTATATATAATTTATATATAATTATAAATATATATAATATATATTTATCAATGCTAAATATAATGATAATATATATTTATCAATGCCAATATAAATATACTATATATATTTATCAGTGCCAATCTCTTTACATTAGAATCTACATGTACAAATATATACAACTCTTTACATTAGAATCTAGGTACAAGTCAAAAGCTTGAATGAATATTAAAATACTTGTGGTATGAAATTAACCGAGGAGAAATATAACCTGCATTTACTAAGATGCTGCATTAAGTCGCTGATGACACAGGCTGCAAAACAATGTGGAAGATAAGTGCTTCGAGCTCTGACTTACACGGATGAAGACAAGATTGATCATTTGATGTGGATTCTGAAAATGGCTGCTGAGACAGAATATATATGGATAAGCTTGAGTAAATTTAATCACAAGAGAAATTCACTAGTGGCTAATGTAAATACTAGCATTTTAGATAGATAGATAGATAGATAGATAGATAGATAGATAGATAGATAGATAGATAGATAGACAGATAGATGATAGATAGACAGATAAAGTCAAGACTTTAGCAAGTTCCAGTTTATCAGGATTATGTCACAACTTGTTTTTATTCATTTTGAATGTCACAATTTAAGCAGAATTGACTTCATGAAATCACAGTTATTTTCTGACATTAGGCAAAACATGAGTCACTTTATCCGACAGAATGATTTGTTGCATATTGCAGTTAAGGAAAATAATTAAAGCTCTTTGATTCTGCTGACAAAGGGATTGATTTTGAAGCCTTTTCAAGTTTATACAAGGTTTCTGATGTCCCATAGCCACTTAATAACTGTCCACTGGATTTGCACACCAACGTGACAAGCCAATAATAACGTTCAGGCTAAATGGTCCAAACTTCCTTAGTTCTAACCCTGCTGAATTTCCTATTGAACTTCAAAATTCTTATTAGATATTTTATATCAATAACAATGTTGTTGCTGCATTTAAAAATAAAATCCCTATGGCTTTTGAACAAACTGGTCTGTTGCTCTTTCTCTTCTTTGTCCTCCTCCTTCTGCTCCTCTTTCTAAAATATGCCTAAACACACAGAATAGCATTAAGAACAACCCTGGTTTCCTGATGCACTATCATGAATCCATGCCTGCCTGTAATCCCTCTCTCCTTTCCTTCCTTCCTTCTACCCATCTATGCATCCACCTATCCTTCCTTCCTTCCTCCCACCCTTCTTTCCTCCCTCCTTTCCTTGTTTCTTCCTCATATCTCTTCCTCCCTCCCTCCCTCCCTCCCTTCCTCTTATAATTAATGCAATGAACCTCTGGATTCCTCTATCTCACCCAGCACAGCATCATTAACATTAACTTGTCTCTGGTTTCTTTCCTTCTCCCATTGTCTTTGCTCCTTCAAGTTTTCAGGAGTAATTTAAAGAGGAGGAAAGAAGAATACATTAAATATCAGGAGGACATTTGGGAGGCAAATGATGAGGGTGAGATGGGGTAGAGATGATGAGGGAAAATGGAATAGACTCAAGACAGAAAGAACAGGTGAACAGAGGAGATACAAGAAGGTAGAACGGGAGGGATTCTGCTTGACATTACTACTTTCCTCTCAGCAAGAATGAATTTAAGACTGACCTTGAAGCTGAGAAACAGTGATATCAGCGGACTCACTAAACTTTCAGGGTTCGGAGGGTGTGTGTGTGTGTGTGTGTGTGTGTGTGTGTGCGCGCGTGCGTGTGTGTGCATTTTACTGGGGATTTAATCCAGGGGCATTCTACCTCTGAGCCATACCACCAGTCCTATTTTGTTTTATTCTTTTTAATGTTTTAACAGGATCTTGCTAAGTTTCTGAGGTTGGTCTTTATCCTGTGATCTTCGTGTCTCAGCCTCCCAAGTACTAAGATTATAGGCATGGGCAAAGATGCCTAGGTTGAAGTAAAAATGCTTTTCTCTCTTCTGAATTTCTGTACCTCATTGGAAGAATAATTTGGTCTCATGTTACTAAATATTAAAATATGAAAGACAGAGGAGTTTAAAGAAAACTTCCTGAATGTCAGTTTCACTTTGTTACGTTCTCCCAGAATTTTTTTTCTTTTTACTTTTTTTATAACTTGAAACTTTATTGGGATAAAATTCACTCATGAAATAATACTAGCTAAATGTGGAATGAATTTAGGCTCAAAATAACTTTTCTACATTCTTATATATTGGATAACATGGAGAAAAATGTATGCTTCTTTTTCTTAATTATTTCTTACTAACAATTGTTAATGTATGTCAAAAAGCTATGAGCCAGTGCTGTCGATTAATGAAATGGTGATATGTGGCCTTGGCTGTCTTCATTTTGACTTGAGGCAAATTTGAACTTTCTTACCTTGCTCTTCATCACTGTCTAACACACACCAACCTCCAAAAGATAACAAGCCCTGAACAAAATGACACTAAATTGCAGAAGTAATTTTATAGGCAAGTTATATCAAGTAAATGCAAATACAAGTCATGGCCAAAATCACTGAAGATGTACAAAAGTTGTTAGTTTATATACATAAAAGGCATATCATAATATACTCAAGTTTATACCCACACTCTTCCTGACAAATGAAACAAATAGTTAAAAATAAAAGACCTTCCCATCAATCTCAAGGTTGTAGGAACTAAATCGACTTCTGTCATTACATTAACATGAAAAGTAGTACAGAAGTCTAAATATCAATTTTATATAATATAGATTATACCTGTGATACAGAAATATATTCTGTGTATGTATGTATGTGTGTGCATATGTGTGTATATGTGTGTGTTTGTAATGTGTTAACAGAAGCATTTTGGAACTTTTATAGCATGAGACTAAAAGAAGATGTTTCCACTGAATGACCTCTGGTTCCCTTGGAGATGAAATTTGAATCAAATTTTTTTCTGCTGAATTCTAAAATTGATGCATCAGTTGGTAAGTTGCTCCCTAGATGAATGTGGGTATTTTTCTTTTTTTTTCTCTTTTCAAACCTGCATCATGTCTTTTAGGCCACTAGGGTAACATCTTAAAAATGTCGCTTCAGTGGCTTCTCTTAGAATGTACTTTTTAGACTTTCTTCCTGTATTATATCTTGGGCAACTGCCAGAAAATTACAAGATATTTTCCTTGTAGTATTTTGTCATTTTAGGCATCCAGTCTTGGCTGAAAATCCAAAAATAAGATGTGGAAAAGGTCAAATCTCTTAACATTGAGAAGTTTTTAAAGCTCCATGTAAAAAAGGCCAAATCAAAAAGGTTTTTATGTGATAGAAAGTACAATAGTTATGTATTGATACACAGGCTTTAGACTAAAATACATGTGTCAATTTTGAGTTGAATGTAATATTTATTAGCCAATCAGGTTTTGTAAGCCTAAATTGTGTGCTAAACAAAGGGATTTACACAAACTGCTGGAAGTACAAAAAAATTGCTTTATAAAATGTGCATTTTATTATCCCAACTATTCTCTCATTGCTATTTCCTGGGTAAAATCTTGTATTGCTTAGCTTTGCAGTATTAGGATGAAAATACCATAGAGCAAAGTATGTGCATGTGGTGATTTTTGTGATCCATAGAAACAGTGTAGATTCTGTAAGAAAAAAGTCAATATAATGTTTAAACAGTTAAATTATGTATAGGTATGTAAATTAAACATACTAAATTATGTAATTAATTTTTTTTCTTCTGCCATCTCCTTCTGCATCTAATAATAAGATTACAAATACCTATTAATATACTTACCAAATAGAAGTGCAATACAGAAGTATTGAATAGAACAGGTTATTGTAGTAAAGTATGTATTTTGTGTTGTTAGGGCTTTTGTAGCCTTTTTTCTTTTTTAGTCAGCAAAAAGGAGTATGCATAATTAGGAGTATGGATGAGAAGGAACCTAATATCCTTAATGAAAGTGATTTTTTAATGCTCTAGACAGAAATACATAAATATAAATGTTAGCAAGAAAATTTAGTGAAGATCAATTGGGAGTTCCCTAATTCATTTGACACTTTGACATTAAGTCTTAAAGCCCTTTCACTCTAAAATTCCCTGGAAGAGCTTCCACTTAAATTTTCATGCTGTTTTTCTTTTCTGGCTCTAGGCCAAAAGCAGAGTTGGCTACTAACGTGGGCAGGGCAGGTATGTTGGAGAGCCTTCAAAACTTGGGACAAAACAGGAAGAAATGGGAAAGAAGGTAAACATCCTATGTTCTATTAATGTGGAAGAGAGAGGCTCAGGAAAGACAGACATAAACAGTAGTAGTAATAGTTAACAAATACTGAGTACTTACATTGAACCAAGCATTCCCCTAAAGACTTTATATTAACTCTGTAACTCCTCAGGACAACCCTATGAAGTAGAAGCTATGAAATTGTATATGTTTAATACATCATATATTTTATATTATATATTGAAGATATATAGTACACTTATATTGTAATATATGAAATGTATTTATATTACATGTACATATCATATACATATATAATGATTTTGTTTCTGCACTTTGGGGGGGGGGTCTTTTTTTGGTATTAAGTATTGAACCCAATCCCAATGTCATTCTATCTCTGAGCTAAACCGTAGGCCTTTTTTTATTTTTTTATTTTGAAAGAAGTTCTCCTTAAGTTGCTGAGGCTGACCTCAAGTCAGTAGTCCTCCTTTTCTCAGACTTCCAAGTACTAGAATTACAAGCCTGACCCATCATGCCTGGCTACCTTTTTTTTTCTTTTTTTCCAGATGTAATCCTATGTAGGTTTATGACTATAGAAGAACCAAGCACTAACTTAAGCTTCAAATACATTAAACTGCTAAATTTGCATTTTTCTGTATTCTAGCTCCAGAGACCGGGGGGAGACATTGCAGTGTATTTGGAAGGCAGGCATAAGTCACGTAGGAAATGGGAAGGGCCGATGAGCTGTGTATGATTTGTTTTAACAGCGTGTTGGAGGGAGCAGACAGCACTGCTGAAAGAAGATCAGGAATCAGAAGATTGCAGGGACTTTGGGATTTGGGGCATAATTAGGAAATCTCTAGGAGGTAATAAAAGGGAAAGAATGCTCATCCTTTCAACAAATCATTCAAGAAAAAAACAAAAACAAGTAACCAAGCAACCTGGAAATCCCAAGCACAACTTAAAGTGGTACTGAATAATTTGAAGTAAATTAGGAAATTAGGAATGTGACTGTATATACTTTTAAGTATCTTACAGTCTAAGTTCAGGCTCTCTCTCTCTCTCTCTCTCTCTCTCTCTCTCTCTCTCTCTCTCTCTCCACACACACACACACACACACACACACACACACACACACACACACATACACACACATGAATGCATACACACAGTAACAGAGTGATTATTACAGTAGAGGGAGTGGAATTATTTATATTTTCTGAAGCACTCTCTTAATTTTTGAAAACAAAATAGTGCACTGAATTTATGACTTAAATAATCTAAAGTAAGCAAAACGCCACGCACTTAAATGTGCCTTGACCATTACTTCTGTGCTTGGTGATCTGTAGAGCCAGAAAGAGACTTGAGGTGTACAAAAACATTCAGGTGACATGAAAATGTCGATTGGAATTTTTGTTTGGCTAGATTCGAATAATATTATACTTATACACAATTAAATTATATTAGAGGGATTAGGGAATTTAGTTACCTCCATCTTTGAGGTGTGCATCAAAGGGAAAAAGGGGTATAGAAATTCTCCAACACATACAAAGAAAAAAAATAAATACAAGTATAACTTAAATCTATAAAATGTTTTACGGTAGAAATATTTGTGGGCATTAAAGTGTATTTTATATGCTTTATAAATAGATAGCTGTACCTTGTAGTCTTCTGTGATGCCACACATTTACAGGTTAAATCTCTTTCTCTGATTCAAGTTAAATCTCCCTTGACATGAAATGCTCACAGGTTCAATATTCTGGTCACAACTTTATGACAGATAAAAATCTTCAGTTTCCTGAAGATGATGATTGTTTCCTGTACATGTCTCTGAACCCTGGAAATTTTTAGAATTAAATATAAATACAATTAAAGCAAATAATTTCATGGATTTAATTCTTTGATGATAAGATTAGAGATACAGTTTTAATCACTTGAGCAATGTGTATATATTTGGCATTGGGTGTCTGTAGTTCTTAATAAAATTATCCACAGAGATTCTGAAAGATTTTTTCTTGATATTTTAGTTTTAAAATATTTAGTTAATTAACTTTTCCAAATTTACAACACCTATTGAATGGTATCATAGCAACTTGACAATGGTTTAAAGAAAATTAAAATGATTAAATGCATTTCAGAAGTACTATATTGAAGATTTTTATTATTAGATTTAAAGAATTTGTTTAAATTTTGGAAATATTTTTGCTTTTTTTTGTTAGTATCTGCAATATTCCAATATAAAATTGAATATATTATATTTAAAAACACAACTTAAAATACTCGAAGAAATATAATTGCTATGTTATAAATGAAATGAAAAGACTAATAAGATTTTTAGTTCAATTTAAAGCTAACCTGATGCATTTTACCAATGTGACTCTTTAACAAAACAGTGGAATTTAATTCTAAACTTCAGATAATTTTTCATACCTAAAATTCTCCTCACAGAGAAAAAATTATATCACTGACAAACTCATTTTAAAAATATTACATTTTCACATCTCTGTGTCATGCTACAATCTCACAATTTGACTGTATCATATTAAAATTGCTTTGTATTATTCTATAACTTGATAGGTAAGTCAGTACTACAAAAAGCCATGATAATAAAAATATGAATTTCAAAATTAATTTCAAGGGCTATGTTTATCATGATCATACTTTGACTCCAAATCTTATTTAATTAATTAATATACAATGACAGTAAATATTCTATCTACTGACACATGAAGTGAAGTCATAGTTGATTTTCTTTCTGTTTGGGATACAAAAGAGCCTGTAATTTTGGGTTTCCTTGTCCACTAGGAAAAGAAGTGATGGGAAGAAACATTTGGTAACAAGACAGTAAGCTGGACCTGGAAAGAAATATTTGATTTTGAATTTTTATATGCACAATGCTGAAATTTCCCTGAAATATAACTGAGAAGTTATGATTTATCTTTAAAGATGTAAAGAAAATGTCCAATTTGAGGCCAAATCATGCAGATCAAAAATATCAGGCTGCAGATGTACTGATAATATTATCAGTGGTGAAGAAGGCAGGAGGAGAGGAGACAAGTTACAACCCAAATACACGTAAGAATCCCAAAGAATCATATGAGAATCTGGAGAAAATCATTAGAAATTCTGAGACTGTAGATGTTTTACTGCATCAGAAATCAAATTATGTATGTGCCTGAAAAGTTTATAACCACAGAAAGCGAGATACCATAAGAATATTTCCCTCTAGGAACATCTTCAGGCAAACCCAAACATCTGCCTTAAAACTGGAATATTATATTCAGTGAATGTGTATGTTGAACCTAGTTTGGGCATATTAGACTTAGAGCCAGAATTAAGAATCAGAATATTGGGCTCAAGTTCTAGATTTTTCTAATTATTTGACATCAAACATGTCTCCGAGTCTCCATTTCTTTTACAGTGGATGCTATTGTAATGAGTTTAAACATACCAGCTGCTTTTCTAACAGTTTTCCATATTTAGTGCAGATGAATTTTATAATAGAGTTACAGTAGGTTCTGTGATTATCATTCTTTTACTCCTTGAAGAGACAGAGATAATGTACTATTAAGTAACTTGCCCCGAAGTCAGGCAATACTAGTACATTTTACACGCAGAGTTTGAGCTTGGAAAGTCTGCCTTTGTCAAAATGTAAAGTATTTGCTGCTTTTCTTGTTGTGAGGAATCATTTTTCCTTTATTTCCACAAACTTTTCCTGAGCTCCTGAGGCTTGCCTGGTAATGTATCTTACCCTGTTTCATCCCTGAGCTCAAAGAACACATCATTCTAAAGGAAAAATACCAATTAACAGACAATTTTTACGTAGATTTTGTGTTTTATTGGAAACATACCTGGCAATTTATAGACCCTAGCATAAATAAAAATGAGTATTATTAACATATGTATGAATATATAGATAATGTTTATTGTTTCTCTGAGCATTTTGTATAAAGATTCTATTTATTTATTTCAAAATATGTAATGCAATTTGTAGCAAGATAAATAGTTTGAAACTGAAATTTGAACAATGGTACAGTAGAGTATTTAGAAAATTACTTTTTAAAGTTTAATTTGCTGGTATATGTTGTGTCTATTTCCTAACATACTTTTGATAGCTAAAATATTGTATAATTTCACCATGCTTTATTATTGACTATAATAGGTATTTTTAAAATTTTGTGTTTATATTCAAACATAAATGCTTGTCTGTCCTCATCCACAGCTAGTTTTGAAATATTGAGTGAATTGTTTGATATAGGTTTTTATTGAAATGACACGTTTGTTGGGAGTCAGAGGGGAATGTTCCCAGCTCCTTGCTGTGGCTTCCCTGAGGAGGGGTTGTCAATTCTCACTGGTCATTTGCTCTACTCTTACTTCTCCCCGAGGCAGGGAAGTTTCCTGCTGATGAGTCTGAGAAAGAACCTTGCCCAGAGTCTGCACTCCAGCCCTGTTGACTCCTGGGAACCAGGCTACCCCCAGCAGCTCCATGTTCTAATCTATTCCTTCAAGCTATGTCTGTCATACAGCAGGATCCCATTAGAGGGCTCTAATACCTCTTGGGATTGGATGGCCATTGTCCTAAATTGAGTTCGAAGTATTAGGGAATCTGCCCTTGTCAGACTCCCTCAACCTAATCTTCCTCACTAATATAACTTCAATCCGTGTTCCTCTCTTCTCTCTTACAATAGGATCAAAACCCAAACAGAGAAAGCAGAAGGACAATATTGCCCTTCTCAAAACTTTAAAATATTCTAGTCAATAAACCTACTTCTACATAATATTAAGTCTCAATGTTTTTACTGCATTCATATATATGTGTGTGTGTGTATACAAAAAGAGAGATGTATGCACATATGTTTTGCATGTATTATATATGCAATTGTGTAAAAATATGAAATTGTGATATGGAATGTCAGCAAACATCCACAAACACAAAGCTGCAAATCATGCCACCTATCAGAACAAAGCGGTGGGTATGAAAGAGTCTAATAATTCATTAGAAATGACAACAATTATACAATGACATTTACACACAAGATTTCCCCTTAAAATATCCATATCCATACCTCAGAACCTGTGAATATATTAGGTTATACGACAAAGGGAATGAAGTTTTCAGACAATTAAGACTGCTAAATGGCTGTCCTCGAGATTAGAGATCATCATGGATTATCTGGGTGGGTGTAGTGTAATCCCAAAGAGCCTTATGAGTGGAAGAAAAGAGAATACAGAGAATCAGTGAGGTAGCAATGTGAGAAAGACTTGGCCCAATGCCAGTGTTTTTGAAGATGAGGGAGGGAATGGGGACATGAGCCAAAGAATGTGGGCAGCCTCTGGAAGCTAAAACAAAACAAAACAAAACAAACAAACAAAGAAAAAAAACGGAAACTCAGTGATACCCTAGAGGCTCCAGAAAGGAACACAGACCTACAAATTCAGCCCAGTAAGACAAATTTCTGACTTCTGATCTCTGCAACCATAAGATAATACATTTGTGTTGTTTCAAGCCATTAGGCTCATGGTAATTTTCAGCAGCAATTATACCCCTATACATATGTATTTCGTCAAAAGTCTATTAAAGCCCGGAAGAGAATATTCCATTTTGAAACTGAATGAATAGTGGCTAGAATTATGATTAGAAATGTTACATCATTCTTGCACGGTTTTAAGATTTCCACAGTTATAAGTCTTGTTCTGCATCTTATATTAAAAGGTTTAAATATGAGTGGCAGCCATTTATGTATGGGCAATTTGTGCAACTCATGTATCTGTCCTCTGGTCTTTTGCATGACATGATTTTTATAAGAAAACAAGGACATAAAAGCAATTTGAGTATCTTTAAGAATGTTCAAATAAACATCATGGTTTGGCAAACTCTGCCAAGAACTGTCAAAAGAAGCAGGAATCATGACCATTTTTGTTTAATACCAGATGTGAAGCAGTTTCTCCTAGTGTAGAGTCAACATGCATTAGTGTCTTGGCACTGTGACAGCTAGCACCCTGGAGATCATCTCTTTAAAGTGCAGAGACAGACTGAGGAAATTAATGATACGTTTGCATGAGATTCGACCTAAACGTCTGCATATAAAATATAGAAACAATGTTTCCTAGCAGAGTCACATTTTCAAATCTGGTAAGACAAAATCTGGAATGCTAATTTTACCTTTGAATCTCCCACTTAGCATTTCCAACTGAGCAGGGCACAAACTACAGTTTTGTCCTGTACTAGGAGATTTATCAAGAGGATAAATAAGAGCAGAAATTTAACCCAAGACCCACTTACTTAACTGTGGGCCACACAGAGTTGTCCCTGACACACATGAGGTTAGAATGCCCAGTTGTCAAGTCATGCACGTTTAGGGCTCTATCTATCCAGAGAGGACATAATTAAAAGCTGAGGGAAAAGCTGGGCATGATGGTGCACAGCTGTAATCCCAATACATGGGAGGCTGAGACAAGAGGATCACAGGTTCCAGGTCAGCCTCAGCAACTTAATGAGACCCCATTTCAAAAAAAAAAATTGTGTTGGCAGGTTGGCAGTGTAACTCAGGGATAGAATGCCCTTGAGTTCTATTCTGAATACCAAAAAAAAAAAAAAATGATTAAAGTGATTACAAGTTGATATAAGTAATATTGATGTTTTAATGTCAGGGAAAGATGATTGTATTTTGCTAGGTGAAATAAATAGATTACAAGATAGTATATTTTATAAGAGCTAATGGATATTAAACTGATCTTTTATTAAAGCACATATTATATTTATACAATGACAAAATCCTGGAAGTATGCATGCTAAGATATCAGCAGTGTTTATCTCCATTAGAGTGCCAGTACTTTTTATTTATGAATCTATGTAAATATATTTCTATTGTTTTGATCATGTGTCATGTTTATTTTTAAAGTTGTTTTAAAACCCACTTTCTTAAAATAGTCTTTACAACTAGGGAAAAGGGAAAAACAGGAAAAAATATGTGCATATACCCTTGCCCTCGTTCAGATCATCATGGTTTCCTGCCAGTAATATTCAGAGGGACACCTACATGACCCATCAACCCCAAACCTCTACTAGTCAGGATTCTCCAGAAAAACTTACCTGACCTACAACCTGAGAAGCTGAGAAGTCCCGATATCCAAAGTTAGCAAGCTGGAGACCCAGGAGAGCTGATGATGTTATAGTTCCAGTCTGAGTTCAAAGGCCTGAGAACGAAGCAACTCACTGGTATAAATTTGAGTTTGCATGCAGTCAGACTCAAGACCCAAGGAGAGGCAATATTTCAGTTCAAGTAAAAGGTAAAAAAAGATCAATGTTAAATCCACCCTTTGTAGTGTACAGTTCTGTAACTAGAAAACTCATACATTTTATAAGCAATAATATCAGCATGGTCTGGAACAGTTTCATCATCCTCCAAATTTAATCTTGCTCTTTGGTTGTTAATCTCTCCACTTCCTTCTTCTCAGGTGCTTTAAACACTGATTTGGCTTCTGAGCTTATAATACTGTTTTGTCAATTAGGTCATATAAATTGAGCCATATACTCTAGAGACCTTTGAATTTTCTTCTTTCACTTGCCACAATGCACAAGAAATATATTCATGTTGTGGGTATCTGTATGTGGTTCCTTTATGATTGGCAAGTGGTATTCCATTGCACTGATGGTCTATCATTTGTTTTTATAGGGTAAAGGATATTTGGATTGTTTGTGATTTGGTGATTATAAATAAAAGAGCTCTAAACCTTCAGTGACAGGATTTTGTATGAATTGGCATTCTTTATTTTCTGCTATGAATAACTAAAACTAGGGTTTCTTGGTTGTATCTTAAATATAAATTTAAGAAATTATGAAAATATTTTCCAAAGTGGATGCATACTTTCATTTTTCCACCATCTTTGTATAAGAGTTCAAGGTGTTCTTTAATCCTTCCCTTTACTGGTGTATTGCCAATTTTATTTTTAATTTCTGCCATTCTAGTAATATAATGGAGTACATTAAGTATTATATTAGCAATTTCTTTTTTTTTTTTTTTTTTTTTTTTTTGGCGGTACTGGGGATTGAACTCAGGGGCATTCTACCTCCGAGCTATACCCCCAGCCCCATTTTTTATTCTTTATTTTGAAACCGAGTCTCACTAAGTTGCGGAGTACCTCACTAGGTAGCTGAGGCTGGCCGCGAACCCGGATCCTCCGGTCTCAGCCTCCCGAATGCTGGGATTACAAGCGTGCGCCACCACGCCCGGCTGTATTAGCAATTTCTTAATGACAGATTATCTGGAGCATATATTCATATTTTTTGCCATTTGTAAGTGTTCTTTGACTAGAGGGTTTTTTTGTTTGTTTGTTTTTATTTGTTTGTTTTTTGCAGTACTGGGAATTAAACCCAGGGGCATTCTACCACCGAGATACACCCCCGGCCCTACTTTTTAAATTTCTTTATTTTGAAGCAGGGTCTCACTAAGTTATGGAGGGCCTCACTAAGTAGCTGAGGCTGGCTGCTAACCCAGATCCTCTGGTTTCAGCCTCCCTAGTACTGGGATTACAAACCTGTGCCACCACAACCAGCTGACTAAATGTTTAAAATATTTTTTTCATTTTTTTAAAACATGAGTCTTCTTACGTTGTTCAGCTAGTCTGGACCTCCTGGGATCAAGTGATCCTTTAGCCTCAGCCTCTGGAGTACTAAGACTTACAAGGACATGCCAATGTACTGCGTTTCTCAATTTTTTACTGTATCTTATGTGTTCTGACAGTTATTCAAGTATTCTCATAAAATTATGACCTTAACTGCATATGATTTATACTTCATAATATAGAATTTAAATAATAATAAAGTAAATAATTAATTAATGCAATGTATAATGAATAACAATGCCCAAGTAACAAATAATCAATTTTGACATATATACAATAGTGATTTTTTGTTTCATATAATTCATCTTGTTAAATTGCTAAAACTAACATTCAAATGCACACATTTATGCATTAGTATTATTTTTTTGTAAATTTTCTATGTGTCTCCAGCAATATAAGTTGATTAAATGTGAATTTCAAAGAATGCAGAGCTCAATGTATTCAGGAACTAGAGATGATACTAAAGTCCAACTCATGAAAAACATATGTTTAGCAAAGTATTTTCTATTGGAATTTCAGAAATGCAGTTCTTGCTAATAAAGCCGTTATTTTATTATATGTGTTATAGGAAAATGATGGTGCTATGAGAAAATTATTTATATTTAAAGATTTGTCATGAAAACACATCTAGCTCCACATTGTCTAAAACAATGAGAGTTTACATTTTCAATAAATTTGTTTTGAATTTTAATTTTTTAGGAAATACATAATCTAGTATCTTTGGGGAATAATATCAATACATCTATTCCTGGAATGAAAAAAAAAAAACATATTCTTCAATAGATCTGGATATCATACATCAGTGAAAAATGATTAGCATACACAATTTTGATAGGATATTTTTATTGTATTTCCCATCAGAGGTCCACAACAGAAAAACTTGGAATTCATTTATTTAAGCAAAACATAATTGCAGAATTTAAGTGTAATTAAATTTACAAGACTAATGATTAGAAACGGCTATTGAAGAAGGATTGAAGATAAACTTGAAAAAATAAAATTATATGTTTTTTATTACATGCAAATATATTGCATGTGCTTACAGAAATTGCTTCAAGTTATCTTCTTCCTGTCTAACCAGCATTCCTCTCTGAGACTAGCTTCTCTACAATGAGAGTTCTGAACTCAACCCCTTAGCAGCTAAGATAAGCATTATCTCCTCAGTGGTACTGTCAAATTATCCAACCTAGATCATATACATTAGTAAGCAAAATGGAAGTTTATCACATTAAAAAAAACTCACTGAGAGCCAGATGTGGTGGCACACACCTATCATCCCAGTACTTGAGAGGCTAAAACAAGAAGATGGCAGGTTCCCAGCCTGCCTCAACAACTTAGCAAAACACTCAGCAACCTAGCTTGACATTGTTTCAAAAAAAAAAAAAAAAAAAGGGCTGGGGATGTAGTTCAGAAGTGGAATATTCCTATGGTCAATCCCCAGTAAAAAAAAAAAAAAAAAAAGGAAAACATAATTAATGTAATTAATGTGAATTAATGTACACAAGACTGGTTCAAGATGTGCATACTGGAGTTACTACAGGATTTCTAACTTTAACTTTCTTCATAACCTTTTATTATTTACAGTTGCAGAAAAACAAAAATATTTCAATTATATTATTTTATATTATCTACATGCATGATTTTAATACTAATGTATACAGTTTTTGTAACCCTGTCTTTTTAGTATATAATTGATCTGAATAGTGGCATGTAATTTTATCTATTAAATCTAATAATAATAAGATTGTTCCTAATTCATTTTTTATATTTTACTTTCTCATAATTTTATTTTTGCATTCCCTTTCCTATTGTATGTTACAGAAGCATAATATCTGATAATTAGAAATTGAAAAGCAAGCCAGGCATAATGGTGCATGCTTATAATTCCAGTATTTAGGAGGCTGAGACAGGAAGATCACAGGTTCGCAGCCAGCCTCAGCTACTTAGTGAGGTCCTCTGAAACTTAGTGAGAACCTGTTTCAACATAAAGAATAAAAATAGGGCTGGGGATGTAGCTCAGAGGTATAATGTCCCTGGGTTAAATCCCCAGTACTGCAGAAAAAAAGAAAGAAAAGAAAAGAAAAAGAAATTGGAAAGCAAAACTGGATTTCCCAATTGATGGTACAAGAAACATTCACATATAT
The DNA here is from genome assembly GCA_004027655.1 of Graphiurus murinus. Lineage (NCBI taxonomy): Eukaryota > Metazoa > Chordata > Mammalia > Rodentia > Gliridae > Graphiurus > Graphiurus murinus. The sequence continues at coordinate 170,233 of PVLC010000088.1, forward strand.
CTAGATAAGGAAAAACTTCACATATATCAAAGATAAGGGAAAAATCCACAGGAAGATAATAGTTTTTCACACTTGTATTAGTTGATATTAATAAACATCAAACTACTAAGTAGAGTAGTCTTTAGCTAAACCCTATGGTGTGTTGGCTCTTAGCTCTGTCTTGCTAAAAATTTAATTAATAACCAGAAATAAGGCAGACAAAGAGCATGATATTAAGATTTGTAGCTGGCAGCAAGCTGGAAACAATAGAAAAAAAATCAAGAAAAAATATGGTTTGGGCCATCTGCTATGTCTTGTAGAAATCCAGACAAAATTTTACAGAATTCAAACAAATGTCTGGCACTTTTCAAATTTCAGCAGCATAATATCAAAGAAGAGGAAACCTCTTCAGAGTAGTTCCTTTAAAAAGATCTGGCGGCTTTAACTGGATGTGCAAATATATTATAATCCACCAGATGAGACTCCTAAAAACTCCAACACAGAGAGACACTTGGTTTATAAAATATAAGGTGAACTTGAGTAATTATATTCCACCATTCTTCTAGCTCAAAAGGAAGTTTCCAACTAGATTTTTGTTTGCCTTTGTCAACAATAAAGGACTTTCCTTCCTTGGTCATCTCTCAGTTGTTCAAGTCATGAATCCAGTGGTTAGGGGCTTAGGTGCAGCCTGGAGCCTTCAGTGCTACAGCCAGGAAGGACTATGGGGTTCAACATGGAATCCTCCAACTGGGTAGAATATTCTTGGCCTGGAATCATGTGAGTTCTGGCAAACTTGGAGCTCACAGAGTGACAGGCTGGGCTGACACTGGATACTAGCTGCTCTTTTAAGAGCCAGGGAGCCTGATCGACCTGAACCAGAGCCGACACATCTTCCCTAGTGTCACTGAAGCTGACCTTACCTCCTGTAGAGCTGTACCTCCATTTTTATCTCTTGGTTTCTCCCCCTTTTTCTCTTTTCTTTTACTATACTAAATTCTTTTCATGGAGGATGCTAGGTTCAAAACCAGCCCCAGCAACTCAGGGAGACTTTTAGGTGTACACACAAAAGGGAATCTTAGCTTATAAAGCCACACAACAAACACGCCACCTTCCTTGGCCTGTTTATTTTAAAGAATTTTTTAGAAGAAATCGTGTTAATAATTTAATAATTTAAACATTTTTGTATTATGAAGTAGCCTATGGAACTTACTGTCAATGTTAATGGGACTTTCAAGAAATTTGGAATATATAGTAAGCAACCACAAGTAATGTCCTCCTCTATATCCATATGTCTAGAATGATGGTATTTTATAATAATGGCTCTCTATGTCCATATCATTGGTTTTATTTGGCTCTGGTGGTCTAAGTGCCCTAGATCCATTTTCAAAGTGACTCCCAGAACATTCCTATAGCAGAGTGTCTCAGATGGTGACCTCATGCATGCCCATCTCTCCTCCCCTCTCATCTTTCCTTACCCCTGGCTTCTCTCCTACTTACCACCTTAAGGACATTTCAACTGAGCAGCACTGGGGCCTGCGCCCCCTGTGACACCCCTACTCCTTCCGTAGGCTGAGCTATGGGCTACTCCAGCTGGCCACAGGCAGGCCAGGCCTTTCTTAGCTTCCCAGAACAGTGGAGTGTTGGATAAAACTTTTACAAGACTGTACTGAAAGGCCTAGGGAAAAGAAAAGAGAACCCAGTGCGTTTCTCAGAGCTGATACTCCTTAAACTCAAAACTCTGGGTGGCACTATGCCAGCTTTTTTTTTTTTTAAAGGTGACATCTAGATATTTATAAAGGCACTTTAGGGCCCAACAAAGCTAAGAAGTACTTTTTATAACCATTTAGGACCTAGAATTAAACTTGATCCAAGATGCTCAAAAATGGAAACATTCCCTCAAATAGGATCCTTCATCGTAACTGAAATCTTTGCCTACAAAGAGACCCAAGGCCCTGAAAAACACTCATCTAGTTTTCTGGCAGAACATAACACTAATGAAGGTCAGTATAACCTTTATGCATACCTTTGAACAGAGAGCAAAAGTCCACATCACCTACAAAGAACAGCGGCATTTAAAAAAAGAAGAAATATAGAGAATCAGGGTTGCTTAAAGGATGTTTTACAAAATAAATATCTAAATCAGAAATAATTCATTGGGCAATCATTCTATGAAAAACAAAACCTAATCTTATTATAAGGAGAAGATACTACCATAACTAGAAGTTCCTTTTTAAGGGCTATCTTCTTTCACTTAGGTCTAGCATCAAATTCATTTGGAGATATTTATTTGCTTTTATTTTCAAATAAGAAAATACAGGACAAATACATTTAAATATTAAAATGCAGGGCATAAAATATCTGAGAAAACATATTAATTTTTTTAAATGTATTTTTATACAGACTTAAAAGTATCATTTTGGTAAATTTCTAGAATCTAGTTTGTGGACTATAATTTAACAGGTAACTAGTTTGGTTAGATATTTCCAAATTCCATGCATTAGAAATTTCACCAATTTGCATTCCTATTAAATATGTATTAAAGTTCATGTTTCCCTGTACTCTTGTTAGTAGAGTTTATTATGCTTCTTAATTTTTGCCAGTCTGGTAATTGGATAGTTTTTATGTGCATCTCTTTGAAGAAGTTATAGAAGACTAACTGGAAAGGAAGGAGGCATTGTAGTTTTAAAATCTATAAATTTCATAATCTTTATCTTCACCCTACAGGGCTTGCTTCTTTCTTAGAAAAAAAAACCTTAATAGGTCCACACCCTTAATCATAATGGACCCTCCACCCTCCTGAGATTCCTGAGATGCTTAGGAAACATAGGAAGTCAGGCTCAAGTGCAGCCCCACCACCACCACTGAGGTTGGGAACCTGAGGATTCAGAGGGAGTCTAGACCTCCACATCTGCTGCTATAAGCCTCTTCCCACTCTTTCACAGGGATCTATTATAAAAAGAGAACAGTGAGATCCCAAAGGCATTCAGTCCATCTTGAGATGGCCCGTTTTCTCCTTGAATGAATATCCCCCACTTTCCTAAATAAGCCTCTGCCTTTGTTGCTGAAGAAAAATGAGTGGTATGCATATCTTTCTGTTTGTTCAAATTAGTTTGAAATATGTTTTAGGTACATTGTCTATACTTTTTCTTCATTTTTCTTGAATTCTTTGTGGGTTTCTAATTTTATGAACTCCCTATTATTAGAGGTTAACCTTTTATTTTTATCAGTGATATGGTGGTATATCTTCTTCCATTTTCCCTTTGACCTTGTTTTGGTATTTTTTGCTATGCAATTATTTAATTCATCTATCTATAATTTATTTTTATTTACTTACTTTATGCAGCCAAACATATCAAGCTTTTTTTTTTTAACTAAGCTATTTTCCAATTGCAGAATGTGTCTTAGTAGCAGGTAAAATTCTCGTTCCTTTATTTTATCCTTATATAGACTCCTAACACTTGGTCTTTAGCATTTATGATTCTAGGATTCAGCCATGTAGCTAGATAAAAACAACAATACTGTGTGGCAAATGTTTAGCACTTAGTTTCCCTGATCTTCCTTTACTTCATGAAGTCTGCAATTGGGGTTTTTAGCAGCCATGTGTGGTGCAAAGCTGGCCCCATGCTAAGAGTGGTGAAAATCATAAAATCACTTTTACCATTGGTTTCTGCAAATGGTGAATTTCGCAGTTTATGCTACCTTCTGATCAGTCTCTGGAATCTTGTATTATTTGTCTATTTTCATGTTTTCCTAGAGTTTATAGCCGCTATCCCTGAGAAGATGATCCAATTAGTTCTTAGCTGTCGTTTACCAAGAGTGACACACAAGAATGTAAATTGTGGAACCATAATTAGAGTTTTCTTCACTCAGATTTTAGACAAGCTTACAAACTAATCTCATAGTTCTAATCAGAAGAAGTTTACCATAGTGCTTTTTCCAACACTCATTTTCTCCAAAATTCTAACTTTTGCATAAAAACAATTTCATTTCCTTAAGAAAAAAATTATGAGAATTTTTGACGAGGTGCTTAAGATCAGCCTCTCATGTCACTGAGAAGTTAATTACATAAATAAAAAGCCTTTAAGAACAATGTCTCAGTGACTGTGAGAAAAAGCATCACCAAGAGTGAGTAGCCATGGTTTCTCTTGATTGAAAATTCAGATAATATTATTTCATCAGTAATAATAACCTACACTCCGGAGGTGATGCATACATTATAAAGCTACTAAGTTGTGCAATTAGGGGTTGATATATTTCTATCAGAGATAAAAGTAAGTATGAAACACAGGTAGCAAAGTTAATGATGAGACCAGGGATCCATCCTTTTCTGTGGCCCTGGGTGTTCCAGTTCTTTAGTAAAGGGAGAGCACTTTGAAGGATGCTTGTCTAGCTAGAGCTCTCTTGGATGGGTCTGAATCTATGTCTAATGGTCTCTGAAGTTGTGAATAGTTATATTAGCATATCAAAAACCTTCCAAAGTGTCTTTGGGAGTTTCTTTTCCTTTTAATTTTTTATCTGCAGGTTTTCTCTGTTTAGAATATGCTGGTGAAGACTGTATTCTAGGATCTGGGTTTTATTTCAAGGTTACTGAGGTACCACAGGAGGGAAGTCAAATGGAAAATTGATGGGTAATATCCCCGAGGGCACTACTCACAAGATAACCCTGAAGTTTCAAGAGACTTGAGAAGTAACAATAAAGAAACATTTGTAATCTAGTTCATTGCTAGTAAGAATAAGTTCTGACAGGAAGCCCACCTTTTTTTCCCCAAGTTTAACTATAAATTGTAGATTTTTAACCTTAAAGTTCACAAGTGCCTATCATTTTGCAGCACTAAGCTCCCAGGTTCAGGGAATGTGTAGACTTCAAAATTCAGATTTGCAGCTAGGCATAGTGGCATACACCTGCAATCCCAGTACTTGGGAGGCAGAGATAGGAGGATTACAGGTTCAAGGCTCGCCTCAGCAAGTAGTGAGACACTCAGCAACCCAGTGAGACCCTGGTCCAAGAAAAATGCAGATTTGTTGTCAAAAATAATATAAAATAAAATATATTCAAGACCATTCAGGATTTGCTTTTCTTTTTAAATAGTAGATATTGTGTAACTTTCAGAATGTTTCCCCAAGCCAAATTTGTCATTAATAATGTGCCAATAGGAAAGATCACTATCATATCGAGGTAGAATTTTCTGCATAACCAAACAAGGTGATCATAAGAATTCCTTTCAGCTCTAAAGTTCTTTGTTCTTGAAGACTGTTCACTATTTATTATCTAGTAAGAATATTTTGCACTATTATTATCCTGCAAATTTACAAACCAGTAAGTATAAGTGAATCAGAAAAAGGTCTAATATCTGGAATATACACAGAGGAACATCAGCTAGATGAGCAGAGATTCCAGGGGAGTGACTGAGGGGGATTATGGGAAGGAGAAGAAGTCATAAAGAGTTTAATAGTTGAAATAATTCTATGAATGTATACAAAACTTGCCAACTAAATATCAAAAACATGCATAGGTGTAGAGATAGAGGAAGAGGGACAGAAAACAATAAAGAATATAAGTGAAAAGTTAACAAACGTTCTCACCAACTAACTCAAGAAAGTAAATATTTTATTTTTGAAAATCCCTCAGCAAGTTGGATTTATAGGCAATGCCTAAAATGTAGCCAGAAACCTGAATTCTTCCTCTCTTGAAGAAGACAGAAGTCAAGACTACCAATGAAGTTAGAAAAGTAGAGAGGGGAAAAAAGCACAGAAAAGAGGAAATGATAGGACAACAGAAAATTCTGCACATAAACCCTAGCCAAGTCTCTGGCAGACCTACGTACTATGCTTGCATGCAAGATTCTAAGCACCACAGTTAAGCCCAAGAGAACAGAAGATATTTGCAGTTGCCATCAATAACATGAGAAGCAGTTTGCAGTTGACTTTAACCAAGTTAACCTTCTAAAACAAAAGGCTAAACTTCATGTTGAAATTGAATTCTAGAATACTCAAAGGAAACATGGGGCAAAAAAAAATGTATGTGAAGACTTAATGGACAAAAATGTCTCAAATTTGGTAACAGGCATACATTTACAGATTTAAGACTTTCATCAGTCTCAAGCAGAATAAATACAACAAAATATTTTTTTTTCTTTTATTTCTTGCCTATGAGCTGTCCAGCTACTTGCATGAGAAAATTGATCTGACACTCATCACATTGTTCTAAGGGTAGGGACTAAGGCAAAGGACAGGAGAGTTTATTTACAGTGACACATTGAACAAGACCTCTGTCTGTGATGAAGAAAGTTTCATGGATGCTGTCAGCTTATAATTAAAACAATTGTTAAAAACCCAATACTTAGCTAAGCATGGTGGTACACACCTGTAATCCCAGTACTTGGGAGGCTGAGACAGGAAGATCATAGTTAAGAGACCAGCCTCAGCAAACTAGTCAGACTCTCAGACCTAGCAAGGTCCTGTCTCAAAATAAAATAAAAAGCCGGGCGTGGTGGCACAGGTTTGTAATCCCAGTACTTGTGAGCCTGAGACGGGAGGATCCAACTTCTCAGCCAGCCTCAGCTACTTAGTGAGACTCTCAGCAAGTTAGTGAGACCCTGTTTCAAAATAAAGAATAAAAATAGGACTGGGGATGCAACTCAGAGGTAGAATGCCCCTGGGTTCAATCCCCAGTACCGAAAAATAAGTAAATAAATCAAATATATATAATATAAATATTATATATATTTGATTTATTTTGTTATACATATATATATAAATACATATATATATGTATAACAGGGCTGGAGGTGTAGCTTGGAAGTAGAATGGACTTAATCCTCAGTGCCACAAACAAATAAACAAAATCCCAATACATACAACATTCAACCCTGCCACCCCAATTTAAGTATTCAGCCCAGAGGAATGAAAGGAGAATAAAAGTAAATTATTAATAAAAATATAAATTTATAAAGCAAGAATTGATAAAATTATTAGGAGACAGAATAAATCTAAGTTGATCTTAAAATATCTATATTAATTAGGAAAAATACTTCAGTGTGGTGTGCATGCATGTATGTTTCCGTGATGAAGGATAAAACAATGTGGCCTGTTAATGAATGTACCTAACACACTACACTCAAAGACTGCAGAATGCATTGCTTCCCATGATATATAAATGATTTCTAAGTATAAAGTACAGTAGATCCATAAATCTGAGTTTCACAAGAGCATTTCCAGGTTTTAAAGTGATGTAGAATATTTTATTGCAGTGCTATCAAAAACAAAACTGTCAATCCTCTTATATTTTGAAAGTAAGATTAATAACCTTAAGGTAAGCTCAAAAATAATAATGAAAAACAAAAATAACTCATTCTGAACATTAATGAAATTGTTATATTTAAAACCTTAGGAGCTCCTGTTGAAGTTCTATTGTTTCTTAGTCCTCCTTGTACACTTGTGTTTACTCCTTAAATATTGTCATTCCCGGAATTTATACCTTGTTTACAGCTTTATCCATGCCTCCTTTCTTTGTTGAGTGATATCATTCATGTCATATGCTTACCCATCAGCTATATACTAACAAATTCCAAGTTATATTCCTATTTATGTCTGTAAAATGTCTCACTCATCTACTATACAGGCTAGGAAGCCAGTAGCTGGCTAAGATTTTATCCATTTTATTCTCTTTCATTTCCCTTTGATAATAAAGATAAATGGAAATGTGAAACAGGGAAAGTAAAAAAATGCCTGGTGAAATAACTACTGTTGGATTTTTTTCCTCATTTCTTTTAAATCACCTCTAGCAAAATTATTACATACACAAAGTTAGGAAAACTTTTTTTAAGATTTTTAAATTAAAATGTCAAACACCATGTCTTCTATTGAAACAGACTTACAGTAACTATCACACCAGGAAAGAATGTTGCTTTTCTGGTTAACTATTCACGGAACTGGACATGTAGGGTGGCTTTAGCTCCTAAAGAGAAGGGAAAATCTATGATCCTAACAGCACTTAGCCAATTAGTCCTGGTCACTTAGAGGTCTGCTGCAGTGTGCTCCTCTTATCAGCAACTAAAAAAGAGACCCAGAAGTACATAGATGCACTTGAAGACCCCTACCATCACATCCATTCTTATTACATCCACCTTAGAGGGGAGTCAGGATGGTGGGAGCCCGCCACCCTAAGAACCAAATAGGAAACAGGAAATCAAATGACAATGATAACTACATACTCAATATTCTTCCTAGTTCCTATCAAGATACTTTAAGAGCAAACAATCCAAAGAAACAGTGCTTTTTCCAGGTTCGTGTTAAGTACTTACTTTTTGGCTTTTGTTTTTTCTGGTAGACCAGGTGGAACTATTCTATGGCCATGTTACTTCTCTAGATGTTTCCTTGAATAGTTTATGTGAGTTTTCCTACAATTTGAGGCCAGTCTCTGCAACTTAATGAGACCCTGCTTACAATAAACATCATTTTAAAGTAAACATCCTTTTATAATAAATAGCCTTTTATAATAAACTACTTTTTATATAGTCCCTATAGGATTCGTGGTTTTTTTTGTTTGTTTGTTTGTTTGTTTGGTTTTTTTTGCGGTACTAGGGATGGAACCCAGGGGCATTCTACCTCCAAGCTACACCCCCCAGCCCTATTTTTTTGTTCTTTATTTTGAAACAGAGTCTCACTAAGTTGCAGAGTGCCTCACTAGGTAGCTGAGGCTGGCCGAGAACCCGGATCCTCCAGTCTCAGCCTCGCAAATGCTGGGATTACAAGCGTTCACCACCACGCCCAGCCGATGTTTTAAATGAAAATTTTGTGCTAAACGCAAACATGGGTGGTGGGGAGAAGTTTTTAAAAATATATACCAAATAATCAACTTGCTTTCAACACAGGATATACAATAGATCACAAAACAATACCAATGATTTAACTTTTTTATCCATAAAAAGGTGTTTTCTTTTTTGTTAGTATATAAACTAAGATATAATATTTATTTCATCTTAATTTGAATTTATATAGTTAATAATGAGATGGAGAGTGCGTATATTGGTCAACTGTATGATTTTTGAACTTTATGAGTTGCTCTTTAGACAGAAATGTTTTCTACTTTTCTCATACTATCTATATCAAGAAACAAACAAAATAAAAATAGTTATAACATACTCTTAGTTTTTATATAAGTTGGTGTCTATTGGCTTGTGTAGGTTGAGAAAAGTGTGCCCCTCAACTATGGCTTGGGACAGATACCAAACAAGTCATTGTGATGTTCTCTGGTCTCTTTAGAAAAGCAGCTGACCACATTTTTAAAGCAAAGTGACTTGCTAACAAACTCTATTTTTCAAATTTCAAAAGTAATGAGGCCTTGAAAATTGGTTCTGCATGACCCCCAAACAATTATGTGTGCAGGAATGGACAGCAAATGCCTGAAATAAAATTGCCTTGAGAGAGGGCTTTAGACTGTTAATTCAAGCTCAACAGAAGTGCCTAATGACTTTCTAATGGTAGACTAGAGGAAAATGGTTGATTTCTACATAATATGCAATGGATATAGACAGCCCTTCTGTGTCTAGTAACAATAGTCATGTGTGATGTGCACATCATTTTTTACTTACAGATTTATAATTTTTCTATAATAAATAAGTGAAATCTTCACCTGTTTTAATGCATAAATCAATAATTTACAATAATTTGAATACATTACCTCCAATTGGTTCCCATTTATTCTATTTGATCGGGGAGTAAATGCAATATTCATGGTTAGTTTTACATGTCCAAAGTTTTATGGATATTTAGCTAATAAATAGACAAATTGAAATACAAATATATAATAATGTCTGTGTCTATCACAAATGTATATCTACCAAATGAAGGTTGGAACATAACGTTATGCTTCCAATATACAAATGGCACTGAAACATGGAATAAAATTGAGTGATAGCTTCATACTTAAATTTTGAGAGTTCTGTACCTTAGTAAATCTTATAGGTAAATACAATATGCACAGAAAAAAATTCAAAACTCAAAAGTGATAGAAATTCTGAAGTAGGTAAAAGTTGGAATAAAATTTGTTCTTGATACAGTGAAACAGCCAGTACTCCTAAATATTAGTAATGTAATTGTAGTTTTACATGTTTGTGCAAATCAATATTATATTAACACTAAAATAAATGTATGGTTCTTTGGTCTATATATTAAGTCTACATGAGCAAATGATCTGAAAACATTTAATATTTTTTCACGGGTAAAGTGATATATCACATTACACATAGGCGTGTCTTCTTGGGCACATGCAGTGATAGAATTAAAGTAAACATACTTCTGCTTGTTCATTATCTATCCATCTGTCTAGCACTATCCAATAAGTAGAGATTTGGACTTGGTCACAGAGATGAAATAAGTACTTTCATGAATTTGCATATTTAAATTTTTAGAAATCCTTGCAGTATTTCTGAAGGAGTTTTACAGATCTAGAAATGGAGATTTAACATTAAGAAACTTGTTGAAGACCTCAGAGCCAATACATATTGACCAGGAGATTTGTGTTCAGTTCTAATTCCAAAGCTCATATAGTATATAAAATTGTTGTATTTTAACATTTGTAATACAAGGGTTCCTTTTCATATTGCAGCAAGGAAATGGGGGAAAGGTAAAAGCAAGACCTGTGAAAAACTTTTCAGGACAGTTTGCCAATTATACACAGCAAATCTTATGCCTCTAAGGTAATGGGATTTTAGAAGTTTTCAATGTGTGTGCACAAGCAAGTGTGTTTCTATTCCTGTGTTCAGCAATGGGATATTTTAAATAGTTTAATAATTATTGTTATGAAAATAAAAAGTAATAACTACATGTATGCACATTTCAGTTTACTTTGGTAAATCTAGAGAGAAATAACTACAAGTGAGTTGGTGCACATAAGATAGAAGTGTGCTGTGCTCTAGTTAGCATTGAATAGCCAGTGTTCTCAGGTTAATGTTTGAAAATTAACAGTAGAAAACATGTACTTTATTGTGTGGAATTAACTCTTATTAGCTGTATTCTTTATATACACTTATTTTAAAGGGTATATAATGAAAAAAAATTTCATTAATTCTTGGTGATATTACACATTCTCATATAAATAAACCTCTTCAAAGTTTTATGAAATATTGCATTAAGGCATTAAATTTAAATGGTTAAATAATGTTAAAATAGATGTATTTTGAAGTTCCTTGTAACTTGACCTGATCTACAACAAACAAAATCAATCTTCTGGAACAAAATGGAGGAACAAAGAGGTGAGTATATAATTAAAATACCAAATGCCAATGCAATTAGGCAGTCATCTTTCATTGTGGTATAACAAGGGTTGGAGTATTCTTTGAGTCATGTGATGAATAAGGTAGGCATTGCTTAGAGAAGGGTGGAAAATTTTAATGCAGCCATCAGAGTTTATACTGCTCATTTAGCAAATGAGAGAAGTGAACTGACTTTCAGACCCTCAAGGATGTCTCCTGTGCCTGCATGTTTTTCTTCTTAAATGACTAAGGACAATGTCTGTCTCTCAAGTTTAGAAAAGAAGAGGGAGACTTCATATGAAGAACACACTGCATATATAGGACAGTTGAGAACCTGAGACATGTAAGTGATTTTTAACATCAATATGAACACACCTGAAAGAAAAATTACATTCATCCCAACAGAATCAGAGTAATACAGAACTGGCTTAAACAAATGGTGTAAAACAGAAGGAACAAGTTCAATGCATTATGCAATGGCATCTGCTCATATTATAATTTATCTTTCTTTGTAATCAAATTTTATCGATACAAAGATTCAAAGAGCCTTTTGAATAGTTTAGGCAATTATGAGAATGATGATCTTCAAGCAGCTTTCCTTTCTTTTCATTCCTACATGTTTTTTTCTTCCTTCCCCTTTCCCTCTTTTCCATTTTTACTTGCTTGCCTCATTCTCTTTTTCACTTCTGGCATAAGGCAGGAAAAAGAAAACCAGATATAGGAGGCAAGGTTCCTCTGAAACAGATCCCATGTGAATATATTTGATTAACTATTAGAGAATGAACAGAAAAGTTCATTTCCACTTGGTGCAGGCTCCTGTATGTCAGGAACCTTGTGAGAAGCAGAAAGTGTTTCCCTACAGGACTGTCAGCTCTCTGCATGGAAGACCTGTGCTTTGTTCAACACTATATTCCTTGTTATGCCTGGGACTGTGGATCTGGGGTAATGGGAATATGGTGGGAAGGAGAGGAAAATAAGTTTGCCAAAGTCTGGATCAGATACATTAAATTATTGTTGTTACTGCATTTACTAACACACACACACACACACACACACACACACACACACACACACACACACACACCAGTCAGACTACTCTCAAGCATTCTTTACTTTTTAGGATATCTCCTGGTATTTGATAAGAAACAATTTTCTTTGTTATACAAGTACCAGTTGAGTAAGTAGGAATGGTTAGTGTGTCAGTGGTTTTGCTGTATTAGCACTTATGAATAGCCTTGAATCTCCTTTGGAAGGGCTACTTATCCATGGGGTGTGCTGACAATTACAGAGTCAAAACCTCAGTAAGAAAAAAAAAAAAAAGTGGTGACCTCTTTCTACATTTACCAATTTTAAGTTCCTGAATGCAATAAATGATCCTTTTTTTTATAAACACACCATGTCTACTACAGAACAGATGCTACTTTGTTTTTACCTTCCCTTAAGTGGCCGTTATTACCCTTCCTTTCCTCTTCTGGGTGAATCCCTGATGGGTTTGAAGCCACTAGAGAGATTTCCAATTCCTCCCTGGGCAGGTTCACAGTCAATCAATTGTTGTGTTCTGCCCTATGTAATCAATACCTTGACAGTTGATGCCCAATAAGTATATTGAATGAGTGAATTAATGAATAAATTATAAATCCATTGAAACCCCCGTCAGAGAACTTTGGGGTTGGAAAACTGCATAAATCTTGATCAATTCACTTACCAGCTGATTTAATTTGGACAGACCACTTGACACGAGGTTCAAACGTATGTAAAATAAGTACTAGGGAGAAATGGGTGAGGATTTCCCATGAGAGACATGAAAACCTTATTAGATGTGTATCACATACTAAGTGATTAATTGATGATAGATCTCATTGTTACTATTAAAGAAAGTAACCTGTTAGAAGTTCCTTTGTTTTAGCAATAGCATGCCTGAATAAAGACCTTACCAGTGGGGCTGGTGAGGAGCTGGGGTGGGGTGGGAGCAGATTTGGAGCACAGATGCTTAGTATAGGCACTTTCTTGCTGTTTAAAGTTGTAGAGCTTGGACTTGCAGTAAAGTTTGTCATGACTGTTGGAGGGGATTTCAGATTTATTGACTGAATTAATTGGCTGAATATAAGAATAATTGGCTGAATATAAGACTGGGTGTCAGTATTAAACTTGCCCTGCATGTTCTAATTTCTGTATTCTTTGCTCCACAAAAAAGCCTATTACCCAACATCAGAACAAGAGGGGTATGACAAAATTATCCCAATCATTGTCAAGTGGCACTTAACTTTTTTATTTTTACATTAGTCGTGGAGTCTTGTTATATACATAGATCTGATAAACTAGCTAATGGTTTCCAGTCTATGCTTTCTTTGTCACATAACTGAATATAGTATTAGAGGAAAAAAAAAGAACAATAAAAATTCAATGGTCTGGAAAACGTAGCTGAAACTACCTTAAGAAACAGAAATAATTAAACATGAGTTACTTGGATTAAATATAATGTAGAGCCGTGTAAATTGAGGCTCAAACATCTACAAGTTTTTTTGTTTGTTTGTTTGCTTGTTTAGAGAAAATTAAAATCAAGTGTTCATCATTCTCTGTACAAAAATCCAAAGTCATGTGAATCTTACAAATTATTTGGATAATTTTGCCATAATGAAGTGAAAAATGATTAACCAGGGCCACTAGAGAATTTGGTCATCATATAAATAAGCAGTGAATACTCAACATATTTAACATCAATATGGTTTAATGTTAAGCACTCTTATCTCTAAAAGTGGTGTTATATTGACTCTATTAAATTTTTCCCTAATCAGTGAAAACTCTTCTAATTATCTAAGTTAATCAAGTTAACTCTGCAATTTTAAAAGTAATTGTTTACTCACTTATAAGTTAATGTGATGCTACTTATATATCAAGAATATTTAGGGTCCTTGGTGATGCACAAAATTTTCTGCTGATCAATGATGCCAATCAAAAATAATTGGCAAAGAGGAGTAACATGTTTACAAAGGAAATATTTAAGACCTTTTAGTGTGTGAGAGGAGGGGGTGGTTCTTCTTTGAATATATTTGCAGAAGGCAATGACAGTCTCCTGACATTTCTTGGAATGTGGTATAAATGATTATCCTCTTCTTGCCAGATACTTGTTAATTTTTCTGTCAAAGAAAGATAATCAAATGCCTACTAGTTTGGAGTCCAGGCTGAACAGGTACACATTCACGTGTCATATTTTTTTTTATTTTAAAACTAAACCCTATAATTTATATTCAGAAGTTTAGCTTTATTCTCCTGAACAGATTGTATTTCCTATCCTTTCTGAATTTTTCATTATAGTAAATTCAAATCTAGACATGGCCTGTTTCATCATGAATAAATCTGTGTTGTTTCAAACTTTTGAAAACCAAATATTACACTTGTCAGCAAAACTAATGCACCTTTTCAAAATTTCAATACTATTATTTTAATAACATCATAAATTATCCCTATCTAGTCCTAAATTGTGAATGTTAAAGAAAGAATGGCTTTTATAGTTAGGATGTTTTATAAAGACTTGTTAAGAAGTTTCAGGCAGTGATAATCCCTCCTTATTTGCAGGATGGTAAGTGTAGAGGCTGCTCAGATTTCTCATAGATTACCCTGAGGACACAAACTGAGGATGAGCTAGGACCATGGGTCACCTTAGGCATTAGATTGTAAGGCAGAGGGTCCCAGGCATGTGCATGCATATCCAATGGATGTGTCAACTCCTTAACCATGTATTACATTCCTTATAGGGGAGTTTACAAATAAAGTCTGCTCAGCAAACGTTCTCTTTTAAAATGAATCAAGGAGTAAGATTTGTGTATGAAAATTTCCCTTGGGTTCTGCCTTGTTATGTTGCGATGGAAGTTATGGTGCGCTGTAAATATCATTTAGGTAAGCCTGTGTCTTTTGCTATTAACATA
The DNA here is from genome assembly GCA_004027655.1 of Graphiurus murinus. Classification (NCBI taxonomy): domain Eukaryota; kingdom Metazoa; phylum Chordata; class Mammalia; order Rodentia; family Gliridae; genus Graphiurus; species Graphiurus murinus. Next base: position 185,393 of record PVLC010000088.1, read on the forward strand.
TTCCTGTTTTCATTCTCAGAATGACTCTTTCACTTTCCATATCTTCTTCTCCCCTTCATCCACGCACTCCAGTTGGCTCTCCTCTGCTTGTGGGTGTGTTTCTGTGCAACGCTCAAAGAAAGGTAGCAGTAGTGTCTGCTATCTTCTCTGATACCTGTACACATTTGTAATTCTTACCTCGGAAGGACCTAATACTACTTCCAAGCCAGAGCCTTTTTATTTGATCTGATTTGAGATCACACATCCTGGGAATTGAAAGCAAACACTGAAACTCTGAGCAATAATGGAAACAGCGTTATCATGCATGTTGCAATTTTACATGTTTGTTGATAACCCTGAGATAGAAAGAACAATCTTCCTTTAGAATAATAGTGTAGATTTAAGTCTTCAGTGCCCTTCTAACCTGTATTAATATTAATTCGTTTTGACATTATGAAGGGCAACCTATGAGAGCTACCGGAAGGAAGTAAATGTGGGGGAGGGAGAAACAATTTCCACTCATGTAAAGGAAGGAAAAGGACAGCCAAGTTAGATGTTGCTGGAATGTAACATATCCACAGCTTTATCACTCTGGAGGCACATTTTGACATAATAACAAACTACTGAGACAGAAACACTTTTATCTAGGTCAGAATGACAGACTCCAAGTGTTAGAGAGCTTGAGGGAGCTACAGTTGGTGGGTTGAAGCATCAGGAAGCCGACTGCAGTCTGTACAAAGATTTTCATCAAGTCTCAACATTGCCTGATAGTTTCCATCCAATACATTGTAATTATCCCACTGGCTTATAATGGTATAGCATTTTGATTTCAGAATCTACCAAACTAAAATGAATCACATTTTATGTTGACTACATTTATAATAAGATGCAGATGGTAAAGGAAACAGATGCCTCTGACATCATCTCCCATTTGCCTTCAACTTTTGCAGACACTAGCGGTCTGTAAACTCACTCAAAGGATGCAAGATAAGTCAGGCAGTTTTCCAATTCTGTTTCCAGTCTTAAAAAAAAAAAAAAAAAAAAAAAGAATACTAGCAAAAGTGGCACTGCTTTCTTTGAGTCATGCAGTGGTAATTCCACAAAAATAAATTTGCTTCTAAGTCTGTGTCAGTGTTTAATGTGAAATTAATCATTAGAAAAAAAAAACCCACAAATACTGGAAGTTTAGCAATTAGTGACTACTGACTGTTTTGTTTGACAGTGACAGAAAGGATAGCAAGGGAGTTGTGTGATGGCAAACAGCTGTAGCTTCAGGGAAGGGAATTAAAAGAGAAAGGAGAGTTTTTAACAGACAAGCATGTCTAAAATAGTCTACCAGACTTCAATACCCAGACTGTCCACAGACTTTTTTCTTACTTTTGCTAAGTAAAATCCCTCTGCCCCCCCCCCAAAAAAAACTTAAAGGAGGCAGCTTTTCAGGTCAGTTTCTGACTTCAAAACAAAACTCTATGGTGTATTTCCAGCTGTATTTGGCAGAAGGAATCCTATAGTTCTGGTGGGAACTTTATAACATTTCCCCAGTGATACCACTGAGCATTATAAAAAGCAAAAGGAATTCTTTTTTTTTTCCTTTTTTTTTTCCTTTTCTTTGTGCAAGGTAAGTGTCTGCTAGAAGACCTTTTCAAAAAGATAAGGAACTTTTGTAGCCCATCTTGAAAGCAAGTGATGCTCGGGTAAAATAGCAATTGCAAGGCCTTTAGTAGTGCTCTCTGAGGTCCCAAGATTGATTAGCACAGTCTCAGATGAAGGCAAGTTAAACAAAATTCTTTAAAATCTGCCCATCTCCCCAGAACCCCATGAAATCATTTCATCTGCTACACTTCTGTAGCAGAAACATTTTTTAGCAGAAAAACAAATTCAGAAACAAAGGCAAGGACAGTGGGAACATAAGAATAAATCCTGCTAGGCCAAATATGGTGCCTGTTTTTTAAAATAATTTCTCTGTGCAAGGAAGACTGAAAATACACACACACGCACGCACACACACACACAGAATACAAGAATAAACAAACTCTTCTAATTCATATCCACAAAAGCGAGTTGGGAAGCATTAGTGCAAATGTATGCTGACCTGCAGCATTTAGTCCATAAACTTTGGATATCCTAGGCGATCCATCAGTGTCCAACAGATGTTTTCAATTAGTTTAATCTCATCTCTAGGCAAGTTTTGTTTCCAAACATTAGCATTAGTTGGTGATATTTCCCCTTCATAAGGAAGGTAAAAAAGGTTTGTGGAAGTGGCAAACAATATTTGGTTTAAACTAGCAGGAGGCAAAGGAATTCCAAGAAAAGCAAAAATCCTTTCAGTAGTTTGCTGAGGAAAATGAACAATATCTTCAAACTTGACCAGCTGATAGCTTGTGGGCAGCAAATCTGTATTTATTCTCAAGGCCGCTGCAGTGTTTGCTAGCCACAAATGGGACAATAAGGAGACAGCATCTGATTTGGGCTTTTCTAATTCTTGCCTCAATGGTTCATACTCCAAAGCATAGCCCGAATTTAAGTTACATTTGCTTTTACCTCCCTCTACTTTGAATAAATTTGCCAAGTGTTCTGGGACATTCTTCAAAGTGTAAAGACTTGGTTTGCTATTGTACAGCATTGAATAGATCCATGCCCGAGGGTCTCTTACTACATACAGTGCTCTCATGGAAGCTCCTAAAACCTCCTGGAAAAAATGAAGCTTTAATGTCCAGCTACCGCTACTTAAACTGAGCACAGGGCGCGCACTTGGGTAATAGAGCAGGTGTCTCCTCAAAGCCCTAATATATTCAGCATCTCTATCAAAAGTGCCTTTCATTCTACTTCTTTGTTCTGGCAAAGACTCTCTCCTTCTCAGTTTTCTTTTTTTGTCCTTATTCGCCATGAAATATTGGGCCAGTTTTCCCCGACTGGATTCATGCAGATGGATGTTTTGCAAATGGAGTTTTGTGTCCTGGACTAAAGACTGCAACCAGCCTCGGAGTAAGCGGAAATGCCCACTGTGGACATCTGATACCTTCCACTCACAAGCATCCACGAATGAATCGATTTCAAATTCAGTTTCAGGGATGTCAATGTAGGCTGTAGGGACTCTAATGTAGAGAAAATCACTACTGTTGAAGAAGAGCTGTTTGAGGATTTCGGCTCCCGAACCAGGAAGTGAGGTAATGACAATATCAGGAAGATCGGCATAGTGCCCTTCAGAAGACACTGCCTTCTTGCTGCCCTTGGCCTCTGAGCTCGTCCATTTCGCACAGATGGGCTGCGTGCACGTGCTCCACACATCCAGAAGTTCAATAAACCACAAGGCAACAACAAGGATGAGTATCCAACGCATTAGCTTTCTAAAAGAAAGGTAAAACCGCCATTGAAAAGTTAAAATGACCAAACTGATGCACAAAATCAATCCAACTGCTATGTTAAATTTAAATCCAAAGGGGAAGATATCTCTGTCTTGTGTTACAGGCTGTACTATTGCTTGAGTGCCCAAACCAAATCGGGTTATTTGGCCTTTACTGGCCACATTGGCAAAGCCACCAAATCCCAGGTAATTGAATCTTGTCTTCAGGTTATGATAGTCAGTTGCAATGGAAACAACGTGTTCGGTATTGTTGACGTTGAGAGAAAGCTGAAGTCCAGAATTGGAGTTATCAATGAATCTACAGCTGGAAACATTGACATAGGGCCCATAAAAGACATACGCGAGTCTTGTGATGGCGGATTCCATCTGAAACGTAACATTCACAAACTGAGTCCACCGTTTCTTAAACTCAGCAGCTTGTTCTGCTTCCTGTATACTAGCCACGGGGCTATTGCCATGGTGGTCAAACCAAAACATTTTGTAGTGTGCATCCCACACGTCCATCATCGCACCATGATACCTATTCATGAACCTGTATGGGACGTATTTAAAGTCGATGTCCAGATTATGAAAGAAGGCACTGACAGAATTTATCGGAGAAGCTTCTTCCCTCTCAATGTGGTCAACGACCAGCAGGGTTTGAGAATTTAAGAGAAGCAAAGCACGGTACACGCTTTTCAGTCTCATCGCTGAAGAATAAGCAGACACCGCCTCCCCACTCACAAACATCATGTCCCCATGCTGAGAGGCGGTGATGATTTCCCCGGCTGCATCACCAACCTCCTCGCCTGTCCACTTCAGCCACTGGGCACATTCCCCCAGCTGACCTTCCCAGGGCTTATTACACTGGCTCGAGGGCGAAGGAGCAAACACCAATACATTGTTAAGGTGGCTCAACTTTGGTCCATAGAGAGCTTCAGAAACAAACACTTGCCCGTTAGGGGCAAAAGTAAATGAGTTCTGATCTGGGTGCTCATGTCCGGGGTTAAAACTCCTCCAGCCATCAATCCAGGAGTACGGCTGAAAGTGAACTATGTCGTATACAGCTCGTCCCCCCAGCTTCCCAGATTTGAAAGACACGAAGGTATTGGTTTGTGTGTTTGGCAGCCCTGCCCCATAGGTGACAACACCCCAGTTAGGAAACATGTGCAGTTTTGCGGTACCGTATTCAGCAGGAGGCTGAGGGGTGAGCTGGGGGTCATACCAGATGTATTCAGTGTGAAGCGTACTCCACCTCTGGGCAGTGGACGGTACCATCGGTCCATCTTTAGGTCGGTGCTTTCTAATTTGCTGAGCTAACCAATTTCCGGCTCCATTCTTTAAGATGAACTTATCCAGGAAAACTAGCTGGCTCTCTGGACCATAAAACCAATTATAATTGGAATCCGCTATACCCACAGTTCTTTGGAAGCCTGGCAAAAGGGTGGCATAATAGAACCAAAAGTGCATCTTTAACCAGTTATTACCCAAATTGTTGATATTAAAATGGCGCTGTGCCAGAAAAACATATTGTGTGATGGACTTAGCTGTGTAACTTCCATAAGCCACACCCTCATCCAAAGAGCCATCAACAATATGATTCAGCAGAAACATTGTCTTTTCCATCACATCCACGACAACCTGTTTCCATATATTTGCCTTAGATCCCTTATCTACTCCAGTAACCAAGGCCCCTGTAAGTAACGCTATCATATTAGTAGCTTGGTGGTTATGGAGAAGTTGTTTGCCCCATGAGCGGACCTTGGAATACTCATACATTTCCTCAGTAATAACCCATATTTTTTCCAGGTATTTTTGTCTTCGGTGATAATCTAGCAAGTTATATAAGAAGTCAAAGGCAGTGGCAAAACCTGTTAAGGAATGACCAATTGGAACCTCATCTCCTGGTGCATTCTCAACCAGCCAGTCTTTGTAGCCGACCATCCTGTCCATATATTCCAAGACGAATTCAAAGGCAACTTTGTCTTCCGGACATAATAAACAGTACAAAGCTAAAGGAGGCAGATTGTTACCATAAATTTCATTCCACTTGGCAGCAAAATCAGCATGCTTGGGTGGAGGTAGGTAGTACGTTGGGTTGGACAGCATAGCTGTCACTGCACTTCTGATCGCTCTAAAAAGATGCAAATGGCTTGTCCGAGATTTTTGTCTCATTGCTTGGATTTCTCCGGCATCAAAATATAAACTTGGATGAAGCATACTTTTCCTCACCTTTTGGTTGGGTCGGAAATCTTGGACTTTCTGTGTCTTAAACTGATCTATGTCGTCTGTGAAAACTGCCCATTCAGAGTAATTGCTCACAGATTCTTCAAAAGTAGAGAAACCAAACATCACTAATGTTAAAAATAGGAAATGTCCTGTAAACATTAACGCCATGATCCATGGGGAAGATTCTTTCCTCAGGCATACATGTCAAACAGGGTGTTTAGTGTGTGCCCATCTGGTTAGTAGAAAATATACATTAAAGATCTTAATAAAGCAGATTTTAAATCTTATACGCTGTGAAATCCAGCTAACATTCAGCTCATCCAAAGCAAGAGCTGTACCAAAAAGAGAAAACCTTATGCTCTGTATCTGTGCCCCTGGCACAGTTCTGCTTTCAATAAAACGTCAAGGAATATCAATATCTCTAATTTTCCCATATACACAGGGAACAGTGGTAATAGTAAAAAAAAAAAAAAAAAAAAAATGCTATGAATTCAGCACTTACTTGCTTTACCCAATACTTTAACATGAAGCAACAAAACATACATTGTAAAAAAAGAGAAAAAGCACTCCAAAATTTAAAATTAAGAGTCAATCCTGGCACAGGAAACTGTCACTGCTGATAAATGCACCACACAGTCTCTGTGTGTCTGCCCAACAACGACAAAGTAATGACATTCCTGGAGTCAGTAGAATCAGCTGTTATTCCTCTTAACTTTGGATGTTTCTTGCTTTGTAAATTACTTCTTCTTCCATTTCAGGGAGGAAAAAAAAAAAAAAAACCACACCTTTGAAATGTGTTCAAAGTCCTATGTGGTTTTAAAGAAATCAAAAAGCCCTGCCTTCGTTTCAAATATGTTTTTTTTCCAAGCTTACTTACTCATCAGCCTACGATGACACAGGAAAAGCATTTTCATGTCTTCTTTTATCAGCTTCTTCTATATAACTATACAAATCTAATCTCTTCAGCCACCTAGGTGCTTCTCTTCCAATCATGAAATAACCACCAACGGGGAAAGAAAAATCCCTTCCACCAACAGCGATGTCTCTTTTCTGTTCCTTTTTCATGGCAATTCTTTCTGAGGGAAAAACAAAACAGTTCTCTGAGGCTACAGGTAGCTAGGGGTGGAGAGACACTGATGATCTAAATATTCTACAGTCATTTGATAGAAATTAATCACAATAAAAGCTGATACTATATATGATCTAAGTTAGCTCTTAAGATTTGTCTTATACTTTAATGCACGTATTTCGATCCCAATGTCTGTTACCATATGACAAGCAACTACAGGATATATATATATATATATATATATATATATATATATATATATATATATATATATAAAATCTTGTGGCTTGCTTTAGTCATTTAAAAATGTTTTTACTCAAATGCAGTTAAAGATTAAACCCTTCTATCATTCTTACTATTCTGAACTAACCAACAAAGAACCCAGGGATAAAAAGGGTAGTCTAGGGAAAAAAGTTTTTTAAAAAATTCTGGCTGAAGGTTTAACTTTCATAGGATCAGAAGGTGTCCTCCTACGAAGAACAATTAAGACCACTCACTTTTTTCAGAGGAGGACAGTGTGAGGCAGAGGAATGGCTGTCTGGCTGACTCTCACCTGTAGCCTCCTTCAGCATCCTTGCAAGTAGCCACCAGGGGGCGCTCAGACCCAGGTTTGAGGAGCAGCCTCTCCTTGCCCGTCTTGGGTTCTCAAGAACCTCACCAAGTTTCAGTGTTGGACAAGTCTCTCCGTAGGAAACACTAACGCTAGGAGTTTCCTGATCCGCCCTGCCTGTTGCATTTTTTTTAAATTCGGTCCGATCCACACGTCTTTCCCTCCTGAGGCCCCTACTCCTCGACCTCTGGCTGCGGCTTTGGGGTGAGAGACCCCTAAAATGGCCAAGTGCGCTTACCTGGGCAGATTGCGACCACAGGCTCTTGGGGCTGCGCTGGTCCCCAGCAGAGGCAGGGGTGGAGAGTTCGAGAAACTGCTCCGCACCGGGGGCCGGGCTAGCGCTCCCGCAGGCTCCCCGCGCTCCAGCGGGCAGCAGCGGGCTCGGTCTCCTCTGCCTCTTCGGTCCCGCGCCAGCAAGCCCGGACACGCCCGCCCTCGGGGAAGCAGGACGATCGAAAGGGCAGCCGGCACCGCTGGAAGCAAACGTGGGGGCCGGGACACTCTTGGGGCCCCGTGTCCGGCCGAGCGCTGCGTCCCCAGGCCGAGATGCCACCGCAGCCGCCGCTCCTCAGTGCCAGCTCCGGCCGTGCGGCCCGGGGAGGGCGAGAGACAGCGACGCGGGCCGGCGGAGGGGGCGGGGCCTGCCTGGGAGGGGCGTGTCCGGGGCGTGTCCTTCTGAGGCCAGAGATGCAAAGCTGCCTGGCGGACGGGGGCGGGGCTGGATGTGGTGGGCTTGTCCGGGGAGGGGCCTTGGTTGGCAAGAGAAGGTGATATGGGCCTACAGACAGGAGGCGGGGCGTCTCTGGGGCGGAGCCAGGGAAAGCGAGCGACGGGGCAGGGGCGGGGCCGGACGGGTGGGCGGGGCGGGACCAGGGCGGGGCCAAGCTCTCCAAGGACCACTCTGGCGGGCTGGCGCTAGCGTTCTGGGCTGTGGTGGATGATTCTCCCAGTCCCGCAGAACAGGAGGAGGGGGACGTTTGGGACACGGAATGTCTGAGGATCTCACTGCGCTGGCATTAAAATCTTTTGATTACGCGAAAACAACAACTGTTAAGGAAGCCAAGGAGAGGGGCTTGTGGGGTTGATTTCAGATGAAGGGATGAGCAGGGTTGGTTGGGGGGCTTTGTGTGAGGACAGGCTGGAAGGGGAAGGAATGAAGGCTTCCTGAAACTGAGAGACAACCTGGCTGAGGTTGCTGTCATAGAAAAGCAAAGGCAAACATCAGTGTTAATATGGGAAAACAGCGTCAGTTGCACAGGTGCTAAAGACCAAGACAAAATAAAAATGCCTGACTAATCAGCAGTGTAATCTTCGGCAGTATAAATAGGGGCAAATATGGGACGAACAGGTAGGGGACTTAGAAACAGGCATTCAGTTAAAAACCTACATACAGGCAGGAGAAGGCGGTGTGCCTTATGTTCAACGTGTGTGCTGCTCCGGGGTTTAGAAATCCTGGAGCTGGATGTGACTCCTGATATGCTAGACATAGGGAACTTTTCATAGATGTCAGATCACAGGAACCAACCCGAGGGCTAACTTAGCACCGTCACAAAAATCTCAATAGTCATGAGAATACAGTGAAATACCAAGCTTCACAAATGAAAATTCCATCCCCACTTTGGGATTAGTTCCACCTTAGGCTCCTCCTGCACCTACTGTTTAGTAATATGAACAGATATATCTGTTTTAAAAATTGAGTGTCTTGCTTAGATCAGTTTTTGGTAAAAAGCAAAGAGTGGGACATTCATTACTGAATACATTTCCAAGCATTTAACTTTTTTTTTTTTAAACAGGAGTCTTGCTAAGTTGCTCAGTGTTGGTCTCCAACCTGCAATATTCCTGTCTTAGCCTCCCAAATATTGGGATTACAGGTGTGCAACCACCATGTCTAGACAAACTAACACTCTTCTATGTTGTCCCAGTGAGAAACCTGCCCCAATCCAAATGTCCAAACTTGCCTTTGCCTCCACTGACTAGATGTAATTTTTCCGACTACTGAATTTATCTCATCATCCCGGTCACACTTCACAAACATAAATCCCTCAATAAATACCTTCCTAACTTCCTGAGCCAGCATGCATTACTCCAGCACTATGTTGTTGGACCTGTACTCAGCTCTGAGTTTGGTTATCTTATGCTGATTATTTTGTGTGTATCGTTTTACCTGACTGAGTCCCGGAGTCCTATCCTCTAGCCAAAGCTTCTTCAAGTCATGAGCCGAAGTCAGTCCCCTTTGTAACTGCTATACCTGCATTTGAACATTTGACAATTGGGCTCACAATTGAGCCTTGTCTCGACCGAAATTCATTCTAAAACAAGGGTCTTCCTTTGACCTCTGGAAGCAGAATTTCTCATAAACCTCTTCATTTTTCCTCTGCGTGGTTGCTGATGGGGAAAGATCCAAGTCCTCCAACCTCCTTTCATGGGAAGAAAGAGTTGGGAGAAAGTAGAGCCTGGCTGTAGAAATTGCTAAATTTGCTGCAGAGAGGAGCTCACCGAGGAATTAGTTTTAGAAACATAGTAAATATGCAGACCATTTCTCAGAACAAAATGTGCAGAGGAGGGCTGTTTTATTCTGTCAATCCAAAGTGCCCCATGATACGGGAATAGATGACTCGGGGAGAATTAGTACATTGACATCTGCCAGGCAAATATTTTTTTTAAACTTCCATCCATTCATCATATTTTCAGAATAATTAACATCAATACAATCATTTTCACTCTGCAGATGAATGAGCACAGGTACAGATGTTGTGGACTTTGAGTTCCGGTCCATGCATCTGGGCTGAGCTGTGGGGATGCAGCTAAGCATTCAGCATTCTCAGATGAGATCTCAGGCTAATTCATTGTGAGCAGGCATCTCCTCACAGTTTTGAAATGTGAGTGCATTGAAATAAAACAGGAGCCACAGCTGAACAATCCGAATCATCTGCAGAAAGGATGATAGGTAAAATGGCACTATTAAAAATGAAAAGTCTTCTTTCCTCTGAACTAAAAATGGATAGCTCCAATTACTGTTTCTTCCACATATGAAGATGGTACAAAGTTAGTTAATTATAAATAATGCATCCAGCCATAGAAAGGGTGAGCTATATGCTACGTTATTATACATTAAAAACCTTTATGAGTGTGGCAAGAGACACATATACCAACAGCTGCTAAATGCAGAATACTGGAGCCATAGCTTATGTTAATGAAAGTGAAGAACAGTAAGGTCTGTTGCTCTGGGGATTTCCCGCCATATAAAAAGATGTTAAATCTACATGGGATTTTACAGTGATTTCAATGAGCTTATGAAAATGTGTTTTCTTTATTTGCAGATCTTTCAATCTATCTTCAACCACTCAACTTACATAAAAAAATGGTGCTTTTTAGAATACATTCCCCGAGACAGAGAAGCCTTTCAAACTCTCCTTCTTCCATCGCTCTTCTTTTCCTTCCTTTCTTCCTTCCTTCCTTCCTTCCTTCCTTCCTTCCTTCCTTCCTTCCTTCCTTCCTTCCTTCTCCTTCCTTCTTATTCCCAAATATCTATTCCAGTGCTTGGTATAGCATGTTGAATGTGTATGAACATTGAACACGAATTATCATCCCCATTTTATGGCACAAGAGAAAAAAGGCATATAGGTCTAAAGTGGATTGCTGAATTCTGAGAGAATTGTAAGCCCTTTTCCTCCTAACTGTGCTGAAAAGCTTGTTACAACACAACCCATAGTTGGAGCTATGTCTTGGGGTGACTTAATTCAAGTGACACCTGGGAAGTCGGCCTGGGAAGCCAGCCAACATTTTAAAGAGAATTTCCACAAGAATTTCATGTCTGAAGAAAGGTAAATTCAAGTTCGGAGCCTTAAAACATAAGTTAAATACTGTAGAGTCTTCTAGAACAATGGGGGGCAAGCAATAAAACAAGCAAGATATATAAAGTCCCTGAGCTGAAATCTTATTTATTGATGATCTATTATTTTGGTGGACTGTTAATAATTGGGGCTAAGATATCCAAACACTAATTGCTGTGCATTTAGCAACTGGTCTCCAATGTATGAGTTTGCACAAAGCACACGTATTTGACTCTGCAGCTGGCTTTGTTATTCTTCTTTTAGTGTTGCCCTTTTTGATAAGACTTTCACTCTAGAGCTCAAATACAGATGTCTTGAACCACTTACCAGGGCCAGATGTGCATGAGATTGATCCACTAGCAATATTAGAAGCACTATTTGCTCCCTGAGTTTAGGGATATAGTAGCTGTGACTATTGAGAAACAGACACCAAATCTAAGCTGCAAATATTGCACAATCGGCCAGCAGTAATAGGCCACACCAATAATAAAGACAAAACCGCAGATTTGAGGAAGGCAGCAGAATCTCGAGATACTTTCAGCAATTGCTTTGAATACAAAACATCTCAAAATGACAGGGATTCTGCCTGCAGAGTGCCTAATGAAGATGTGGCGGAGAGTGTTTTCCTTCAGTTTGTTTATGCAGCTGGAGGAGGGTTAGTGTGACAATATCTGGATTTGTGAAAATTTAAAAATACCAAAGCCAAATTCTGAGGAGAGGAGTTCCCCATAAGTCTACTGAAGCTTTGCATTTATAAAAAGAGAAGCTTTGTTGTCACCGTATCTGCTTACATACAAATTTGCTTTCGCTGTGAAAGAAAAAAAAAATTAAACAAAGTGAAATTTGCAAAGGGATCATAAGTTGATTTTCCCTGGGGCTTTTTCTCCCTCTGTTCTCTCTGTTCTCCACTTTCACAAGTGGTTCTCAACATGGGGTGATTTGCCCTCGGGGGACATTTAACAATGTCTGGAGGAATTTTGAGGATCACAACTGGTTTGCCATGGTGACAGTGCTGATGGATTTTAGTGGTACAGACCATGGAAGCTGTAAAAATCCCCACAGCCCCCACCCCTACCACTACACAAAGAATTATCCAGGATATCAATACTACTGAGATTGAAAAACTCTACCCTAGCCAACTGATTCTCAAAGTGATTATACACAAATTGTGATAGTTCAAATGAAGTCCTGAGTTACCTCCTGGTCTTTCCAATCCCTTCTTTGCAGGGTTGGGTTGGAGTGTATGTGTTCCTTCAAAAGTCACAAGTTGAGACTTCATCTTCAATATAATAGTATTAAGATGTGGTTCCTTTGGGCAGTGACTATATCATGAGGTTCTGTCCTCTTGAGTAAGATTAGTGCTCTTATAGAAAAGGTAGAAGGAATACTCTAGTCCCTTTTTGACCTTCTGCCTCAATCTCTGTGTGTGTGTGTGTGTGTGTGTGTGTGTGTGTGTGTGTGTGTGTGTTATAGAACCATACCATGTGGTTCTATAACAGAATTCCTTACACTGAGTGATTGATGAAGAGCAGAGATTTAGTCCTCACAGTTCAGGAGGCTGGGCGACCCAAGGCCAAGGTAGCAATAGAGTAGGGCATGGTCTCTCCCCCTCTAAGGTGGTAACTGAACAATGCATACTCCAGAGGGTCATGAGAAAAACTCTGTCCTCACATAGCAAGAGAACTAACTTCTAAAAGTCCTTTTTGATGCAGCCTGGGAAAAGCCCTCATGACCTAAACCCCTACCCCTCCCATTAGGCCCATCCCTCCACTGCTCTTGTATTGGGATTAACTTTCCAACACATGAATTGGAGTAAACTCAGTACACTCAGCACCTCCGATCTCTTCCTCCTGCTGAGAACAAAACATTCATCCCTTTTTTGCCCCTTTTTCCATGTGAAGATTCAGCAGGTAGCACCATCTTGGAAACAGAAAGTGAGCTCTTGCCAAACACAGAACCTGCTGGCACCTCAATCTTGGATTTGTCTGGCTCCAGAACTGTGGGGAATACATTTACACCAGGTATGAGTTGCCCAGTCTGGGACATTTTGTTGTAACAGCAGGAACAGCCCAAGACACCAGTTCTTAACTGATCAGTTCACAGATGACTGTCCGTTGTTTACCAAAGACTAGGTTCGTTTCTCTTCACTCGTCCTATGATGTTTCACCCTAAGGCTCTTCTAACCCCAACTCTCTTGCCTCTTGTAGAAACTTGGTCTGTGCTCCTGCCCCACATAGCTGGTTAGTAAACCAATTACTACCCAAGAGCAATTGAAATGATGTGACATTTAGAGTTGTCAAAAATGTCATTCCTAATTTTAGTAAAAGCATTTCTTTTCACCTTCTCATCCCTAAACACTCCAGCTGCCTGTATTCTTATCTGATTTATTTATTTTTCTTTCTAGGACATTGTTTTTCAAATTAAAATCCTCAAACTTGCAGCATCAGAAAGTGCATGGCATTGTTAAAGATGTCAATTTCACACATCTATCCCAGTTCCGTGGTTAAGAATCTCTGTTCACAGCCTGCTCATCTGTACCTTTAAATGCTTCTTGAGTATTTAATAAACTTTGAGTCACTGTTCTAAGATAATTCTCATTCTTTTCTCCTTCCCGACATGCCTGTGGGGTATGTGCTGAAAGTTCATTTGGTTATGTAACAGGAACATCCCCAGGCTGGGGGGGAGGACAGACACTAACTACAGTTAGGAGACTCAGAGATGTGCAAGGAGCTATTTTGCAACTAGCTTAATTATTTCACATGTAAATTGTTTATTCCTATGTGAGGGGATGCATTGGTAGGTAGAGACTCAAGCAATAAATGTAAATAAGATTTATAGGACAGAAAGGGAGAAAAAAGACAATCCAGGAATAATGAAACTTGCGTTGCATATTTTCTTGGGAGAGCTGATGAACTGGCAGCTAGCACAGAAGTTGGTTGCCAAAAAAACAGTGAGAGATTAGCTGGGGAGCAGATGTGACAGCTGCCTTGGAATGTGGGCCAGAAGCCTCCCATCAGCGGCTCCACCTTAGTCAGATCCAGTCCAAACTGTATTCCTCAGTAGACTTCCTTAGTGGAAAGCTGGCTGCAAGCCTCCTCTCTCTCTCCATAACCAGACTTCCTCCTTTGATTCTCTGAATTTGCCTCGCTCTTCGCTTTTTCAGAGACTCAGTTTTACCTGCTCCTTCACAGGGACGTGTCTCATCACCTCTCAGCACAAGTTTGCATTGCCTTGATTTTACCACTAAGGGGAGAAATAAATTGTCCTTTTTGAGCTCCAAATCTAAAATTTCAGGAAAGATCCTTGCTTAGCAGGGTCAGGTTTCCAGCATGACTCAGCAATTGAAGGCAGCTCAGAGGCGTACAGTTCAAACATTGCTACAGAGGCTTGTAACTCATGGGTGCATGGCTGCCACTATAGGAAAACAGAGCAGGCACTAGCCTTAAAACGATCTCTTATAAATGGCAAGCAAGGAGGGAACATATAAGAGGCATATGGAAAACAATGGACTTGATGGCGTGTATTTGAGGTGGTGTAAATAGAGGTAGGGTAGGAGCATAGGTTCAAAATTTCCAAGAAGTAGCTAGGTGTGATACTGGCTGCTATAATCCCAGTACTGGGGAGGCTGAGGCAAGAGGATCACAGGTTAGAGGCCATCCTCAGCACCCTTGTGAGTATTAGCATCAAAATAAAATAATTAAAAGAGCAGGGGTGTAATTCAGAGGTAGAATACCCCTGGGTTCAGTTCTCAATAACTAACACACACTTACACACACACACACACACACACACACACACACACACACACCAAGAAGTCACATGAAGCAAATTGACCTCTCATTCTAACCCTCTGAAAATTATTCCTTTCATAGAATTTATTAAATTTATTTGATTATAACGAGATCACTTAGAATTGCTTGAGATATGAGGTACTACCTTACAATTACAGAGAGAATTACAGGGAGAGAAAAGAGAAGGAATCCATATTTTCAAATGCCAGTATTATCCTGTGAAATTAGAAAATTACCCTTAAAGTGATAATTGAGGGGAGGGTCTTCCCCTCACAGCCTAGGATACCGGGTCCCCCCGACCGCCGGCCTGTCCCGACTGCCCCAGGCTCGTGGCCACGAGGGGTTCCCGGGAGGGATGAGCAAGTCGCTTGCCCCATCACAAGGACACAGTGGGATGTCATAGGCTTCCTCGTTTATTGTCCACAGAGGGTATTCTTTTATGTAGCAGGGGGAGGTGACTTTTCACGAAGGGGAAATGACGGGATCCAATCATTTTTAAAAGTTATGGGCAGCAGCTGTAAACAAGTCCTTTTCGAGCACGAATCATGCCCTGTCAGTGAGCACGGAGGTTCTCCTTGACCAACCAGCGCCGGAATCATCACCTCGGCCCCTCTCGCCTCCTGGTGTTCAAGGTCTCCTCCTACTCGCAGACTCCATCTTGGGCCTGGCTAGCACCCTCTGCCTCTCTCTTGAGGAGGAGGGGCGAGTGGAAATTCACCACAGATAATGTTTTAAAATATTTCCAATTACTAATATCTCCCAGATCACCTACCCCCAAACAGCTCAGTTCCTGGTAACCACCAAGCTACTCTTTCCTCCTATGATATCAATTTTTTAAATTTTCCCATCTGGGTGATATCATGCAGTGTTTGCCTTTTCTGTTCTGGCTTATTTCACTTAATGTCCTCCAGTTCTGTCTGTGTTGTTTTTGATACACATACTCTACATTTTCTTTATCTGTTCATTCACTAATGGGGTCTTAGGTTGTTTCCACCTCTAAGACTTGTGAACAGTGCCGCAATGAACATGGGAGTCCAGACATTGATTTCACCACAAAAGTGATGACTAGGGCAGACAATGAAAATGTTAATTAGCTAGTCAACACACAATGTATATATATTTCAAGACATCATGCTGTACAAGATAAATTCATACAGTTTTATTGTCAATTAAAAATATTACTAGCGTTTTACAATAAAATACGAACTTGTTTCAGATCCAGAGAGCAGAGTTTTATATAGATGATAGGAAGAAAATAGTATAGCTATAGATCTAAGCTAACCAAGATGGTAGCCATCAACTACATTAATTAAAATTTAAATTGATTAGAATTAAATAGTTGTGCTACTGACATTTCCAATGCTCTATAGCCCCTTGTGGTTAGTGGCTGTAGTATTAAAAAGGGCAGATAGGCCGGGCATGGTGGAGCACACTTGTAATACCAGTATTCGGGAGGCTGAGACCAGAGGATCTGGGTTTGCGGCCAGCCTCAGCTACTTAGTGAGGCACTCCACAACTTAGTGAGACTCGGTTTCAAAATAAAGAATAAAAAATAGGGCTGGGGGTGTAGCTCGGAGGTAGAATGCCCCTGAGTTCAATTCCCAGTACCACAAAAAAAAAAAAAATAAAAATACAAACAAAAATAAATAAAAAATAAATAAAAAGGGCAGATAAAGAGAACTTCCTTTGCTGAAGAAAGTTCTGGTGCCTAATTCTGGAGAAAAAAGCCAAGAAGAGAGAAAGATGCTGTAATATTTATCCCAGCCTACATAGATTTTAATAGGTAATTATTGGTGATAATGTTGATGCATTAATACTAATACTGCAAAAAAAAAAATACAAAAATCTGAAATTTTATTTTTTTAAAAAAGAAAAAAATTTCACCTTTAAAAAGTGGCTTAAATTTTTTGAAAACCCTGTGAAGACCAAATAAAATAAACTTGTGAGATGGATTCCTGCCACAAACTTCAAGGTTTGACTTTTGATTGTGAGACTGGATGCACAAAAAAGGAATTTCCTGATTTGGCCTACGTTAGGCCATCTCTGCCCCAGAAATTTACCTTCCTATTTTAACACAGAAGAGAAATTATCATTGTTTTTTCTTTTTATTTATTTATTTTTTTATTGTAATAATTCGTGCTTTATATGTATACATCTTTGTTAGGTACAAATTGATAAAGACAAATGTGCACTCATTTCTCATCTGACCCCTTCCCCAATTCCCACCCCGCTCCCTCGCCCTCCCTCCCTCTCAAGTTCAGTTCAGTGAGTGACCTTGATATAATTGTGTAAGTACATCATGTGCCTTAGGATGCCCTCTCGCCCCCATCCATCCCCTTCGGTTAAATCAACTTCTTTTTTTATCGAGGGTCTCTACTTTTTCATCTGGGGACTCTCTTATGCCCCACCTTCTCCCTAGCATCCGCATATTAGGGAGAACATATGCTTCTTTACTCTTTGTGACTGGCTAATCTCACTTAACATAATGTTTTCCAGTTGCATCCATTTCCCTGCAAAGAACATGATTTTGTTCTTCTTTATGGCTGAGTAAAATTCCATTGTGTACATGTCCCACAGTTTTGTAATCCATTCATCTGTCGATAGACATCTTGGCTGCTTCCATAGTTTGGCTATTGTGAATTGTGCAGCTATAAACATATAGCCTCTTTTAGTGTGGAACAGTTAAAGGCTGACATACATATTCAAATAACCATCTTTTTTTGTGTGTTTGTGTGTGGGAAGGGTACTGGAGATTGAACCCAGGAGCATTCTATGTCAGAGATACACCCCCAGCCCTACTAATCTTTTATTTTGAAACAGGATCTCCCTAAGCTTCAGAGGGTCTAAGTTGCTAAGGCTAGCCTGAAACATGCGATCCCCAGGTCTCAGCCTCCCAAGTACTGGGATCATAAGCATGTGCCACCACACCCAGCTAAATAATCATATTTCTATCTGCAGAAATGCATTAAATTTTATTTCCTTAATTTATTCAATAAATATTCACTGAGAGCTCGGTAATGCACTGTACCAGACACTGGGAAGCCTCGAGAGAAGAAAATTTCCAGCCAAATGGAGTTTCTAATCTTGTGGCTAGAAAAGGCTTACAAGGCATGAATTATTGCTTCCTTTTTATTTCTGTATTTTAATCATTACTTCATCAGATTTAAATGGCTTTGAAGGATCATCTGTATCTTTTTGCTCATTATTTTTCAAAGTCCATTTAAGTTGATGAGGTACTGGAAATTAGTAGTGAATCAGGAGCTGGGAAAAAAAAATAGATGAAAACCTAAATACTGTAAGAAGTCTCTATAATGTTTATATTTTTTCGGAGCTGTACCCAGCTTGTTCTAAAACCTGAAGTCCAGCCAGGCACAAAGCACACTGGCTGACTGCTGCAGAAAGGCATCCTGGAACTGCTCCCCCAAACCTGCTTGTAGTTTCCAGCACAGCTGGCCAGAGACTTCCTAGAGACAGGGAAGGAATCCATGCACTAGGACTGTGGTGGTTCGGCTATTTATCTAGGAGCAGTTGGAGATGGAACTAAGCTGTTTCTTCCCCAGAGCTGGTGTCATAGCACGCCATTGCCTAGGCCCCCCCTTGTGAAAGAGCAGAGCCATGCTGTTCATGCACCTCACCATGGGCCAGAGCTTTTAATGCAGTATTCAGCCAAACTCCAAATTCCAAATTAAAATCATTGCTCTTGTTGCTATCTTTAACATAGTAAGTAAAAAAAGAGGCGTATAGAACCATGTTTTCTAAAATATCTTCATGATGAGAACCTCCGAAGTTACCTAATAATTCTCTGAGCTGAAAATGGAAATTGTGGGTGGGCGGGATGTTGGGACGAGAGCTGGAAGTTGGTGTTCTTAGCAGGAACTTCCAGTGGTAATTATCAACAGAGAAGTATAGGAAATTCCTGAGGAGAGGGATAAATCCTGCTTCACTCTCTCTCTCTCATGGTTTTACTTTCAGTTATCTGTTATGTATTATCCTGGCCTTTAGAGTTACGTGCCTGGATTTTTGAATGAGACAGTCCTGAGTTTGAATCCAAGCCCTGAGAATATATATATATAAATTTATTTGAAAAATTGGGTCAGTGACATAACCTCTAGGAACATAGAGATTTTCATATGTAAATCAAGGTGATCGTATTACTTACTGTATAGAGAAGGAGGGAAGTTGAAACAAGAGTCAGATGAATTTGGTATATGGAGTATTAGGAATTACTCAATAATAGCTCTATATTCCAATAAAATTTAATATACTTTGTTCCATTTAATACTATTTATTTATTTTTTGTGGTACTGGGGATTGAACCCAGAAGCATTTTACCTTCAAGATGTACTTCCAGCCCTTTTATCATTTGCTTGTTTGTTTTTGAAGCAGGTTCATGCTATGTTACTGGGACTGTCCTTGAACCTATGATCTTCCTGTCCCAGCCTCCCAAGTACTGAGATGATAAGCCTGTGCCACCATACCGGGCTTCATTCCATACTTTTAATCATCAGGTAAGTGATGTATGATTAACTCAACTTTGTACACTAGAATACTGAAGAAGAGAAAGTCACAATAGACTATATCACATCTTAGGCTAGTGTGACAAAAATAGTGTACGGCTGTCTAGCAACTTGCTTTCTGAATTTGTCTAATTTTAAAGATGGAGACTATTTTAAGAAAACATTTAGTGCAGTTCCCTCGTCTTATGGACAAAGAATCTGAGACCTGGAGGAGCTAACTGACATGGCCAATGTGAGAGGGACAGAATTACCCTGAGGAGCATGATGGACATGGCTTCATGGTTCCTCTGCACACCTGCCATTCCATTCCTGACAATGCTACTTGTATTTTAGCATGTCAAATGACACATATTTTAGATTTGCCTCTTCTGATATTAAAAAAACTCAGAAAATGACTCTTAGATATGCTGCTTAAAGCAGAGCAGTTTTATATAAAGACATTTCTATTTGTACTAAAATTCTTTCAAGAACTTTTAAAAAAATGGTAAGTACTTATGTCCATCAGAGATTCTTTTGGAGCTGCAATATTGATCCGGCATGAGGATATAAATTTTTACTAAGTTTACCAATAAAAGTTTTAGAAGGAATGAATACCATTCAGTTTTTGAGGTCTAGAATCGAGTACTGTCTTTCTTTTTGTTTTCTCATAAATTTCAGCCAGAATTTTAGGCACATACTTTCCACTCAATTAACTAATTGAAGTGGGATAGTGTCAAATTGAAGGCAAATGTTTTGACATTACACATGTATGGATGAGATCCTTCCAAAGATATCCTCTTTTCCTTTCTCCTGCCAGAAGTTACTATCTGTCTACATTTTGTGTGTGTGTGTGTGTGTGTGTGTGTGTGTGTGTGTGTGTGTATGAATGACATATGATGCATACTCTTCATATATATTATATATGAAAGTCAAGAGGGAAAATTACCATTCAGTTCAATTTTTAAAACTGTTAAATTGGATATTATTTATCTATTGCTACATAGCAACCAATCCCCAAACTTAGCCATTAAAAACAAATGTTCACTTAATAACATAATCATTGATGATTAACAATCAGAGCAGCTTAACAGGATGGTTCTGCTGAAGGTATCTAGGGAACTTGAGGTCAAGAAGTCTGTAATTTACCCCTTTTGTTTTTGGAAGGTGGGGAAGGTAAACATCAAGAGAGAGAAACTGGATGGAGTTTTATGGTTTTGTTCCACACACTGGGGAGAGCATAGAATTCTACACAATGGGACTCAGGAAAGCCACGGGGGCCAGTCATGAGGCTGAGGGAGAAAGGAAAACTGTGAACAGCAGCTTTATTTGGGTTTCTGTGGGAAAAGAAGATGAGACAGGATATACAGGCTTGTGATTGGCCAGTGTGAATAAGTCCAGTGGGTTCTGGTCTCAGAGGACATCCCTGGTTTTCTGATGCTTACCTCCATGCCATTTAGGGTGCTGTGTAGTGGGCTAGAGCGTGAGAGCCCAATAAGAACGGTGGATATGGAGGGAAAAAAGTACAGAGTTCTATGGAAACAGGTAGGGAGCATGGAGATGAGTTAGGGAAATATAACAAGTGTCAGTTGATCCTTGAGCTGGAACCTGAAGCTGTAGGGGCATAAAGAAATCAGACTCTATAACCAAATGAACTTCCTACCATTTAACCTGGAAGCTACATGGTCTCAATTTACAAAGAGATCCTCCATGTTTTACTTTCTCAGACACATGATGCCATCCTTTTAAAGATCTTCAGTATTTCGCTCCCCCATCTGAATAGCTTTTTGGTCAGTCTGAATATTTTACTGGATAAATATCATAGTCTTTCAATATTTGTTATAGAAATTTATGTTAAATAACCATTTTGACATTTACTATCTTGTAAACACAAGGTCCCTCTTCCCTCACTGCCAGTGAGCTTTGCAACACATCACCTGTGTTTCCCAAGTGTCGTGGGATATGATCTTTCCTGCTGGACAAAAAAGAAAATATGGGGGAGTCTTAGCGATCCATGATAAAAAACCTGCCTAAATGGATTAGAATATTTTGCCTTGGTAGTCCAGGCACTGATTAGTGTTCACTCACCTCTACTTTTCCTTCAATGCAACTATTTTTTGTTTGTTTGTGGTCCTGGGGACTGAACATAGGGGCATTCTACCACTGAGCTACACCCTAGCCCTTTGTATCTGTTGTTTTGAAATAGGGTCTTTCTAAGTTTTCCAGGGTGGTCTAAAACTTGTGATCCTCCTGTCTCGACCCCCCAAGTTCTAGGGTCACATGCCAGGCCAGCAAATATTACACATGACAAAGTATTGTTTTTAAAATTTGAACTTATGATGTGTTTCCATAGCAAGGGTGAGGTCGGGGACATGTTTTGTGTAGGTGGAATTGCAAGTGCAAATTTCAATTTCGGTAGTGGGAGGAAGGCTGGTGTATCAGAAAACTAAAATTAGTTGTTTATCTGGATAGGAGAAAGTTTAGGATAAAGTGATGGCAAAGGAGACTAAAGATATTGAACCAAGCAAGAGCTAATATATAGGATTACAAAACATAAAATTATAATTCCCCGTTTTTTAGCCGGTGCTGGTTTGTTAGCCTTCTCATAATTATTAACAGCTCTCCCTGTTATTCTCAATGCTTCCTGCTTTATGTTATACATTTTCTAATCATGATATCTGTATTAGAGATTTGGGTTTTTATCTTTATAGAAAACCGGTAAGGGTTTTAAAATTATGCTAACATGAGTATCAGATTTGTCTTTTGTACATATCTTTCTGGCTATGGTGAGCAGAAAATAGCAGCAAGGATCTCACAGGGTAACCAGCTAGTCTGTGCTGCATTTCTGGCAGGATTCAGTAGCTTGGACCAGGTTGGTGGCAGTGAAGATGGATGTCAGTGAAGATGGATGATTCAAGAAATGGGCTGTCAGTCTCTGAATTGCACTCCTCCTGCAAATTTCTCCAATCCTTTGTGAATCTCTGCAGTCCTCCTGTGAATCTCAGCAGTCCTATCTGCATCTCTGCAGTCCTCCCATGAATCACTACAATCCTCCTATGAATCTCTCAGTCCTCCCATGAATCTCTGCAGTCCTCCCGTGAATCTCTGCAGTCCTTCTGTGAATCTCTGCAGTCCTCCCATGAATCTGTCCCCAATTGCTGTAGACTTTGTGAGTGGTAAAAAATCTTTTCCATTCTCTCTAAAGCTGAAACCCAACACCCATTTCTACACATCTTTCTCTTTGCTCTCAAGAGAAGACCTTGTTTCCTTTTTTCCTAGAAAATTAAGATCAATAGAGAGAAACTCTATCGTTGTCCAATGATCAGACCTATGGATCAATTATACCTACACAGATCTACTTCCATAAACCTACTTCCACAAACCACCTTTCTTCCCAGACCACAATTAGGGCACCATCACTCCTTTTACCTAACGTCAGTGGATCCACCTTTGAGGTGGATCCTGGGAATTCTCTTCTCTCCTTTGCACAACAGTTGATGCCTTGGTTTCCTTGCCTCCACGCATGCTTTAACCTGATCCATTGTGGTGTCTTTCCTCAACATTTCCTGAAAGGGCTCTCTGCGGACACCAAGGTCATCTATATCATTAAATCCAATAGGTTTTTACCAGACCTCATCTTACTTTACTTCTCAGCAGCATATGATGTCACTGTTCACTGTCTCTTCTTGAAACCATCATTGGTGCTGACTTCTGAACACCTCTGGTGTAGCCAGAGTAGCCATTACATAGAGGAAGCCCAAGGAGTCCCCAGGTTTCTGGACTATTTGCCCCTCTTACTCTATCTCTCAGCTTTACAAATGTATCCATGCTCATATCTGCAATAGATTGTTAATTGCTCTGTAAAGAAGATTTTTAATCCATAGATTGATCCTTAGACCATCCATAGAATGTGGATCCATCCACATGCCACATGAATATATCCAGATCATGGTAATCAAATGTATTCTTCCTAGTACAAACTGAATGACTAAAAAAGAATTCACATAGCCAATCTCAAGCTTACAAGAGCCTTCTGTCTCCAATCTAATACTCTCCCATTTCCCTGTATTTTAGGATGCCATGTGCATCATCTAGTCATGTAAATCAGAATTACTTTCATTTTTTTATGCTTCCATCCTCCCATTCAAGTGGTTTGGATTTAGAATGTCCTCAAAACCCTCACAGAAACAAGGTAGCGATGTCAAAAGCTGGGCTTGGTTGCAAAGGAGGGGTCTCTGGGGCTGTAGTCTTGGGGACTATATATGGTTCTCTCCTGCCCTTTCGCTCTTTATGCTTCTGGCCTCCATGATTAGAGGTGCAAAACATATGTACCATCCCTCTCTCTCTGCCTTCCACCACCATGCCATGAGACCCACAGACACCAGTCTCACATAGACTAAATCCTGAATCTCAAAAACAAACAAACAAACAAACAAACAAACAAACACTGTGAGCAAATAAATCTTACACCCCCTATGTTGTGTGGTCAGTTGCTTTGGATTATATCAGTGAGAATGTTGACTGAGATACTCATAGCTTATCTTTCACTAAGTTTTTTCAATTGTATCTGCTACCTGTTTTAAATAAAGCCACTTAATTGATTTTATTATTCTCTATTGTGAGCTGTGTGGGGAAAGTTGTGGAGACACCAGAAATCATGAATCCAAAATTAGGTTTCTCCTTGTACATGGTACAGGAAACTCTGGTATTTGCCTCAGTGCTATTGAAATGATGTGCCTAGAACATAGCTGCACACAGGATGAAATCTGAATATGCTTAACTAAGTATTGAATTCCTGACGTGACTGACAAACGACCTGAGAGGCATAGCCGTGCAAGTTAGCAGGAAGAAGAGGAGGTGATTGAAGAAAACAAGTTTATTTCCTTCTTTTTTGTTCCTTCCCTCTTTCCTTCCTTTCTTCCCCACCCCTCTCTTTTTCTTTTTTGTCTTACTAGGGATTGAACCCAGGAGCATTCTCCCTCCGAGCCACACTCCTATCTCTATTTTATTTCTTACTTTAAAACAGGGGCTCACTAAGTTGTGGAGGGTCCTCCTAAATTGCTGAGCCTGGCCTTGAACCTGTGATCCTCCTATCTCAGCCTCCCAAGTACTAGCATTACAAGCACATGCCACCATACCCAGCTTCCTTTCTCTCTTTTTGTGCATTTCATATATATATATATATATATATATATATATTTTTTTTTTTTTTTTTTTTTTTTTTTGCAGTACTGGGGATTGAACTCAGGGGCAATGTTCATTGAATTCATTCTAG
This sequence comes from Graphiurus murinus, assembly GCA_004027655.1. Taxonomy (NCBI): domain Eukaryota; kingdom Metazoa; phylum Chordata; class Mammalia; order Rodentia; family Gliridae; genus Graphiurus; species Graphiurus murinus. Next base: position 210,015 of record PVLC010000088.1, read on the forward strand.
CTAGGCACATACTAAAAGTGGACCTTATAACCAAAGAAATAAAGTCCTTGCTCCCATGAAGCTTACTTTCAGTAGGAGCAATATGTAATAAATAAATACAAATAAATGAACAGAAAATATCCTGTAGTAATAAAATTATTTTAAAAGATAAAGAAGTAGGTTAAGGAGCAGTAAAAGTACTGGCATGTTAGTATAGAGATTCCTCCAAAGGAATCACATTTGAACAGAGACCAAGAGAAATAATGAAACAAGGCCTGATGGATCAGCTGGTTCACTGCCCTGGAGACCTGGGGATGCCTAGTGAGACCGAGGGATAGCAAGGAAGAAGTGCACTAGAGGGCATTTGGAAGATGAAGGGGGTTGAGAGAAGCAACCAAGGACCAGCAAATGCATGGCTTGTGCACCTGGACCCTCTGTGTGATAGGAAGTTATTAGAGTGTTTTGAGTAGGAGCGGGACAATTTATTAATTATCTTTTATAAATGTTTCTCTGATGACTATCTGGAGAATAACCTATGCTGAAACAAATGTCATTAGGAAAACAAGAGCTGCATGCAGAGGTTAATAATTGTATATGATAAAAAGGTTCAGAGCATGACTGTAGGTGGATTATCAGTTCACCGCAATGGCATGTTCTAGGAGTAGAAGAAGCCATGGAGGATTCGTCCCGTAGGGATGTTTTCAGGAATTGGGCTAAGTATTTCACAGAGGGAGGAGGCCTCGTGCAGGAGTTCCTGGTGACAGCAAGGATAGATAGAATGTGATAAAGCTGGAGTGGAATAGCATGAATTCAAAGGGGAAGTCACTTATGAACTGTACACCTAATCCTACAGGCAACCATAGACTGTAATAGTATTTCAGAGCCAAACAAAAAGGCCACTTAAATGATAGCATGCAAACATGATGATGGAAGCCTGGTGTAGTGGCGCACGCTTGTAATCCCAGCATTCGGGAGGCTGAGACCGGAGGATCTGGGTTCAAGGCCAGCCTCAGCTACCTAATGAGGCACTCCGCAACTTAGTGAGACCCGATTTCATCATAAAGAATAAAAAAATAGGGCTGAGGGTATAGCTCAGAGGTAGAATGCCCCTGAGTTCAATCCCCTGTACCGCAAAAAAAAAAAAAAAAAAAAAATGATGATGGGTTCTGTCTGTTTAGAATGCTTGCCTACTAATCAAGGGAGAGAAGGAGGGAGAGGGTAAAGGAAGGAGAAGGAGAGAAAGAGGGAGAAGGAGAAGGAGAGGGAGAGGGAGAGAGGGAGGGGAGGGAGGGAGGGAGAGAGAGAGAGAGAGAGAGAGAGAGAGAGAGAGAGAGAGAATTTAGGTTTGAAAGTTTCTTTTATTCAGTAATAAAAGTGCAAAATCAAGATCAGCCTCCTATAGATTAGCTTTCATTGTTTCCCTTATAATCAAAATTAAATGCTGTCCTTAATATAATTTAAAGTTTGCATTTATACTAATTGTATATAATTTTTAATACTAAATCCAAAGAACAGAAACAGCAACAGTAGTTTAACAGAGAAAATATGAAGACCACTGATATTTTCCTAAACAGTGGAAGGAAGTTGCCTCACCATGCAGCAACTTACCATGCAAGCACTTACCCGCCATTTGCTCCCATGCCTTTCTGAAGTAATGCCAATCCTAATTTAGGGTGCAGGCTTAGGAGAACCTCCAGATGCTGGGATCAGCAGGATGGAAGAGAAGGTCATGTGTGACTCCTAAATGTTGAAATATTTTTCACATATCTATTCTTATTCTTTTTTTTGGCAACTTGTAAGACCTATCTTATTTTTTGTATGAGAGTAAAGGATGTTTACCAGGGTAAGAACTTTTTACTAACTGGGAGCCATTTCTTTTGAACTATGCTATTAATCTAGAGTCCCTGTGCTTCATGAGAAACAATATTCTTGTAAAAGTGAAGATAGAGTTCATTATTCTTATCCTGCTGTCTTCAAATGGTTCTTCTGTGCTATGAAGTAATTTAAAATTACAAATCAAACACTTCTTAAATGTATAATTTAAAAAGAAATGCTTAGGGGTATTTAAAAATGGATCCAAATGGTCACTCCCCCTCCCAATTCATTTAGTTGACTTAATTTCTATTATTCATTCCAGATGTCCTTATCTTTGCATTTCATGCTTTTGCTATGAAAAGTATTATTCAATATGCATTTAATTTGGACTGGTTTTTTGCTTCTTAAGCACATATTATTTTTAAAGCATGAAACTCCATATAGTTGAATAAATTCAGATATTTCATTCTAGTTTCTTTAATTGCTGTTTAAAGTTTTAAAACCTTTAGAGTTATATAATCACCAAAAAACTATACTAAAGGAAAAAAACAGTTTCTTTTCTTCACTCATATTATTTTTCTAGATAAAAGGTTTGGTCGTCTGGAATCTGTCTGAAACACATGACCTTTATATTATAGTATTGTTGATTTAATTGCATCACTTGTTCTTTTGATAATATAGGAGGAATTTAAAATAGATTAGGCAAAGTAAAGTAGATCATAAGCAAATCATATAATTCATCATAAATCCTTAAAAGGAACCATACTCACACATGTGCTCTTCTTAAAAAATAAATAAAACTCATTATTTTTAAGACTATTGGTTTATTCTATAACTATTTAGATCATTTGGAGACTAAAGGAAAGAGAAAACTTTGTGCTAATAGATTCATTTTTTTATAAAATATTTCTGTGTAATGTGGGCATGGTTGCACGCACTTGCAATTTCAGTACTTGAGAAGTTGAGACAGGAAGATGGCAGATTTAAGGCCAGAAAAGTAACTTAAAGGGATCATGTTTCAAAATTAAAAAAAAAAAATAGGACCCTGGGTATTAAGAGGTAGAATTCCCCTTAGTTCAATCTCCAGTATACTCCCCATACAAAATCAGTTTCTGTAAAGTTCTGCTATTTTTGGAGTTAAATGACTATATACCTTAAAATTTTGAATGAATAATGAACTTTGAAAATCTAAAATTAAAATTGTTGAGTCATGAAAATGTTACATTTTACACCAAGTGAAAATTAAATCTTCTATTATTACATAATAGAAATATATTTTGAAAATCAATAGTTTTATATCCATTATTTAGAATCTTTGCTCCACAAATAATGTTAATAAATTCAATTTATTTCAAATTCTTGAGATATCAACTGTGTATGTGTGTGTGTCTGTATGCATGTGTATATTATATATATAATATGTATGTGGATATATATATATATATGTATATATATATATATGGTTCAGAAAGTATTTTATGATCTCCATAGAAAATTGCAATATTTTAAAGATACTCTGAAGATCTAGAACTTAGATATTTTAACATTTATGATCTCTAATTACTGGTTTTCCTCTTATTATTCAATGGATTTCCTATGGCCCTTGATAAGAGGAACTAACGCTTTAATTGTTCATCTTAATGAGCTCCCTAACTGTTGGATTTAAGTTATTCCATCGGAGTCATTGTAGATTTGTACCTTATGAAAAGTACCTTAATGAAAGCCCTGCACTGACGATGCTGGCCGTCAGCTGTAGCCATGCGGGCAGGGGTCTGTGGCTTTACGACATTCTGCGGGCCCCTTGGATAGGGCCTGCATCAGCAAGCCCCTTGCAGGACAGTAGCCCCAGCACTTTTTCTGATTTTTGGTCCTGAAATTTTGGAGCAGGAAGGAACTTTAGTGGTACTATAAGCTAGGTAACCCTTTATTTTATTCAACAGAAATTATCACTGTTCTATTTGCTGAATCTAGCCTCTTTACAGAATTCAAAAAAAGTCTAAACAGCCTTTAGTCCAAAGGCTGACCTTGAATATAAAGGACGAAAGAGAGATTATGAAAAAGAACCTCAGGAATAATAATAGCAATGGACTTTTAGGCAAAATGTTATTTGGGATTGGGGCGAAATAGTACATGTATGGTATTAATAGCTTAGCACAGAATGGTCATTTGGGTAAGAGTAGAAGAAAAGGAGGCAAAGAAGCCTTTCTTCAAAAAGCAATCTAATGCCAGACCCTCAGATGCCTCATTCACTCAGTTTGAAGCATGTGTGCTCATGGGCAAAGCAATGATCTCACTCATAATGCCATCTATAGCCTTGCCTGGTAAATGTTATTAGAGATAATAGAGGTGAATCTATTCTAGGAAATTGTTCCTTCGGAGCCAATTGAATTATAGAGGGAGGTCATGCTAATTATTACAACTTATGAGATTCCAGGTCCATTGTGAAGCTGGTAATAATTTTTATAGCAGCTCCATTTCTAAGCAAGGCAAATCAATTTGCTGAGTGAGATGAAAGTAGGAATGGACAGGGAGGCTAAGTACCTCCTGATTTACACAGTAGTGTTTAGTTCTGTTTTATAATGCCAGAACATCCTGTTCAGAGGAGAAAAAAGTGAAGAACACATCGACAAATTTGCATCCACAATCTCAACTTGCATGTGTGTGTGTGTGTGTGTGTGTGTGTGTGTGTGTGTGTGTGTGTGATCGGTGTGTTCCTCATCAAATTGACCAGATGTTCTTGTATTCTAGAGAAATCATTCGTATATTAGTATTCATGCTGGGCAGACCAGTTTAAGCAAAACCATAGTCCGTGCAGATGTCTGATGTAGTGAAGAAAGGACAGTCGACAGATTTAACCGATTTTTATTCCATGCCTGAGACCTTCCAAACAAAGTAATAAACTTATTAAAAGGGTTAGAGACTTCTGAAGATGTGTAAATCATGGTTATCGTCTTTGAGAAAGTAATAATTAATTGCACAGAGGTGGAAATATAAATATATAATTATAATAGGCAGTCATAGTTTTATATAGAAAGTTATATACCCAAGTGCTTGAATTAGCCATGTGCTTTAGGACTGAATATAGATAAGAGACATGAGTGAGAAGGATACAAAGATCATCAATACAAACAGTGACCTTAGTAATAGACTTTTCAGCATTTACAGTATATAAGCAGATATCATCTATAATTGCTGCTAGGAAAATTTAAGTAATACAGTCCCAAACTGAAAATCATTCTTAAGGGTAGAATATAGATCAACAGAAATATGTTTAGATAAAAGAAAGATTACCAAAAATTATTAGTGTGGCAGAATGAAGTTGGCTTAGCATGATTTTGTCCCCTTTTGATACATTATAAAGTTTGGAAATGAGATATTTGAATTACAATACCATGAGAAGCAAAGAAAATACATATATTAATGGTAGAGCATAGTGGCACACACCTGTAATCCCACCACTGGGGAGACTGAGATAGGCATTTCTTTCGAAGCCAGCCTGGGCAATTAAGTAAGAGCCTGTCTCAAATACATACATACATACATACATACATGCATACATACATACATACATAACAGAGATACTTCACATAAGAATGCTATAAGGTAACTGGCAGTGGAAAAATTAAGTCCAGATGATGCTTACAAGGTAGTCCTGAAGCCGGCAACGAATCTGAAATGTTTGTACTTGAGGGAAGAAATGAAGGGCTACAGCATGAGGAGGATTTATTGCTTAGGATGCAGACTAGCTGGATAAGAAGGAGTTAGATGAAACCTGTGTTCAGCAAATTACCTTAGCACACGGGAATTGGCATTTTGAACAACGACTTCTTCATAGTAGAACAACAACGACAACAAAACCCCATCTAATCCAGTACTACAGTGAATTAGAATGGTTCTTGGCTTCACTAAAGATAAAATAATATGTCCCTGCCATTCACCTTCCTAAAATATATGTTACTTTATATGTATTAAAATTTTTATAGTTTCAACAGTTTTACATATGTTTGTAATTGAGTGATGGATAAAATTTCTTTGCATGCATTCAAGATTGAAATAAATAACTATATATATATATTTTTTGGTCTACTGAACTTTCAAAGCAGACTTTTTTACATAACTATTCGATAAATGTTTGCTGTGCCACACATCAGGAACTGGGTGATTTTTTGAGATACAGACTTGTTAAATATAGGACAGGATTTCAAATTATTCTCTGTCGGATTGGGAAGGTAGACTCCTATAGTAAGTAATGTAAAACATGGAGAAAACTCGATTTGGAATTTGCACGTGTACTTCTGGGACAATGAGGGAGGATAATTATTTTTGCTTGGGAAAAATTTTACAGGAATGGATTGCCAATGCCTCCAGTCACCTTCAACATCTATGTACTAGCCCCATTCTGAAATTATACAAAGAACTCACTGATAATTTCCCTTTTCATCCTATTCCTGTGCTTGCACCATAAATTTCACTTCATTCTTTATGAGAAGATGTACCAGTTTTCCTTTAAGGCTCTGATTAAATATACCCTGACAAAAACAAGCAAACTTAGAAACACATGTATAGTAGAACAAAAGTTAATTCTATATTTTTGTGGACTTCGTGTGTGTGTGTGTGTGTGTGTGTGTGTGTGTGTGTGTGTGTGTGTGTGTGTGAGTTTGTGTGCATGGTGCTGGCGATACAACCCAGGGGCCTCCTATATTCAAGGTATACCTCAGCCATATTTTTATTTATTTATTTATTTTTTACTTGGAAATATAGTCTCACTACATTGCTGGGAGCCTCACTAAGTTTCTGAATCTGGCTTCAAACCTGCAATCCTCCTGTCTCAGCCTCCTAAGTACTGAGATTACAGGCGTGCACCACCATGCCTAGCACTTTTTGTATACTTTGTATGGTATGCAGACTATTTATCTGTTACATATTTATCTCTGGCTTCAGGATTGAGATCAGTATTGAAGAGAAAAAGATTGAACTGGATGGATACTTTAGGATGTTCCACACAGATATGGAGAACTAGAGTTCTGTTATTGCTGGTAAGTGGAAGGGCACATATTTTAAAAATAAGATGTGAGATACCTTCCCAATGAGAAGGATGATACTAATCGTATCCTAGGATTCCGACAAAGTTAACAAGGCAAAGAAAGGGTCATGCATACTGAATGAGGAAAGTAATTTTATAAGAGCTGATTTAGGAGAAATAAAAAAGTTCAGATTGGTAATAAGGTATGAAAAAAATCAGTATACATGTGAACATAACATGTTAAACTATTTTTGTAATTTCAAAAAATGTATAGCAGAGCTGGATTTGTTGTCTATATTTAAAGAGAAGAAATGACCCATACTGTTTATGGTGTGTGTGTGTGTGTGTGTGTGTGTGTGTGTGTGTGTGTGTGTATGGTGGTTGGTACTGGGGACTGAACCTCTGAGCTATACACCCAGCCATTTTACATTACTTGTTTTGTTTTAAGCAGGGTCTTACTAGGTTGATGTCAGTCTTACTGAATTGCAGAGACTGATCTTAAACCTGTGATCCTCCTGTCTCAGCCTCCCAAGTAGTGTGATTACAGGCGTATACCACCATACTCATCTTCAGCTTTCATTTTAGTGTGGTTATATGTATTGGATAGTTGAATTGGGTTAAATACATTTCGGAGGAGGAGGAGTACATTACTAAGCCCACGTGCTCTGTTAAATCATAAGTTTCAGGTCTGGAAGATAAAAAACTACGAAATAAGAGGTAGATTTAGTGTGTGATACACACTAAATGCTGAGTACATAAATATCCTGGTCTAAGAGGTGTAGTAAAGGGGAAGATGGAAACTGCCCCAAACTCCTTTGGTCTTTTTGTTTACTCATCTAGTGAACTGCGCCTGTTTCCCTTGTTCCCTTCAAAACATATTGGGCTGTCAAAACGTTAAGGGATCAGTCCTCTGTGGAGGCTGTCAGAAAGAAATTGAATAAGAACCTCTCCCCCTCTCTTTCAGTGGTTTTAGATTCTCCAAGTATTGGAAAATACATGTTTTCTGACACTGCTTATCCAAACAGTCTTTAAATATCTAGCTTTCAACAAATTTAACATGCACACCTAGTGGTGTGTGTGTGTGTGTGTGTGTGTGTGTGTGTGTTCAGTCTTCTTGAATTCCAACTTCTTTCATATTGGTCCTCTGGATTTAAAAACCTGAGGAAGAACAAGACAAGGGACCATGGTGTAACCAGCTGCTCTTCCTAGACAGAATATCTATCTTGTTTCAAAAACACTGTTGACATATTTTAGCTTTCCTGGTAGAGAGTATTTTTCTGTTTATGTTTTCCATATTTTAAGACAGAAAAATATTAAAGTGTTAATATTTGTTTTTAAATTTTTTCTTCAAAATAAATCAAAATTGAGGGTTTTTTTTGCACATGCATTTCTGAGATTCAGTATGATTATTATCCTGAGTAAAGTGTTATGCATTTCTTAGAGAAGCATGGTTTTCTAAACATCTTAGAGACGAATCTGAGAAAAACTAGGGATCCAACAGGGACCAGGTATAAATATCAAGAGTTAAGAACTGGAAATGAGGAACAAAATTACACTTGCACATCTGGAAAAACATGGGCATGAATTATAAAAAAAAAAAAAAAACAGAAAGAAAGAAGAAAGAGAAAGAGAGAGAGAAAGGAAGGAAGGAAGGAAGGAAGGAAGGAAGGAAGGAAGGAAGGAAGGAAGGAAGGAAGGAAGGAAAGAAGGAAGGAAGGAAGGAAGGAAGAAATAGGTGGAGAAAAAGACAAGGAAGAAACAGGGAGCTACCAAGGAAAGAAATAAGAAAAAGCAGGGAATACCAAAGCAAAGACACTTTAGGAGACAGGACAAGATTTGTCAGCTCAGCATCTTGAAGTTACAGGGAAATAGCTCCTTTTGCTTGAAAAAATAATATATAACATATATGTATAAATATTGTATAATTCTACTTATTAAATGCAATTAAATTAAATTAAATTATGGGTTTTATGTAATTATAATGATGTTTGCTCTAAGGATATTAGCTCTTATTTGGTTTTGTGGTTATCTAAATCTGTGACTTTTGATCAAACAACAATTCTGAGAAATTGATAATTTTGCAGTTAAATAAAGTCCTGGGAGTTGGCAAAGAGCCAACACATACTGTTAATAAATCAGAATGGAAATTTATTCATGGTGGGATAATCATATGTGTAGTCTTTCCAACGCTAAAAAGAAGTTTACTATTTGCTAATCTAAGCAGTAAGTACTATATTTTTAAAACAATATTTCATTTGACAGGCAGTCACCAATTGTGAGTAAATAAAATGCAGCCTTCAAAAAATGGTAGTTATTTTGTAGAAAAATACAAGACTGTGCCTAAGAGATTGGATATATGTAAACTTCATGTATTTCTAAATGTCACTCTTAGGTCTTTAAAAACTTCCTAAAATACTTATTTTTATGCACTTAAAATATAGTAAAATATTACTGTATGTCCTGAGAATCTTCTTGTAATAATTGGTGGTCAGAGTTACACATATTGGTTATTCTTTCAATAAATTAGTATTAAACATCTGCCAGGTGTATTTTGTGTTGAGCTAAAATATAAAATAACCCATGCTTGAAGCTATGGGACTTGAAGTGTTGAATCACTTGATCAAATCATCCAAAAGTTTCATAGGCCCTGGACACTCTAACCTTGATTGTACTGGGCTTCACTAACTTTGACTAAATTGACTCTTTAATTTAAAGAACCTAACAAACCGATTTTGTTTCACTATTGAATGGAACATATTTGAATTAAGTAACTCTAATCGTTCAATCATGCATAACAAGCAATGTAAATTAGATGATATATGTATCATGCAACTAGATTATCAATGATACCCAATCTGACTATTGAATTATTGGTTGTTTTATGACTTTTCAACATTGCCATCTATCTAACTTATATGTTGATTTAGCAATTTTTATATAAAAACTGAATTGAGTAAGAATATATGGTCATTTTTGGATTATATAATGAAACTAATTTGAAAACTGTATTTAGAAATCAGATTGACAAAGATTATAGTTAAAATACATACTTATGTATAGAAGTTTTTATTCAACTAACTTTGACAGAAATTCACTATTACAACCATGATAATAAGTTATGCATATCACCAGGTATGGTGGTGTGCGCCTAAAATACCAGGGCTTGGAATTGCAGGTTCAGAGCCAACCTCAGCACCTTAGTGAAACTCTATTTCCAAATAAAAAATAAAACGGGGTAGAAGGAGTAGCTCAGAGGTAGAATGCCCCTGGTTTTAATCCCCAGCACCAAAACAAAACAACAACAAAAAACCAAATGCATATCAAAATTAAGAAGACTATGTACTACTTAAGAATTTGAATTGAAGCTAGAGATTACAATACATTTATCTTAAATATATCATCAACTTTGAAGGGTGTGACCTAATAGAAAATATTTATCATAACTCTTTTGTTATAGTATACTCTGATTTAGAAAAATAAAGGTGGTTTAAGAAATGCAGAAACTATATAGTTAAAACTGTTTGTCACATCCAAGTTGCTTGTAGATATATTAACTGAAGAAACAAAATGTTACTTATGCCATTTTTTAGCACTTTTTTTCCTGTAGGAAATGGCAGTTCTTCATTGAATGTGCCATTATTGAGTCTGCAGAGACTTGATTTCTCAGCATCTTGCAGAATCCTATACTGATCTACTAGAGTATATCATCTTGGCCTGGACTGTGTGAAACATGACATTGCAGAAACCTACTAGGGTCTGCCTTCCAAAGGTAAAGACAGATTGCAAATCCTTATAACTGGTGGGTCACAGTGGGTCTTGGAGAAACATTGTACATTATACTACCATTTTGGAGAGAGTATTACACTAAACCATTTATAAGCAAGCCTTGTCTATAATTGGGATTAATAGAGTTGGCTCTTTCGCTGGTCTAGGCTGGAATGAAAGCAGCATAGACCTTTGGTCCACTTATATCAGCAGGCCCAGTAACACTTGAGGTATCTGTGTCTGCTCAAGATGTTATATGGTACCCAAGGCAAAATAATAGGGTTGCTGCTACATACTGGGCATATGATGTTATTAGGGAATCTTCAGGGTGCCTCCATTTTACAGTTAATACAAGACTCCAAAAAGCTTTCATAGACAGGGCAACAGTGCACTCAAATATACTAGGAAGAATCACTCCAAGCAATGGGAACGTAGAATAGTTGGAAAAATTAAAAACAATAGCTATGATTTATTGACCATTAAAGAAATAAGAATAGCAGTCACTATTTATACTAATTTAATTGCTGTATCATATATCTTCCTAGGTACATTATTAACATCCTTACCACTTTCTTTCCCTAGATATATATATATATATTATATATATTATATATATATTATATATATATTCTATATATATACATATGTATATGTATAGTATTTTGGGATTGTATAAATTTTCAAATGATTTGTGTGTTATAAAATATTGCCATGCTGGAATCCTGAAACAGTAGGGTTGAAGGTTTGAGGCCAGCCTCAGCAACTTAGTGAGGCCCTCAGCAATTTAATGAGACCCTGTCTTAAAATAAAAGAAAAAAATTAGGGCTGGAGGTATAGCTCTAAGGTTGAAGGCACCTGTATTCAATCCCCAGTACAAGTAGAACTGACCTAGATGAGATAGAAATACCATTAGAGATAGTTGCAGATGAGATTTGGAACCTTATTGTTGGTATAAAAAAAAAAGTGAATTGTTTTCAATTTATAAGTGAAATTGTATTTTCCTGGGATGAGAGAGTGGAGATCACTGTATTAGTTCCTTGAAAATCCAGATAGAGAAGAAAAGTATGTGTCACTTTGGGGAAGCGTATGGGTGGATTATGGCAAACGTATTTAAGTCTGGACTGTGCAACATATGTTCAAACCCTTCTTCCTGCAGAGCTTCTAGTACACTGCATTTCACGTCCAGTTTCCCTTGCTACTAAAGTTTCCACATATTATTTAGCCCATGCCAAACCAGCCGATCTCTCAGGAAACTCAGAGGTGCTGGCAAGTGTATGAGGAAGTCGGGTCTGAGGCACCCTTCTGGTGTGGAGAAGGCTTCCAAGGCAGCAGGTTCTGGGTCGGTGGACCCGACAAAACCTCCATAGAGACAAAGGCAACCCCTGGGGGGCCCGTGGGGGTCATAGCAATAGTATTGTGCATGTGTATAGGGGGGTTGTTTGTTTTTGTTGCCATTGTTTTTGTTTTTCCCGAAACCTCACTTGAGAACCTATTCCTTCAACCCTTCCATAATCCATTGAATTATCTAATATCCTTTCTAAGATCCTTCCTGCCTTCACCGAGTCTGCAGTGATCCTCCCCACCCCAAGAAGTTTCTTGGTTATTAATTATACAATATTGAGGGGATATGTTGGTGTCTCTGAATTCCCTTTCCAGCAATAGATAAGATGATTTGCAAGTAAGAATCTTGCTGCATTTTTAACAGATACTTATTGAGTTCTCTTGATACCCTTCCTAGAGTGGTTGGATTTTATGAATCCATAGAGACTGTCATTCTTCTTCAGTGTCTCTCCTTGTTGGTTATCACAGTTACCTAGGACCAAAATTAATGACGCAGGTGGTACACGCTTGTAATCCCAGCATTTGGGAGGCTGAGACCGGAGGATCTGGGTTCACGGCCAGCCTCAGCTACCTAGTGAGGCACTCCACAACTTAGTGAGACCCTGTTTCCAAATAAAGAATAAGTAATAGGGCTGGGGGTGTAGCTCAGAGGTAGAATGCCCCTGAGTTCAATCCCCAGTAGCGCAAATAATAATAATAATAATAATAATAATAATAATAATAATAATAATGCTAACAATAATAATAATGATGATGGTAATAGGTATGGGAGAACACGTGAGGAGGTGATGGATACAAGCTTGGTAGTGGTAATGATTTCATGGATGTGTATATACTTATCTCCAAACTCAAGAAGTCATATGTATTAAACATGTATAGTATCATACGTGTCAGCCACACCTCAACAACACAGTTAAAAAGGAGTACATGGATTTAAAAAAAATAAAGGAACATGAGAGATGATTTTTTTTTCAGACAAAATGACAAAATGAAAGACTACAGAGTATAAAAGACTTGAGTTCCCTATCAACGAACTCTATCATTTTTGACACCTGTTAGCTATTTTACTGCTGTGAGGAGAACACCTACCGAAAACAGCTTAGAAGAGAAGTGTATTTTGCTCACAGATTCATAGGTTCCGTCCATGGTTGACTAGATTTAAGGTAGAAATATCATGGTAGCAGGATGTGGTGGAGAAAAGCTTGTCAGCTCCTAGTAGCTGGGAAGGAGAGAGAGAGAGAGAGAAAGAGAGAGAGAGAGAGAGAGAGAGAGAGAGAGAGAGAGAGAGAGAGAGAGAGAGAGAGAGAGAAGAGAGGGAGAAAAGAGAGAGAGAGAGAAAAGAGAGAGAGCGAAGAGAGAAACAGAAGAGATTGAGAGGATAATAATAATAATAATGATTGAGAGGATAATAATAATAATGATGATGATGATGGATTATAAATAGATAGATAGATAATAATGATGGATGGATGGATAGATAGATGATAGATAAATAATGATGGATGCATAGATAGATAGATAGATAGATAGAGAGATAGATAGATAGATGGATGAATAGGTGGATGAAGTGGGTGGTCAGGGACAAACAAGAGACCCTAAGGCCACACTCCAGGGACCTACCTGTCTCAGCCATGCCCCCCTCCGAACCCTTCTGCATTGGAGACCAGGCTCTCAGAACATGTGGTTTGGGGGGAACACACCAGGTCAAAGCCACAACAACAAGTCGTGTGCTATATATGCTTGTATCTCTTCCTTCTGAAAAATAAAGCTTTTGGGCCACACAATCTCAAAATACTTTTCAGGTTTATGGAATTACATTGATTAATAATATAGATATATTTTTCTAAAGTTAATCAGATTTACTTCTTTGACTATGAAAGTATAATTTAATTCTTATGTTGCTTTGTTTTCTTTAAAACCCAATTTTTGTTATTTAAAACTTTTAAAATCAAATTTACTTAATGTAGCGAAGAAGTAGGTAGCTATCTATTCTGCGTTATTCTGAGCTAGCCCAAGTTTAAGAAAAAATTGAATCCTCATTTTTTCTTACTTTTTATGTGTAAGAAATATCACCATATGCTCATTTTGTAATGATATTTTAGGTTTCTATAATAGTGAAATCATTAAAAATGTGATGGAATTTGCTGTTCTTTCCCATATATTCAAGTTGAAATTCCTTTTGACAGTGTTTTAAATGTAGTTCCTTCCCCTAATACTCATTCTGCTTTAGAATTAGGGATAGCCTTGCTTTTATTTATTTATTTTTTTAAGTAAAGCATAGCTAGTAATCCAACTGCTGTGGTAGAAGCCTGTGAATCCCAGTACTTGGGAGGTTGAGAAAGGAGGACTGCAAGTTCAAGGCTAGCTTCAAAAATGTAGTGAGATTCTGTTTCAAAATTAAAAAAAAAAAAAAAAAGAAAGAAAAGGGCTGGGAGTATAGCTCTGAGATAGAACATCCCTGGATTCAATATCATGTACTAAATTAAACAAATAAGTAAATAAGTAAATAGCTAGTGACATAAAGCACTTTACCTTTCTAACCTGTTTTTGATTATTATCTCCATCTGTTCTTGTCTTTGTATCCCTCCTTTCTATTTAGTCTTTCTTTCATTTAAACCCCTAGGTGAGCTCATGCCCAATCACTTTTCTTCAGAGACTTTATCAATTATTTCCTCCATCTATAATGGAAGATTGTAGAGAGTTATTTTGTTTTTGTTTTTAAGAATCTAGATCAGTCTGTCTACACTGCCGCTTGCTGGGTGAACTTGGGCATATGACTTAGAATTCTGTGTCTATGTTTCCTCAACTAACATTATTATAGTATAATAATATAAACTCCCTTGCAAGGCCTCTGACATGCACTCAATGAGGTATTTGTAAATGACAGTGAAGGAGGCTTCAGTGATTAGGAGCTATTATTTCATCTTTGACTTCCCCCTCTTTCCAAGCTATTTAATGGCTCTATGAGGATAATGACTCCTCTACTTTAAAACTCTGATCTTTCTGTTGTGCTTTCGTTGCTTTTAGTTGGATGTTGCCTTACTTTTCTCCTTCTATTCGCATCTGAACTTACTATTGGGAGTTAGATTGCGTTGATTGTCTTTACCCAATCAAACACAAAGTCCTACTGGCTTTACCACCAATTTCTAACACTTTGCTTTTCCTGTCTTTGTCACCACCCTAACTCGGGCTTTTATCATCTCTCCTGACCTATGTCAAGAGCCTCAGTCTGCTTTGGAATAATGTAAGGGTGATTTTATCCAGAGAAGCTTGCAACCTGGTAAAATTAAAAATGCTTAACAAAATGAAGTTATGGCAAGAGATCCCTATAATGTTAGCATTTAAAAGTCATTACAAGATTTGATTACTTCCTAAGATTAGTAAATTTTGCAAAAAAGAAACATGGTGATGAATTCAAATGGTGGGAACAATTCCATCTTACATGTTTATCTATTGAGCCAAGAAATAAGCTTGGAAGATCTGATAGTGATTCTCACTAGGGGGACAGAAATCTTTCCCAAACTTTTAATGCAATTTGTTCTTTGAACTACTAGAACGTTTATTTCTGTCTCCTGTAATGTTTATGTATTTACAGACCCTGTATTTGGGAACAAAATAATCCATACAATAGAACATCGTGAGCATGCTTCTCTTGTGACTCTTTCGCTGTAGCACAGAGTGGGCAAAAACAAAACCTGGCTAGCGTTCCTCAGTGGAAGATTAATGAACCGATTCATAAATTATGACTATGTTAAGAGTGATGTTGTAAAGAATGATTATAATTTATTTTGGAAAGAAATTTCTACTACATCTTTTATAACATCAGTGCCTGCGCTGCTTCTATGTCTGTTTCCTGAGTTTTGCAGGCCCTTCATCTTACTTAAGTGTTATTAGAATCATCATTATAGTTTACTTATTAGGTCATTGGAAAAACTTCCTCACGTTAGTATTTTATAAACCCTGTATCTGTTTTCCCTACTCATGCATTATCATATTAAAATACAGATTTATCACCCAAAGACACTTTAGTAAAATGATTTCCTTTATTAATATGTTAGTTAAATTATTTGGTCTTTGGGAATTAATATGAGGCTAACCCTTCCAGATCGTGCCCTGTGTATACTTCTATTACTTTTTTATTTCTTGATATTGGTTCTCCACCCCTCCCCCTGTGTTTTCAAAATTTGGCCCAAAAGGAAACTCATCAATTACTTTCTTTTTTTTGGTGTTTCTTTTTTTTTTTTTTTATTGGTGCATTGTAATCATACATCTTTGTTAGGTACAAGCTGGTAAAGGCATACATGCACACGCCAATTACTTTCTAACATGAGATTCACAATGTCTACAATTGATTTCACGATATATGCCACCAAGTATCACGTCATTGTGATTTATCAATACAGAAGGTTCACTCCTAGAATTACACACTCTCATGTAGTGGATATAAAGTGATGAAATCATGAAATCCTAGTGGCTGCAGGCAATGGTGGAGGAAAGAGGGTCGATTTGGATATGTAGGAAGTAATCAAGGGAGTCACAGACTTCTGTGCAGCCTGGCGTCAAGGTCAGGCTCATTTCTGAAGCGGTTTCTGACAGGAAGCCAGGAACCATAAAACCAGCCCACCAACAAAGTACCACTCAAGGACAATTCCGCAGGAACTGAACCGAGCACGGTAAACAATGCAAGGAAACACATATAGGTGTTTAGGAAGATGACAGACTGCTGAAGAAGATGCAGAGCAGAAATGTGAAGTGCGCTGCACTAAAAGCACAGAGATGCTATTCCCTGGTAATGGGTAGCTGACAGCCATCACTGACAGCATGCGGGTTTTTAAGGAGAGAAGCACTTAGAACTTAAAAACATGATGTGAGACTGTAATGTACCAATAAAAGTGTTTTTAAAAAACAATAATATTAAAGAGCATAGCGGATGCCAACTAGACTACTTATCCTCTCAGTCAACAGCATGAAGAATTTTCATTAATTGCCAATAGATATATATTCCTTTTCATTCAGTACTCTTCATTCGGAAACAACAGAATTTTCACATGACGGAAGAATAAGTTTTTATAAGGAATCTGGAGTTTTTACGAGTGAAGGACCAGGCTCTGATCCTACTCGGAAGTGTTGGAGGCATGCGCTACACCGGAACACAGTGAGAATGTTCTGGTAAAACACTCGCAGGATCACTGATCAGTAATGAGGCCTTGGCAAGGCTCCAGACCAAGTATCAGGAATTTTGCTACAGCCTTCAAAGAGCTTTTTTATCTCCACCATTGTGCCTGTCCAAAGGGCAATCTGCCTGATTATGGACATCAGTTCATTCTAACCTTACTGAGCAAGTTCTCACTTGAGTGCCTGTGACAGGTATAACCTAGATGAATATGCCTCTCACTAGTAACAAGGAAGCAGGACACAGAGGGTATTTGGGGGTTCACTTTGAGAATATTGAATGTACAACAGTGCATGGGACTACCAAGATATTGAGGAGATGTCTCCCTCCACCCCGAATGCCAGTCAATCAACAATAACAAATGGCACCTCATTCTTGGCTCAGAGAGAAATGACCTTTCTTGTAAAAACTGTCCCTAATGGGGCAGAGGTATGTGAATGAAAAGACAACCTAGAAATGCACGAAAGAATCTATGCTAAACTTGGCTAGTGGTCTTCAGATAGGAGTTTCCATAGGCATTACTTGGAAGGCTTGAGAAAGTCTAGATTTCCTGGCACCAGTCCATCCATCATTTTGGGTTCAGAAGGCCTGGGGAGGAATGGGAGATTCTGCAGTCCTAGCAAACTTTAAGGTGAAGTTGATAATGATCATCTCACACCCACACACTGGGAATCCCTGGACTATGAGACTGTAAATATTATTTTGAAACAGGCCTCACTAAGTAGCTGAGGCTGGCCACAAACCCAGATCCTCCTGTCTGAGCTTCCCAAGTACTGGGATTACAAGCGTACGCCACCACAGCTGGCTAGTTATTACAAATTTAATCCTGATGTTGGAATGAAAGTTAGTGACAAAAGAAAATCAAATAATAAATTATCAGCTGGGGCGTGGTGGTGCATGCCTGTAATCTCAGTACTTGGGAAGCTGAGACTGAAGAATTGTAGGTTCGAGCCCAGCCTCAGCAACTTAGGGAGACACTATTTCAAAATTAAAAATAAATGCATGGGGTTTAATTTGGAGATAGAATGTCCCTTTATTTGATTCCCAGTACCCCCCACCCCCCTCTAAAAAATGATCAGTAAGTTACTATTTTTGAATAAATACACCTAAAACAACTGCTTTTTTTTTTTTTTTTTTTTGGATTATACTGGGGATGGAACTCATAGGCTATACTCCCAGACCTATTCTTTAACCTATTCTTTATATTTGATTTGGAAACAGGGCCTCACTAAGTTGCTGAGACTGGTTTTGAACCTTCGATCCTTCTGTCTCAGCCTCCCAAGTACTGAGGATTACAAACCTGTGTCCCCACACCCTGCAAACAACTGCATTTTAAATTAAGTGTATAGTTATCTGTGTGAATTCTAGTGTTAGAGACTTCCGTAAAGGAATGATAAAGGTATATGTAACAGATATGTCCAAATAGTAGCTCAGAATTCGGAAGTACAGCAAGAGCTGCTCAAGTATGTCTCCTAATTCTGAATATCATATGTCAAAGTAGCTAAAAAGTTAACACTATTTTGTGAATTGGTGTAGATTTTAATAACTCACAAGAGAAAAAATTGGAGGTAGTACATAAACATTAATTTTACAAATCTTAAGAGTTTTGGAAACTATTCCATGGGGGAAAACAAATATGAAAAAAGACACTTCCAGATGAAGATGAACATACTCTTTTTTTTTTCAATTTTGTATTTTACAAGTAATAGCTTTTACATTCTATGTGAGATTCTCTAATAAAATTATTCACTTATATTGACAAGCAACTTGTCTAATAGATACAGAAACTATGTATACAGACAAAAATGAGGGTATAATAAAATATCCTCAGTGGTTATCATTAACTTTTTAATTATTTTTATTCCTCATTCTAGTGTATACTTGCTGTTCAACAAGAAAAAAATTGACATTATGGTGAGAATTGCTGCCTATGTTTTTATTGTCACATCTTATAATTGTCTTTTCTATATTACTAAGCAGTAATAGAACCTCAAGGTCCTCTATGACTATATGCCAGTGAATATGTTTCCTCTTTCTTCATAGAATTGATTGTTCTGCCTTTAATTTTTCTCAAGTTAAATGCAATTGTCTGAAAGCAGAAAAATGTCCCATTTAAAAAAAATGCTCATTAAATTTTGAGGTTTAAAAATGATTGGTTCTCAAATTTGAGGAATATGCTATTACTCAAAGCATGGAAGTGTGCATCAAATAGGGTTCTAACGGGATATATTCGGGTTTTCAATTAGGTACATAGGCATGATAAATTATGCATTCATATTACCTATAATATTGAAATCCTGCACCTTCAGGTAATGGTTAGCCCTTGGTGATAATTACATAGCAGATGGTTCTTCTTGAAGCAGAACAACACATATCATGCAATTTAACCATGAAGGAAATGAAGAGCGCTTATAAAAACAGAGATAGGTGTCTGATTAACTGACTTAGCGCAGAGCAATATGTGGAGTTAGACACAAGCAAACATTCACACCCACCCCTCATTCATTGTGGCTGATTTTCATAGCAGACTAATCAGTGAGAATTTAAATAAACCTCTCCTGACTGCACACCTCACAAGCAATGTATGTATGTGAAAATCAAATATTTTGTTTTAATCTGCTTTTATCACAGTTCTTAAAATACAAGCTTGGTTGTTTTAGGCTGCTGATGCATGAACAATAGCTTATTGATGAAGATGGCTTAAAAAATCTTTGGTTTCTCTTTAGAAAAGTCAAATAGTCTCTCTTTTTTTTTAATAGGTTCGATGA
Organism: Graphiurus murinus; assembly: GCA_004027655.1. Lineage (NCBI taxonomy): Eukaryota > Metazoa > Chordata > Mammalia > Rodentia > Gliridae > Graphiurus > Graphiurus murinus. Next base: position 229,879 of record PVLC010000088.1, read on the forward strand.
GGAAGAAATATCATTAAATTCACCATTTAAAGTATACAATTCAAGGGGGAGTTATATATATATATATATATATATATATATATATATATATATATATATATATATAGAGAGAGAGAGAGAGAGAGAGAGTGCCTTACAGTGTTGTACCACCAGCAACATTATCATTTTTATCACATCAAAAAGCAACCCTGTAACCATGTAATGACTCATGATCATTCAATACCCCTCCCTCCAGCTTTAGACTTTCTGTATTTTCTGTCTTTAAAGCTCTGCTTTTTTTTTTTTTTGATGAAGCATATAAACGGAAGCATATAATACTGTGCTCTTTTTTAACTTGCACTTGGCATAATAATTTCAAGTTTCATCCATGTTAGAGTATGTATCAATGCTATAAACAGTATGCCGAAGATCATCTAGATTTTATCTTACGTGATCTGTTAAGAGTTGTTTTGCATTTTGTATTTACATTTTACATTTAGGTAACTTTTGAGTTAATATTTGCTTAGGGTATGAGGTTTGTGGACTAGATTCATTTTTTTTTTTTTTTTTTTTGCTTGTGGATGTTCAGTTTTCCCAGAATCACTGGTTAATTTTTTGTTGTTGTTTCATTGTTTTAGCTTTGGTCCTTTGTCAAAAGGCAGTTGACTAAATTAATGTGGATTTATTCATGGTCTCTGCATTCTCTTCCATTGATATATTTGTCTATTCACCAATACCACATTGCTTTATGATTAATGTATCATTACAGTAATACTCGAAGTGAGGTAATGTTCAACTAATATTACTATGTTACTAAATAGTAACAAACAGTCCAACTTTGTTCTTCCAATTCTACATGGGTCTTTGTACTCATGCTAAAATTTCTTCCTTGGTATCCACAATATAATTTGATGGTATTTCATTGAGATGTATTTTATCTAAGAACAATTTGGAAAAAAACTGGTCTCTTGAAAATATTGGGTTTTCTTATCAGTGAGCATGGACTATAGCTCTACTTAATTGCTTTTTTATATGTATTTTCCTCAAAGTTTATAGTTTTTCTTATCCAGATCTTAACATATTTTGTTAAACTTTCTCCTATCCTAAGTCTTTTATTTTTTAGGCTAACGTGTGTGTGTGTGTGTGTGTGTGTGTGTGTGTGTGTGTGTGTGTACTAGGGATGGAAACCATGGACATTCTACCTCTGTGCTACACCCCCAGCTGCATTTTATTTTTTTATTTTATTTATTTATTTTTTTGAATAGCAGAGAGTCTCATTAAGTTGTGGAGGGCCTCACTGAATTTCTGAGGCTGGCTGTCTCAGCCTCCCAAGTACTGGGATTACAGGACTGCATCAACACACCCAGCTTTTAGGATAATATTTTAAATAGTAATGCACTTTATTTTTAAATTCCAGTTATTCATTGCATATATTCACAAATGATTTCACTATAATTACCTTCTAGTTCCAATAATTTTTTGTTTTTGTTTTTGTTATTGTTGATTCTTTCAGATTTTCTACTTGGATAATAATCATCATCTGTGAACAAAGATAATTTTATTTATTCCTTCCACATGTATATTCCTTTCTTTTCTTGTCTTATCGCATTAAGTAAAACTTCCAGGAGAATGTTGAAAATATGCTAATATCTTGCCTTATTAATGATCTTAGCTAGAAAGCCTTTAGTTTTTCTTCACTATCTAGAAAATTAGTTGCCATTTTTTTTTTCTTGGTAGTTGTTCTGAGTCAAATGTATTTACCAGAACTGGCCTTCAGCTTCATGCAGCTATTTTTTAAAGTCGTAATTCAGAAAGACTGAGAGTAATAAGATATTCTTTGACAATAATTTCCCAAGTACTGTGTACTTTCTTTTTTTCTTGTGATGCTGGGGCTTGAACCCACGGCCTTGCCCATGCTAGGCACGTGCTCTGCTACTGAAATACATCTCAGCCTGTGTTTTCTGTTTTTCAAACTAAATACATCATTGTAATATTTTACCTTTCAAGATTAAATTTTGCTTTGTAACTTAGATGCAAATCTGGCTGAAAAAAAATTCACTTTTTTCTTTGTTCTAAATTGCCTGAATAAATACATGCTAAAATAAAGAGGAAAAACTGCCAGAAGAAGAAATGGGGTTCCCGATTCTATACTTTAAGAACTATTTCTTTGTTCAGCATCTACATTCATTTTATCTAACACAGATCTTGCTATTACTTAATTACAAACACATACCCAGCTGATGACCACAGTCCTCCCAGATCTCCTCCATTTGATAATATTACTAGAGTATTTCTGTTTTTAAGGGGAACATCATGTTAAGTGAGTATCTTATACAAATTATTTATCCTTTTTAATCACTTTTCTAAGGATAAAGTTCTTCAGTTTAAGGGAAAATGTTTTTGAATAATCAGAAGTAAGTATGTGTTATCAAGGGTAAGATGCACATTTTTCATATAAAATCTATCAGTTTTAAAATTTAATTTTCTGCTAGATAAGTATATTTTATTTATAATATATATTTAATTTTATATAAAGGTAATTTTCTAAGTTAGATAAACAATCATTGACTTTTTATTACAAATATGTGACTCACAAGATGATACACAAGATAATTTTCTTATTTTTTACTAATTTAGAATATTTATTTCCCATTTAAATTATGTTGAGTTTTTTTGATAGGTAATTTCTATATTAATTATATGATGACCAGAAAAGGAAAAAATACCATCATTTGTTCAGTATACATTTATTTAGGCTATTACTTTTGTATAAAACCTAGGGAAGGTGTGGGGAAAGATCCCCAGAGAGAAGGCTGTAGCCCCGCCCAACGGAAAGGAAAAAAAGGCATCAAAGATGGCGCAGAGGGGAAGTGGCTGGCGAGGGTGGAGGCTTAAGAGTGTTTACCAGAGACCAGGATTGGATGAGGGATGTTTCCTCAGCATGATCAAGACATTGATAGGTCCCTGCTAGTGTGATAGCGCGTGATCAGCTTTTGGACTGGGCCAAAGAGGCATGACCAAGATGACATTTACCCTGATTGGCCCTGCAAGGAGACACTCCTGTCGCTCTGCTCTATATAACTCTTGGCCCCTCGTGTAATAAACGGATGAGTCCTCTGATGCTCAATCTCCGCTGTGTGTCCATTGCGGCGCGACCTTCCTTTTCTGCGGGGAACCCCCTTTTCGGGGTAGATGCTCCAGGGAGATCAGGGTAGGGGCCTCCTTTGTCGGGAGGACCCCACAGGAAGGGAATAGTGGTTTTCATAATTATTATCATGGAATATATAATGACAATTTGGTATTAAAGTCTAAATGATAAAATTGCAGTTTTTGTTCTAGGGCAATTTATTTTTAATAGGGAATAGTTTTATTTTTGTGTGTTTTACTTTTCGATATTTTTAATTCTTTTGAAGCTAATTAAATTAAAGCTTCTAGTATTAGTGGACATTTTCTTTCTTTTTATTTGAATGATAAGTTGGTAGAATTTCATTTTCATGAATAACCATTGGCAATTGACTTATTAATTATTATTCTCCACAAATTATGCCTCCAGAAATATACAGTAAAAATGTAATTTAGAAAAAATGAAATATGCCTTTAGTGTTCTCATCAGTCTTTCCTACTAAAATGCTACTGCTCCATATGCTATTTATTCCTATGCTATTTGTTCCATAAGTAGGACTCTTTGAATCATTTAAACATATTTGATTTTATGTCTTTAAATGTAACCACTAATAACATAAGCAAAAGAATCTTAGAAGCAAGTCTTACTGGCATTTTCTTGCCTGGAATCTAAGTGTAACAGTTAGGGTATATTTGAAAAGCCCACTAGTGTGTGTGTGTGTGTGTGTGTGTGTGTGTGTGTGTGTGTGTGTGTGTGTGTGTGTGTGTTGGATGCATGTGTGTGTGTGTGTGTGTGTGTGTGTGTGTGTACCAAATGTTCATTTAATCTTTTAGCAGTTGAATTTCTGGTTCATTAGCAATGTATTCAACTATTCTTTTGGTGAATAAGCTCAGAAGAGATCAGGAAATAACAGCTTTAAATATGCTTGTAGATATTTCACTTAATAATAGGTTTATAAACCATTAATTTTATAATTCAATCAAATCTTACAAAATGCTCAAAGATTTTAAAGATATGTTAATACTGCATTTAAGCTCTGTCTACTTTGGCAACTACAGGGACATTTTCTTTCATCAAATTGTGTCTCACACTTTTTCTTTTCTTCTCCTCCTCCTCCTCCTCCTCCTCTCCTCCTTCTCCTCTTCTTCCTCCTCCTCCTCTTCCTCCTCCTTCTCCTCCTCCTCCTCCTCCTCCTCCTCCTCCTTCTTCTTCTCCTTCTTCTTTTTCTCCTTCTTTGTCTTCTCTCTTTATTTAGTGTCCAATTCCATTACCTTCAATAAAAGATAATGCAGGAGAATTTTTATTTTCTAGTTGGAGCTCCTCAGGATCCCAGGAGGCTGTGCTGAAAACATGTCAAGTCATGATCTCTTTCCCTTTGTCTGGTGTGTGTCTATGGACAAGGCTTCTCCTTTTTGTTATTTCTACTAGATTTATTTGACCTTCACATTTAGCGTGGCATGACTGTGACTAGAAATGTTTTACTTAGCTCTCATTCTTGCTTAAGTGTATTTTGCATATCCATCAAATTATTCAGTTTTCTTTTTTTTTTTTTTTTAAGCTAATCATCCAAGAGGTTCTCAGGCACTGGAGGCAAAATTCTGAAATCAATACCACTAGTTTCTATAGCTTAAGGTTTGGACACTTAATTAAACCATGAATTAAAAATAGAGTATTAAGTGTAATCATCAATGCTACAAATGGAATGAGAGATGTGCCTACACTTCAGATCAATGTCACCATTCTCTCAGGGTTGTATGCAAGTGTTGGGGTCAGATACAGAATGTAGGTACATATATAGTTAAGTAGTGAGGGCTGTCATCTCATCAGCAGACAAATTCATCGGGTGGTAACCAAGGCTGTTGGGAAGTGCCTGGGGGGGGGGGTCCCTTACATGTTCCCTTTTCCATCTTTACTTCCAGCAAAAAGACTCAAGGTTCTTCTCCTTTGAACATCAATATTGTCTGCTTCATGTTCTGCATATTCTGAATGTCATGGACATTCACAAACATATCAAGGTCAATCACTAAGCAGAACATGAGAAGGAGGAAGGGAAATGGAATGGGGTGGGAATTGGGGAAGGGTTAAATGAGTGTTGTGTGCATGTATGGCTCTACCAGCTTGTACCTAACAAAGCTGTATGATTATAATGCACCAATAAAAAAATAAAAATAAAAAATATTCAGGGGCTAGAAGACCAGCATCAAGATATCAGCAATGATGGTTTATTCCCAGAGCTCTTAAGTGGAATCTGTTCCATGCATCTCTTCCAGCTTCTGGCAGCTGATGGAAAGCTTTGGTACTCCTTGACTCGAAACTCTTCCACTATACTATCTGTCCCTGTCATCACATGGAGTTCTCCTTGTGTGTCTTTGTTTGAATCTGGTGTTTTATACCTCCTGTGGGAACACTGGTCATATTGGATCAGGGCCCAACCTAACTCAGTAAGATCTCGTTTTAACTTAATAACATCTGCAGAAATCTTATTTCCAAATAAGGACACATTCACAGGTCCTTGGTTCTAGGACTTGAACATATCTTTTGGAGGGATACAATCCAACCCACAGCATGCTGCATTTTTTTAGCAAATAAAGTATATGAATGTTTACAGATTAGTCAGTTATAAGGTAAAATTAAATGAGAACCAAGATATTGCCCCAAATTAAACCAGGCATGGTGACCCATGCTTGTAATTCCAGTACTTGGGAGGCTAACACAGAAGGATCGCAGGTTGGAGGCCAGCCTCAGCAACTTAGTGAGGCCCTATGCAACTTAATGAGACTCTGTTTCAAAATAAAAAAATAAAGTAGGGCCAGAGTGAAACTCAGAGGTATAATCCCCCTGGGTTGAATTCCCAGTACAATAAAAAGCCATATAATTTTAACATTATATGCTGATAATCATTTAAGTTATGGATATAATGATATTCTTGAGTATGATGAAAATTATTCAACAATAAACAAGAGCAAGTATCTTACAAAACTGAACATGATAATTTATTGCTATCACTATTTTAAAACCCTTATCTAAGAGATATGCAAAATACATTAAGACAAAAATGATTTATGCAAATACTAGATAAAAATTATAACTTATAATAAACTATTAATGAGTACCTAGAAAAGCCAGAAGGTTCTAGGAAAGATTATTAGAATTAATAACTTGAAATAGAGTGAGAATAACCAAGCATAAGAAACTAAAAATTCATTAGCTTTACTAGCATTTAAGTTATACTTGTATTAGCTAGCCAGAAATAGCCAATTCAAAATGAAATAAAAACAAAATATTTGATTATGAAGTTAACATTATAGACTCTAATGAATAAAGCTATATTTTTTCATTGGGACACAGTCTTCACAAATGGGACAGAATATCACATTATTGTTTATGATGTCATGGAATAAAAATATCATCTGTAACAAAATTAATATTATAATTTTAAACACTTAGAAGTATCCTAATTGCTTTGTGGATATTGTGCTAATTATTTCAGAGTGCATATAGAAGAATATGTATCCAAAAATATTGAGAACATTGTAAAGATTAATGAGGTTGGCTTTGCCTTATCTAACATTAAAAAAAATAAACATCATGGTCTAACATAGCCCGAAACAAATAGACAGTAAATCAGAATTGGAAACAAGAAATAGATACCATATATGTAGAGGTGTGTGCATGTGTGTATAGGAAAGAAAAAGAGGGGAGGATTTTAACTGTGGAAAGAAAAGTAATATTTTGTAAAATTGCAAAGCCATCTTAAAGAGAAATTTAAATTCCTATTTTTCTTCATCTATAAGAATAAATTCCATGTTTACTCATACTTTATAAATGAGAAATAAAATAGCATTTGTTTCCATCAATGCAAGTACTAGATGTCAAAATTAGCCTCGCTGGAACAACAGTGCTGGAAAAAACGTATGAAACCATATAAATTGTCTTCTCAAATGCATTGGAGGAAGTGAAATGAATAGGAGGAGTAATAGCAGAGAAAAATGAAAGCTGAGACCCAGAACACTGAAGCTGTTTTGCATTGAGGACATTTAAAGACCTGGAAAATATGAGCTTCAACTTTCATGGCTTTGCAAATTCTCGTGGTTAGAAGACAAGGCCGGAGCCAACACAGAAAGTAAAAAGCCAAGAAACAGACCCACATGTGGGAACAATTTATAAGTCAGATGAAAGTAAATACTTTTCAATAAGTGGCACCTGGACAATTATTTATCCACAGAGAGCAAAACACGAAAATGTCCCTGTGCCTTATATCATGTCCAAATCTCTACTCCAGATAGATTGCAGACTTATATAGGAAAGAAAAAAACTATAAAAATCTTAGGCTCAAATATGGGAAATCTATATGATCATATGGGATAGTATTAAAATCAGGTCATAAAGTAGAGTATTAGCAAAATTGACTACATTGAATTTAAGAGCTTCTTTCCAGAAGAAATATAGTAAAAAAAATATAAATACACTAAAATGCAAATAATTAAAATGTAAATAATGCATAAATAAAGACACACAACTGTGGTACCTATCTTTAAACCTTATGAGTGAGTAAGGACTTTTAGAAATCAAGAAGATAAGAGACACACTCTTCGGCTAAAATGTGAGTTAAATTCATAAAGATGTACTTTATAAAAATGGAACCAAAAAGGGTGATCACAAAAGTGAAAATGCCCTCACTTGCTTATTATCTGCACTCAGTTTATTCTTCCCTGCTGCTCTGGCCTCCTATTTATTTTGGGAACTGGCCAGAGAGAAGTCAAGACCCTTTTAGGCAAACCTGCAAACCTTGAACTATGCCTTAATCTATACACAGATTTGATTGCCTAAAACGATCAAATAAGGAATAAATAAGTAATAAATATTTAAGAATTATTATCTGGGACTGGAGGCATATACTTGTGATCCTAATACTTGGGAGGGTAAGACAGGAGGATAGCTGGTTCGAGGCCAGTCTCAGCAACTTAGTGAGACCACGTTTCAAACTAAAAATAAAAATCAGGCTGGAAGTGTAGCTCAGAGGTAGAATGCCCCTGGTTTCAAAACCCAGCAACACAAAATAAATACATAAACAAAAATAAATAAATAAGTGATGAAACATAAGACCAACTTAAAATAACAAACATAGCATTGGTGTAGTTGTAGGTCAATATAAGATAAAATAACGTCTTCAAAATATAGTGAACTGTTATCATCTAGAATAAAACAATATACATCAAATGCAAAATAAGTAACATATATGCTTAATTAAATGGGAAGCTAAAGGTGAAATTTTGAAAGAAGAAAGAGAAAACTATGCAACCTTGCCTGATCTTGGGAAGGCAAATGGACATGAGAACATGGTGCAGGGTCTCTACTGTTAGATGGACATAAATCACAGAGAATAGTATACCTCTTCTTTCAAATGTGGGGCGCAGGGAGTGGATGCATTGTGAAAACATGAAATATTTCAACTTCGTTGGGGGAAGGTAAGACAGGAATATGGATTTAAACAAAACATTCATATTATGTCACCCAGATTCCCTGTCAGAGTAATACTTTCATAAAAACAGAAGTCTAGGTCATGTAGATAACACCTGTAAGAACTGCATCATTATGGATAGAGGTAAAGATTTTAAATGATGGAAGATCACATTGCTAAATCTGATGAATAAATGTGGCCTAGTTAGACAATGGAAGATTAGTTATTTAAATAATGCTTTAGAAGGAGGGATTATGAATATTCTTTCTTTCTCCACTCTCCCTCTCTTGCTCCCTTCCTTCCTTCCTTCCTTCCTTCCTTCCTTCCTTCCTTCCTTCCTTCCTTCCTTCCTTCCTTCCTTTCATCTTGCTAGAGACTGAACCCAGGGACATTCTATCTCCAAGCTATACTCCCAGCCCTATATTATTTTTTACTTGCAAGCAGAGTCTCACTAAGTTGCTAAGATCCTCCCTAACTTGCTGAGGCTGGCCTCAGATCTGCTATCCTCTTATCTCAGACTACCAAGTGCTAGGATTAGAGATGTGTGCTACCATGGCTGACTATGAATATTGAGTAAGAAAAATAAGAACAAAGTACATGTATAGTGTATTCTTATAGTTACAAGACAGTGACAAAAATAACCTTTATACACGAGTAAGTATAGTTGTTTGCATGTTTGAATGTATATAAAGATGTGGAAAATCAGAAAAAGTTTTTCTTAACTGATTAGGTATTTTTCAGGAAGCAGGCATTTGTCAATAGAGAGGGAGGTCACAGTGCAACAGGTGAAAAGAAAGAAGCTCCCATCTTAAGCTATTTTTGTCACTTGCAGGGCATCTAACAATGGGAAAGGGATACAGGGTGCATGACATAATATTTTGATTAACTGTAGGATGAAAAATTCTGCCAGCAATACAAAGTACACATATATCACACAGGAAATGTAATGGTTGGTAATGAAAGTAAATGTAAACTAATTTAATTGTAAAATAGAAAATTGTGAAGACTCTCCTTACATTTCTGCTCATTTCAAAGGAGCAGCTATAATGAATTGCTTTATAAAGAAAGATAAACAACAGAATGCCCAGCCAAATAATTTAAGTTGTGGAAAAGAAATCCCTCAGAGACCAATTAGTTTTGCTGAGTTCTTTGGTGGGAAATTTTACCACAAGACTGGGACAATCCCAACTATCTTGGAACAATATGGTTAAGCATGAGGGAGAATTTGTGAGCAGGGAAGACTCAAAGCCAGTTCTTCAACACAAAATGAAGATGAGAAAGAGGAAAACGAAAAGAAAATGAGAGCAATTCAGTATGATAGAAACAGTTACCACTGAGTGGTACTTAAGATGTACTGAGTGGCTTTGATAGAAAAAGGCACATTATATTATTAGTTTTTCTCTAAAGAACACTGTGAATTGGTACTATTGTCTTACCTATCTTATGAATAAAGAAACAGGAGCTCAGAGATTTTAGAATGTTCCTGGGTTCAATCCCGAGTAACACACAAACACACAACACAAAACACACACACACACACACACACACACACACACACACACACACACACACACCAGAACTACTCAGTGTCAGTAGCTTACCATGGGTCACACATGAAGAGGGCTAGAGCCAGATCCCCAGGAGGCTGGGACGCTAGTGCCGGTGAGTTTAATTGCTCTTCCATCACTGTGCCATACAGATAGCACCTGAATCTCTCTTCTCTGTTTTCTAGGCTGCTCTGGCATTGTTTTTGACTAGCTTACTTGATTTGGGAAATTTATGCCTTTAAGTTTTCCTATAGCTCCCATAATACATTGGTGTACACACATGCAGGCACAACATCTGTACCATACCTTCCTCCCAAACCCAGCAATAACCATTCTCATCATTTTGAGATATATTCTTTCACTATTTTTTCAGTGTTGGGGATTAAACCAAGGTTCTTGCAAGTCCATATTAAGCAAGAGTTTTACCAGTAATCTTTATTCATAGCCCCAGTCTTAAAAAAACAAACAAAAAACTAAAAGACAAAAATATTAGTAAACAATTAAAGTCAATTAACCTTCTTACTAACTAGCTCTCCTCATCTCGAAGGAAACCAGGCCTTGAATGTCTGGAAAACCAATAGACACATCTTGAAGGATTTCATTACTTAGAAAAAGCCAGAGCTCTAGTCATGGCGGCATGCTTCTGTAATCCCAATTCTTAGAAGGCTGAGGCAGGAGGATCACAGCTTTGAGGCAAGCCTCAACAACATAATGAGACTCTCAGCAACTTAGTGACACCCAGTTTCAAAAAAAAAATAAAAAATAAAAAAAGGCTGGGGACTTAGCTCAAAGGTCAAATACCCCTGTATTTAATTTCTGGTATGAGAGAGAAAGAGAGGGAGAGGGAGAAGGAAAGGGAGAGAGAGAGGGAGATAGAACAAACATACATTGGTGTTTCCAAGAGAATATAACATCTCACAGAGCTCTAGAGAGAAGCTGGTCTAGAAAGTCAAAGGACTTCATGAGGGCACATGGTGTTGGTAGCCAGTTGGACCAATATATGGGAGAACAAGATATTGGAAAAAGATAGTGATAATTCTGTATGCTTTGCAAAAGTAACTCTCAGTTTTACCCAGACTAAATCTTGACCTACTTGCTACTCAACTTAATTGACAGATTCGCTATGAAAAACAAAGACGTAGCAAAATTGGACAGTATCTCCATCCAGGAGTCAGTTTCATAGATTTTTAGGTTGATATTTTCTACAAGAAGATGGACAAACTTCCTACTTCCTTTTGCCATACCCTCTCCATCCAACCTTAAGGAAATGTATGCAAAATGATGCCTATTTCTCAATACCAGAAAATCAAATGACAGAAACATGGCAAATTGGGCTTTGAATTCTTTGTTCAAAACCAATAATTAATTTTTAAAAAATATAAACATATTAATGTAATTCCGTATTAAGTCTCTCTGTGGCTCAATAAACCGCATTCATCTCTCAGAAATGTCATGCTCTTTTTGACAAACTCTTTTGCTTCTCAAAACAATGTCTTAGGCAAGCAGATTAGTCATTTGTTAGTCACCGTCTTTGATACTTTGTTTTACTCCCAACTCTGTGGGCTTGTGAAAAATCATTGACTCTCCAACCACAATGTCTGTCATGTATCTTCAAAGCTCTCCTCCTTCTTCCCTCCATCCTGATTCATCAGCCAATAATTCTGGGAAGCTGCAGTAGTTTCCCAATGGGTTTCCTGTCTCCCCAAGCCTACTCTGGGTACGTTTTGCATAGATTTTTGCAGCTGACTCTCAGGCCAGTTTCCTGATGACCATCGCTTATTGTACTATGTTTTGTTTTTGTGGAAGCCAAACATATTTAACGGCTCCTCAATGTCTACAGAATAATGATCACATGCATTCATCAGTCTTCCAAAGTCTGAATGCAATAATTTGACGTTAAGTGGTTTTTAAAATTATTTGCCACTAGATAGCCAATTTGCCATCATATAGAAACTAGCCATGCTGAACTATAAGCCACTGTGGATCAAAAAAATTTTTTTTTGCTTGTGTGCTTTTTTTTTTTTTTTTTGCTGTTGTATCTGAAATATCTTTTTTTTAAATGCCAAATAGTAATGTAAATGCTTCATTATCCCCAATTTCAACTCTACATTAAACATGGATTCTAATTTATTGTATTTATAAACTGAAAACTATAGAATTCTCCTTTGAATTTCCAAATGTTTTAATCTGAACTAATTATACTACATATATTTAATTAGTATTGTAATTCATATATATTTCTGTATAGATGATTTAGAAATGCACTCTAATTTCTTATGTTTGTATATTATATACAGAGAGTTTGAAGAGAATACAATTTGCATGTTTGCTTCATTTACTTATCTGTTTTTCAGATGACCAGAAAAAAACCTTCCTGTGCACATAATCACTAAACATTTGTTGTATAATCCTACAGAGAGATTTTTACCTAAGTAGCTTAATTTTCTTCTTTAATCAATAAAGGAATTAATTGATCCTGATATTTTCTTTTCTTTCTCCTCCTCTGTGTTGCAGGGGAGTGATCAACATCCTGAAATTATTTGAAACTCCATGCAGCATTTTCTTATTGGCCTTCCTGGAGGTTTAGTTTTATACTAGTGGAGGGACTAGTGAAGATTTATATCTCATGAGGACTGGAGGATCAAGCCGTGATTTGAAGCTCTATTCTGCCTCCATCTCTTCCCTTCCACTCTCTCCATCTCCCTTGTTTATATCAATTAAAATGTGCTTTCCTATTCATATATACTTAGTCCTTTGCTAGTCATGTGGAACACAAAGTGAAAGAAACTCTCTTTGGACTACAAAAAATTATAGCTTTTAATGAAAAAATAAGTTACCAGGTAATTACATGGTAAAAGTACATTACAATTAGGTTGTTGGCATCTCAGATGAGGACGTTGTCAGAGAAACATTCCCCAGTGGCTGGAGCTTATTTACCACATAAAAACAATGGAACAATGTAAGAGCCTATGACTTCTTTCCAGCAGAGGATACATTAATACCATGTGGGATATATATACGTACACATATCTGAACAAAAATTCATATATGTACATAGAGTCCCACACTTCTAAATGTGCATGTGGTTTCATAACTTTGTGTATATTACATGCGTGTGTGTGTATGCACATGCTAAGTAGATCTTGCTGATTAATATCATGAGAGAACAGCTGGATTGCAGTGGATACTCTATGAACTATTTGTGGTGTACAGTGATAGGGACATACATGCGCATAGCATTTGGCAAGTTTTCCTCTGGCTCCCTCTCTCCATTCTTCCTTTTATTTATACAAGATATTGTGCTGTGCAAAGAATTCTGAAGAGTCTACTTCTTTGCTAGTTTCTGTGATTTTTTTTTTTTTAGAAGAGATTGATTACATATGTGATAACGTTTACACTGGCCTTTCTGTACAAATTTAAATATCTTCTCTTTTCACTCTCAACTCAACATTTTTGTCTCTTCTTAAGAAGTATTCCTGGAATCCATATGGCGCATATGAAGGACTCGAGTCTCTGAGTCTCTAATCTGCATCATCTGGTATCGTTGATCATTAGCTTTGGTGACAGCACTTCAATTGGACTCTCTCCCTCTGGCATCCGTAGCCTCCTCACAGGCTGGGATATCTTATGGAGTAAAACAACTTTCTCAACCAGACGATGACCATTATTCAATCAAAGGTCTTTTTCTGCATTATCCATGTTGAATTTGATTTTATTTCACCTTATTCTTATTTTATTAGTATATATGTATGTATGTGTGCATGTATGTATGTATGCATGTATGTATGTATTTATTTATTTACTTATACTGGGAATAGAACCCAGGAGCAAACAGTCTACCTCTGAGCTATAGCCCCAGTTCTATTTTTTGTTTTTTTGTCATGTGTGTGTATGTGTGTGTGTGTGTGTGTTTTCAGGTTGAGACAGGATCTCACTAAGTTGCTGAGGCTGTCTATGAACCTACGTTTCTCCTTTCTCAACCTTCCAGGTACTGGTTTCTTATTTATATTTAATTAATAAATAGAAGATCATCTAAAATGGGCTATGATTTTATCATGCTGCCTGTCTGTGTGTGTGTATACATACACACGCACACACACACACACACATATCACATATATATCACACACACACATATATATATGGAGCGAGAGATAACATATATTCTCCTTCTAGTTATATATGTATACTTCAGTTTTTGTTTAAGCTTTTTGTTGCTATTATAAAATACTAATTACATTTAATTTCCCAATTTTAATTCCAAATTCTCTTCCAGCTCTTAAAAACATAAGAAAAGGGACACTAAACCTAACATATGTAACCGTGGTGGGTGGACAGCAGGTGTCTATCAGGTTCCCCCAATGCATAGACAATAATATCTTCACATCTGGAAAAAGATTATTGGAGAACAGTGACAAATTTAATGAAATTTTATTTCATGAATAAAAGATTTAGCTATTACCACTCTTAGTAGTTCCTAAAAATTTTAAATGCAAAATAATCATCTTATTTGCATTAATCCTAAATATCCAGTAGAAATTTATATGGTACATTTATTTTTCAAAGTTATGTAAAATTTACAATAAATTTTATTTTGTAGCTAGTTTTTTGGAATGACAGTTTTAGTAATTATTACTCTTAAAAATACTATGGAAAGCTATGCTTGGTGGTACACGCCTGTAATCCCAGTACTTGGGAGGCTGAGACAGATTTTCAGGCTCAAATCCAGCCTCAGCAATTTAGTGAGGCTATCAGCAACTTAATAATACCCTAAAAAAATAATGAAAATAAAAAATAGGTCTGAGGGTGTAGCTCAGAGGTTGAATGCCTCTGGGTTCAATCCCCAACACCACACACACACACACACACACACACACACACACACACACTACTACAAAAATCCAGCTATCTTCTGAATATATATCCCTGTTTATATGTAATTATGTGTGTGACATTAAGACCAGTTAAATTTGAAATGTTTCACCAATGCTAATTAACCTTTTTGCTATATTTTCACTTTAGTTGTATAAGAATAGTACTGAAATTTTGCAAATATACAAAGAAAGTCAAGATATGATTAACCCAACTAACTTTTCAAATACCTTTGACCATGAATCAGGTAATATACAATCTGTTTTGATCCCCAAATAGAATTAAATGACTTGAAAGGCTCATTACTTTCCTCCTTGGGGTATTTATAAGTGTATTCATCTAAGTATGTGACTTTACTTCTTTTTCTTTCTTAACTAATGAGTAAGATGAACAACAGAACATGAAAACATTCCCCATTAGCTGGCATTTCCAGCCATGATTTCATATACATCAGTAACCATGATTTTAATTAATTTCTTGCAAATGTACCAGATGTTCAAATAGCTTATTTCCTTATTGAGGACAAAGCCAAACTCTTTTTTTTAAGGACTGGGTATTGTGAAGACCTAAAAGTTTAACTGCTTCCTGGGCATCTTTGAGCCTCACAGGTTCTCAGAGGCCTCTCTATAAATTCTTCTACTCTCATTTTCTATGCCTTCCATGCAACATTTCCATCCAGCTACTCCCCTGTAGCCAGACCAGCTGCACCCCACCTAGTCTCAACCAAATAGATTTCTCTTCTTTACTTTTCCACAAAATAATACTAATACCAATACCAATACTACTGCTAATAATAATAATAATAATAATAATAATAATAATAATAATATTGGTTCCATGGGTTACATTCAGGGTCATTCTACTTTTGAACTGCACTCCCAACCCAATTTTATTTTAGTTTTTTTTTTAATTTTGAAACCAGGTTTTGCTAAGTTGCCCACACTGACCTCAAACCTGTGAGCCTTCTGTCTCAGGTTCCCAAGTACTAGGATTATAGGTGTACAGCACCACATCTGGATTCCACAGAATTATTTAAACAGTCCAATTTCCTCCCGAGGGAACTGAACTTCACCTAGCCCTCTTCTGTCTATAAAGCAGACCTTCCCCATCCCTCAAAGGTTAATTCTGCACCTGAACACAGCTCCTGTATAGCTCTGCATAGCATCTGGTGTCTTTCTCCCCTGACTGTATTTGTGATGAATAAAACATGGCCAATCCCATCTCTACCGAGTTGGGGGCTAACATGTGGTTGTCATGCCTCCACTTCACCCATGCAGCTGAGAAGTGAAGTTAAAGCACTCCTCTCGCTACAGTCCCTGTAGTCTTGTGTGGTATCCATCCCATCACAATCAAATACCCCATCTGAATCCCAGTTGGGAAGTGTGATCATGCATCCTGAAGCTTGGACCCTGTCCAATCCCTTGTCAGGTAATTAGCTGCCTTTCCGTGGGCAACTTTCTTTCCCTGGGGCAGCTTGGACACAGCAACTGCTTGATGGGGACAGGGCAAAAGACCCCAGCCTCTTGTCCAGTCTAGCATTTCTGAAGAGCTTTCCTAGCTTTAGAGCTCTTCACAGGAGGCCTAAGGTCACTGAGCTCTTTACTCTCTTCTTACCTGCCCCTGCACTACATGAGTTAAGTCAGAGAACATTGCCCAATAAACTTATCATGAGAAAATCTTTGATTCTGACTATGCTTTTCAGGGAGCTAGACCTGGGGACCACCACCCCTATCACAACTGTCAGGGTGCTTTTTAAAAATGCAAATGGCTGGTCTTTATCCCAGGCCTATGAATTTAGAATATCTAGGATTGGCTGCTGAGAAACTGCATTATTAAAAAGCACCCCAGAAAATTATTTTTCTCATTACAGTGACACTAACAATGACAGCTGTAATTACCTTGATTATATAACAAATGGAATCTTTGAAGTGGCAGATGATGCATAGAGAATATAAAAGCCTTACTCAGACTCTTGAGTCAAAATCATTTATGTTCGAATAGAGAAATGTCTACAAGTGAACTGCACACAACATAAAGAGACGACTTGCAGAAACAAGGATTTTAAGTTTATAAACCATATGATGTCTGATTTCAGCAAGAGCCAACTTACCATCTCTTAACCTTATTTTGTATACTTCAGATACCTGTGACCTGCAATTTCCTACCTCAACCACTCCTTTTCTTTAGTTGGCTTCTAGAGTTGTGAGCTGGGCTGGTGAATTGCTATTTCTGAGAAGCCAGGTCAGTTTTCAAAGCCATTACTCTTCTCTGAGACTGACATTATTAAAGTGGATATGTAACTAAAGTCTGTCTTTCACATAGAGTTACATTAATTACTTCATCTTCCTTTACCCTGTTGTTCAAGGCTCAATAGAAATTCCAGAAATCCTCTGTGCATCAAGGATTAACCCATGAGTCACTGCCTTGGTGCAGCAAGAAGCAGGAGAACTGTGTACCTCCTGAACACTTACCAAAAAATCCTCATCAATTTTAAAGTCAGTAGAAAAGGATAATATCATTTCATCAAAGGTATGACTATGAAGACTCACATTCTCTGATCTGTTCACAGTCAATTGTGGACATTAGAGACTTACCCAGCTGGGAATACAATAGCCCTGTGTGTGCAGAAACCACAGACCAATTGGAAATGTTCCCATGATAGAAAAAAAGAAATAGAAGGTCAGGACTGTTTCCCTTGCATGATAATTCCAATTGTAAAACAAACAGCCTGTATTTAAAATTTTATCTAGCCGGGAGTGATGGCGCATGTCTATAACCTTAGTTAATAGACTGAGACAGGAGGATTGTAGGTTCACGGAGTTCATAGACAGCTTCAGCAAGTAGTGAGACTCTCATCAACTGAGTGAGACTCTGTTTCAAAATTAAAATAAAATAGGGCCAGATATGTAGCTTGGAGGTAGAATGCCCTTGGGTTCAATCCCCAGCAAAACACACACACACACACACACACACACAAATATGTATTTTACTCATAATTGATTTTTGCTTTAATTTTGCCCCGAATAAAAT
The DNA here is from genome assembly GCA_004027655.1 of Graphiurus murinus. NCBI lineage: Eukaryota > Metazoa > Chordata > Mammalia > Rodentia > Gliridae > Graphiurus > Graphiurus murinus. The sequence continues at coordinate 247,892 of PVLC010000088.1, forward strand.
ACTTCATTATATTATTATTTTCTTGGTTACTGCATTTCTGTTGCCTTGCCCCTGGAATTTTGTGCTTAAGGTGAGGATATCACTTGCCTTACTCTAATCTCAGCTCTACCAGGAGGGATCATTGCTTTTATGTACCGCACTCACTGAACTAAATGACTGAGTAACCCCTGGTTTCTGGTGTTTGTCTTATTTAAAAGCTAGAGTGATGTAGTGGAAAGAATACCAAATTATTTCTGAAAAGACGTGGGTCATAGTTCTGTGTCTGGAACTTTTTGGCTGTGTGACTTTGGAAAATTACAGACTCATTTATCTTTAGTTTTGACTTGTGAAAGTGGTGATAATTATAACTTGTTTATTAACCTCAAAATATTCTTGGGGGAATCAAATGCATGTGAAAACACTCTGAAAAAAAATGTACTTTTTTTGCACATTAATAATTACACTGTAACAGGGCTTGCTGCTGCAGTTTCTTCTTTTTCTTGGTTCTGGGAATTGAACCCAGGAGCACTCTGCTGCCGAGAGGTACAGCACCAGCACTTTTTAAACTTATTTTTAAACTTTGAAACAGTGCCTCACTAAGTTGATGTAGGTCTTGCTAAATTGCTGAGTTGCTGAGGCTGGCCTCAAACTAGTGGTCCTCCCTGCCTCAACCTCCCAAGTACTGGAATTACAAGTGTGCGCCAACACCCCAGGCGCCAGGATGTTGCTATCTTTACAGCATACTTTTCAGAGTGTTTCTGATGGTATACAAGTGGAAGAAATGCATTCTAGATAGATGGCCCAGTTGTTGAAAACTAAAGCACCTTTCTTCTCGTCTCTATGATTACACCAACTTCCAAGTCTATGTATCCCTATTTCTTCTCATCTCCTTCAACCAATAAAGGCTAGTATTTTGCTAGTAGATTAAAGGAAAGTTTTAGAGTGAAGATTCCTGACCAGCAAGTCAGTACCACCTTGATATTGTTAGAAATGCAAATTTTCAAACAGTATCCAGTAAACTCTGGGGCTTGAGCCAGGGATGTACATTTGAACCAGCCCTGGAGCTGATTTGCATGCTTGCTAATGTTTGAAAAGCACTAGATGAAATGAAAGAATGGGAGGAAAGGAAGATCAGTATACCAAGCCCTGGAGAATTCTAGAGCTAGAACTTCTCTTTTGTTAGAATTCCCATAGAATTACTCTTTGCCTTTACCATTTCGCCACTAGCTCCTAGGCAGGATGTATTTTCTTCTGTAATTTAATGATGTGTCTTTTTTCATATAAAATAGATGTGTGTAAAAATCACCCAGGGTATGTAAGAAAAAGTAATTATTTCTAGCTTCTGTCTTTGATGACCAATTGGAAATGAATCTCCTACAGAAACACACACCCTAAACCGATCACAATAAAGCCATTTCTGGACCATAATTTGAGTTATACAGTTAATAGACTGAAGTTTTGTTTTGTTTTTTGTTAAATATACTTTTACTAGTACATTGTAGTCTGATATTGTAATGTAGTTCAGAGTGATAGAAACATAACCCAATTACCTGTCATTTGTCAATGCTTACTTAAACTCTAGTTTTTCTTAATATGCTTGTACTTTAAGTATTCTAATTCCAAATGAAAGGAATGGCAGATTAAACCTTAAAGATTGAATATAGCTACTATCTTTACTTCCTCCCCCAAGCTCCACGGAAATGAAAGTAACTGAATAACAGAGATGCAATCTCATCAAACAAGGCATACTATTGTGATACAATAAAAATACGTATTTGGTTTTTCTTCTGCTGTCTAACACAGAACTTCTAAAACCCTTGAAATGTTCTGAGTGGCAGGCTTGAGGAAGGTCTTTCATTATGCATAGCAAGCCCCTTTCCTCTATACCTGCTTATGCTAATAAGGTGATTGTTGAGCCCCACGGTAGCTTCTGGATAGGAACCGCTTGCCAGAGAAAACCACTATGAAAATAGAAAGTTAGTAGGATACTCCCTGCCTACCTAACCTCTCTGAGTGGAGAGAGACCAGAGATTGAGATACTCACTAAGGGCCAGTGATGTGCATATAGGATGGAGCCACCACACCCCCCCTAAATGATGGAGATGGATTCATAGTCAGGAAGGACCGTGCACCCCCTCTCCAGGGGAGTAGATGTTTCTGTACTGGGAACCCCTCTGGGCTTCAAACTATCTATCTCTTCCTCTGTCTGCCTGTTTATATTCTTTATAATAAGCCAGTGAGAAGAAAGAGAGTGTTTTCTTGGGTTCGTGACCCATTCTAGTGAATTATCAAACCCCAGGGGGAAGTCACGGGAACCCTTGACCTTGCAGTCATTTAGACCTAAGTATGAGTGACCTGGGGGCCCACAGTTTGCAAGTGGCTCTGAAGCCAGGGCAGTCTTGTGGAATGAGTTCCTGAACCTGTGCAGGCTCATGCCTCTCTGAGTTGCTACTGTCAGAATTCAGTTAATTGTAGGAAACTCAGTAGGTGTTGGAGAATTGGTTGTTGGTAGTGGGGGTATTGTGTTTGAAATGGTCTTGTAAAAATACTTCAGACAAGGGAAATGGAAAGGTGACTAGGTTCAGAACCACTGAGCGAGAGTTTCAGGATGAGGATTTAGTCTCTTAACAGGAAAAAAAAATGTCATGTTGGAAGAGAAGGTTTGGGAGTACAACTAAATGAGATCACTAAATCTTCTTTAAGTTGAACTTAGCACCCAGAGTTCTGGCTTCCTGGCAGAGGGCAGACCAGGCTCCAATACACTTAACAGGTTGCTCAGAGAGCAGAAAGAAGTGGGCCATCTCTGCAGGCAGGGAGAAGGGGCTGAGGCAGGCATTCTCAGCTGATAAATCACATTCTCTTCTGAGGGAGATTGAGGCTGTTCCTAAGAAGATAGTGCTGTAACTCTAATGGGTAGCCTTGTTACCTTAATGGAAGTGCCTTCACAGGAAGACTGGAAACCAGGGGCAAAGAACCTATTGAGAAATCACATTCCCCAGCAAAATGTTGTCTCAGCCTTTAGCCATGGGGTATTAGCTATTGAATGAAAATCTTTCATAAGATGACTTTGTCCCTCATAGGAAAAAATTGGCAGTGGGTCAAAATAGTCCTGCTTCTTTCATGAGATAGACTCACGAACACCAGCCTTTCCCAGATAATGGGTAGATGATTAGATTGTGTTTATAGGCTCTGAAATGGGTCAGAAAAGCACATTACCTCGAAGGCCACTCTGTCTTCAATCTGAAATTTCACTTACTCTTCAATTTGCAGATCATATCCAGCCATATTGCCAATATAACCAAAGTTCTAGAGGCATTCCTCTAATAAAGAGTCAGCGACTCTTAAAATGCCCCATATTTGGCTGAGACAGGAGGACCACAGGTTTCAGGCCAGGCTCAGCAACATAGCAAAACCCTTAAGAACTTAGTGAAGCCGGGCGTGGTGGCGCACGCTTGTAATCCCAGCATTTGGGAGGCTGAGACCGGAGAATCCGGGTTCACAGCCAGCCTCAGCTACCTAGTGAGGCACTCTGCAACTTAGTGAGACTTGGTTTCAAAATAAAGAATAAAAAATAGGGCTGGGGATATAGCTCGGAGGTAGAACGCCCCTGAGTTCAATCCCCAGTACTGCAAAAAAAAAAAAAAAAAAAAAAAAAAGAACTTAGTGAAATCCTGACTCAAAATAAAAAAGGAAAAAGGGCTGTGGGTATAGCAAGGAGGTTGACTTTTTCTGGGTTCAATCCCCAGTACCAAAATAAAATAGAATGAAATAAAATTAAATTTTAAAAATGCCCTATATTTGAGCCTTACTCCCCATGTTATCAAATTCTAAAGAAAAAAATGAGCTAATATACCAAGATTACCTTCCCGTGTACTAACTACCTTTGATTAGAAGGGACATACATTGTGGTCCTGAGCTGCACTGCAAAGCATGAATGAATGGAGATTCCCACCTTTTACATATTAGTAACATCAGTGATGTGCTGAGGTAGGCTCCTGCACACCTTTCCCAACCCTGCCTTCAGTGACACTACATTAATAAAATTATCAGAAGTGGAAATGTTTGTTGGTTAGAAATCACCAAATGCCATAAATTAGAATTTTGTTGTTCTTCTTTCTCCCTGAGAATGAGTTTACCAGCACACAATTAATTTGTAAAATTATATTATCATCTAGGTACACACTATCCTGTGTTGAAAAGAACTCCCTCTTTTTCTGGAGGGGATGGACTGCATTAAAAAGTCTCTATATGGCAAAGCACGGCAAAAATATGTTTTTTTAAATCCTTTTTTACAGTTATTTCTTGTAAGAAATAACACAAGTAAAGTAAAAGACATGAAATTGTTCTCCTTTATAATGGAGTAGCAGAGAGAATATTTGCTTTAAAGTAATAGTTGCAGGCCAAGAATAGGATAGCCAGCAAGCATCCTCATGGGCAGCGATGGAGAATAAAGAAGGTAACTGAGAAAGTGGCCAAGGTTAAATTCTCATTCTTAGAGCACTACATTTTTGCAAACTCCTACAGTTCATCTCCGTACCTTGAACTGGTCCTGTCTTCTGTAACTTAAGTTTTTTTTTTTTTTTGTACTGGGAATTGAATCCAGGAACCTTCTACTCCTGAGCTATATCCTCAGACCTTACTATTTATTTATTTATCTATCTATCTATCTATCTATCTATCTATCTATCTATCTATCTATCTATCTATTTATTTATTTTGCAGTACTGGAGATTGAACTCAGGGAAATTCTACCTCTGAACTACATTCCGAGGCTAGTCACGAACCTGTGATCCTCCTGTCTGAGCCTCCTAAGTATGGAGATTACAACAATGCTCCACAATGCCTGGCTTATTTTTTTTTATTTTGAAACAGGGTCTCCCTAAGTGGCTGAAGTTGACCTTGAACCTGCCATGCTCCTGCTTCATTCTCCCAAGTACTGGGATTACAAGGGGCACCACGATGTCTAGCTTTCTATTTTTCACATGTTAAATTACTTTCCTCGTACCAGAAAAGAGTAATTAATTATAATTTTTTAAACACAGGCTCAAACTTGGGCATCGGCAACCTGCTCTAGAACACTAATCAACTATAATATTGCTTCTAATGAGAAAATATTTTTAATCAGAAATACTAATTAGGAGATTAAGAAATGGAGGACGTCCAACCCCCTGTGAAGAAACACCTACTGGAAGAATCACAATGTATGTTTCACAGATTAATTTGTTTTGAGGGTACTAAAAGGAAGGAGAGGCACTGTGTTAAATTAAGTTTTTTATTTTAGAAGGTTTTACAAAGAAGCTGCAACAAATATAATGTGAGATACAAGTGACTGAAATGTAAAAACTATGTGAATTTCACTACTATTCTCCATATTTTGTAAACTGAAGGCTTCTACTAAGGTTTGGCAAAAGCATGTTTCTGGACAACTTATCAACTACCGACATGCTTCAGGATGTTATGTTGCATTTAATTTTTTTTTTTTCAAAATGCACTTAATGCATGTGGGCAGAAGGGATCTCCTGTGCATCTGACTTATTTTTAGACTGATGATGTCAGCTACCAGGGACAAGGTAGGACTATGTCATTAGTGCTGTGATATTACATATGTGATTGGAAATGGATCATGCCTTCTCAATCCTTTTCTGACCATCGTACCCAGATGTGCAACATGGAAGTTATTATAAAGGAAAAGAAATTGCTAATTTGTTTTATCCATCCTTTGATCTCTTTTGATCTTTGACGAATGTTCTGAAATCTATGGTGGTCTCCAGTATCATCACATATTCATATATTTATAAGGCATATGAAATATTATCTTGTCTAGTGGCTATCAGGCTTCCTCCTGCCATGAAAATACCTGCTCTGTCCTTTTATTTCGCAAATTAAGTCTTCTTTAGCTGTGGCAGAATTCCACTTACAAAAAAAGATAAATAAATCTGTTCCCTTTAAAAGATCCTCCCACTCTCATTGTCAAATTCTAACAAAGTGCTAAAGTCCAAAGATTAAATCTCCATATACTAACTACGTATTATTAGGAGAGACACACATGGTAGACCTCAACTGCATTTCAAAGGATGCACGAATGAAGGTTTCCATCTTTTACACCTCAGTAACATTAGTGATACTGATACGCTATTGCAGGCTCCTGGCATATATGTCCTTTCTAACTATGTCTTTGATGACATTACATTGATAACATTATCAAAAGTGAAAATGTTGATAGGTTGGAAATCACCAAATACTCCAAGTTAGAGTTTGGGAGTTGTTCTTTCTCCTCAACTTTGAATACATTTACTTGCCATGGGCCGGCTGTCTCACCTATCCTGAGCATCTCCAGCTCCCTAAAATTCCTGGGATTCAGAAGGTTTATAATCCACAAATCTACAGACATCTCATTTTAGGGGTGGGAAAAAATGAAACCTAATGAAGCGAGGAAACACTTAGAGAAGTTAACAATATTTTTAGATATATTTTCCCTGATTTAAGCATTACTCAATGTATATATGTCTCAACATCACACAGTATCCCCATAAATAGGTACACTTTCTATTTGTGTGTGTATGTGTGTGTGTGTGTGTGTGTGTGTGTGTGTGTGTGTGTGTGTGTGTGTGCCGGGGGCCAGCCCTCGGAGGCAGTGGGGTCAGGGGTCCCTCAACAGGTGTGGATTAAGACGAGGTCTCGAGAATACACTCACACCCCATGCATCTGTTTTATTTTTTGTCAGTCATTGTTTTATACTATTTTTTTACAATGAGGCATATAGAACAGGAATTTTTACAGACGTGTTTTTCCAAAGGTTATCCTCAACCAGTTAAGGTTACAACACGTATATAAAAATTCTTTTCCATTAGTTAAAATCTTTACAATTGTGTTCAGCCCTTTTATGCAGTGTTCTGTCTTATCTCGGGTAGTTAGGGGGTTCCAGGTGGGACAGGTAGTAGCTATTTAGATAAACTAGCAAAGCCTGTTTCTAGACTAATGCTTGTAAAAGATTAATGCATTGGGTTATCTCGAGGCACTGCTTGTTTTCAGCTAAGAGATCAGTATCTGTCAGGCTACATGTTTCTTAGAAGTTTTCCTTTATAATTAATATGAAAGTAAAACCCAAAGCACCTAAAATTTCCAGAATATAATAATGCAAAGTGGGATATGTCACACATTCCTTCTTTTGGAATCGTCTGCCTTGCAGGACTCCAGCAGACCAAGCCTTGCTCAAGATCCAGCTATTAAGGTACTGTGGCATGTGTGTATTATTTTGGATTGAAATAAGGGACATTCTATCTTCAAGCTATACCCTAGTCCTTGTTTTGTTTTCAAACAGGGTCTTGCTAGCTTGCTGAGAGCCTTTGCTAGTTTATCTAAATAGCTACTACCTGAGGGTCTCAAACCCGTAAATCCTGCTGTCTCAGCCTCCCAAGTACAGGCAAAACAGGCATGACTCACCATACCCACTCAATTTCTGTGTTTATGTGAATCAGTTGAAAATAAATTTATATTAAAAACTAAGCACAATTTTTTTCTTTGCTACTTGTGTGTTTCACTGTGGTGGAGTCCAGTACAGGGTGGAGTGGTGAGACTTGACTCAAAGCACTGACCAAGAAATTGCAGAATTTCCGTCACCTGGACTAAACTTTAGACATATTACTTCTTGGCTTTGGTCTCTGACCTCTACGTACAGTATCTGGCTCTTTGGCCTGATGATTCCTAGACTAGTGAGTGGTTCCTTCATTCTGATAAGAACATTTCGGAGGGAGAGTTTGGGGGGAAAGGACATTAGTTCTTTTGAGTTCTTAGTTCCTTTGAGTTCTGCTCACTTGAAATTCAGTTCATTTCTGAAATCAGATGCTTCAGGAATTGCATAATTCCCCTCTAAAGTGAACCAAGCACTGAAGGTTGAATAAATATGCCCATTTGATGAGTTCATTTCATTTGGGCTTGATGGAACACAAATAAAGAGCTATTTTTCAACTTTGTTGCAGTTCAAACTTTCTGCTTTCTGGATGAGAAGCCAGAAGAATGCACACTGAGATATTCTAAGCCCAGATTAAATCTGCATTTTAACTATAACGTTTAATATTTATTGGAATTAAAAAAGAAACAGTTGCTTAAATCCACTTAATGCTCTGATGTTTTTTATTGTTTCAAGGTCTGCTAGGAACCAACACCTGTTGGGAGTATGTTAATTAGGATGTGAGTATTTATGGGGAAAACTGAGATCTGGAAAGCCATTGCCATGCTTTCTGCACCCCATCTTTGTTTACCTCCATATTTGAGTTTTATTGGAAAAGACAGCCTGTCAGAGATTAGGACTGAAGAGTAAGTAGCCCATTTCAGCTTCACCATTTTTCCCCCTTCGGAAACATAAAAAATACATCAAAGAAGTATTTTTTGTCACTGCTTTTCCTTTTGATCCTTTCTAGTGAAAGACTAATATTAAAGTACATTTCACTTGGTTGTGCGGGTAAGATATAAAAAAAAAAAAAAAATCATATACTGTACAAGGAGAGGAGGGTGGGGAGTGGGAGAAACATTGCTGAAAAACAATACACTAACAATACACTTTCCAACATATTGAACACAGTTCAAAGGAAGCAGCTGATTTCCCCGTCATCCAGATGGGTTCTCAGGCCATATTTCAGTGAAGAAAGTCAGATTCTCCAGGGAACATGGAAAACAGAAAAATGTCTTCCCGTCTCTTCTGGGAGTTCTTAATGCCAATCTTCCAGGGCCAAAGATGACTTCCTTAAGGTTTTAGGCCATGTCTTTTCTTGGGGAAACCTTATTGTTCTTACGGAGTTAGGGAAAAAGCCATGGTTACTTCTTAGTATGGGGATAACACGGTGGAGGGGAAAAATGAGGTGTAGTGAACCAAAGAGTTATTTGCTTAAAAATAAAATAAAGTTTTCCTGTTGCTGCTCCCTGCACAAAGGCCTCATTGGCCTCTGTGAATCCTTCAGCGAGTCTTTGTGGGAGGAAAGTATCCACTCTTCTTGAGTTTTAGTTACAGAAGCACTGAGGCTTGCAGAGGTATAATTAAGGCTTATTCAGTCATTTGTGCCAGCCAGAGCCCGGCTTCTAGTGGGATGTGAAAATGAATTCTGTATGGAGGAAGAATAATAACTGGCTCAAATTCGTGGAGTGTTAAGCCTATTTTAAAGAGTCCTTAGAAGTTACCGATATGAGAAAAATGAGAAGTCGTAGTTGTTCTCTGCTGATTTCACCATCAGCTGGTGCTTTTTGGAACACACAGACACATCTATTTTGAATATAATTATAAATTATATCAATGTGTTAGGTAATATATAGGAATGTCATGATATTCCTTTGCAACATTTTTTTATCTCTCATGTTAAGTTTAATTGTAAGTGACAATGCCCAGGTTCCATTTACAAAGCTCATAATATGATTATTATATTGCTGAAAGAACTTTAAAATCACACCCAGTGGCACCTTTATTTAGGAGAACAATCTTCTATATTACTATTGTGCACTTTTGATTTTTATTTTATTCATACATTAATGCTTATAATATATAAAAAGTCTCCAAAGAGATAGGAGTTACTGAAGTCAAGAATTACAGTCAAACTTATTAAAAATATCATTACTTCTCTTTCTAAAAACACAATAACAAAAGTATCTTCATTCTATGTTATATACATATATTAATATGTATATATATTTTTTATTTTGAAATAGGATCTCACTAAGTTGTTGTGGGTCTTGCTAAGTTACTTAGGCTGGCCTTGAACCTAAAATCCTTCTGTCTCTGCCTCCCAATTACTAGAATTATAAGCATGCATCAATGGGCATGGCATATTCTATGATGTTTATAATGTATTCTTATTTTTACCTCATTTAGCAATCAAATCTCTTGAACAATAACATTTTTACAATCTGTTTTACCTGGCATGTTCTTACCATTTTTACATATGGATATATTCACCTTTTAAAACTAAGTCAACATTTACTGGATGTCTATTGTTTGCAAGACTATATGCTAAATGCTGATTATAACTAAAATTAAAAAATTATTCAGAGTTAATATTCAACCTGATGGTATAACTTCTTCCTTGGTTAAAAAGAAAAAAAGAAAAATTGATGTTCGAACTTTCATAAACTGGTTTTATGAGACAAACTCTCAAATTTATATCCCACATCTTAATCTCAATAAAATTCCAAATTTGCATTTGCAACATAATACAACTTTCTTTTTTATTATTTATTTTTATTTTTTTATAATAATTGGTGCATTGTAATCATACATCTTTGTTAGGTACAAGCTGATAAAGGCATATATGCACACATTTCTCACTTAACCCCTTCCCCAATTTCCACCCACCTCCGTCACCCTCCCTCCTTCTCAGGTTCAGTTTAGTGATTGACTTTGATATATTTGTGAAAGTACATCATGTGCATTAGGATGCACCCCCCCCAATCCATCCCCTTCGGTTAAGTCAACTTCTTTGCTTATCGAGGGTTTCTCCTTTTTCATCTGGAGACCCTCTTATGCCCCATCTTCTCCCTAGCATCCGCATATTAGGGAGAATATGCTTTTTTACTCTTTGTGACTGACTAATCTCACTTAGCATAATGTTTTCCAATTGCATCCATTTTCCTGCACTGGGGATTGAACTCAAGGGCATTCTACCTCCAAGCTATACCCCCAGTCCTATTTTTTATTCTTTATTTTGAAACAGGGTGTCTCACTAAGCTGTGGAGTGCCTCACTAGGTAGCTGAGGCTGGCTGTGAACCCAGATCCTCCGGTCTCAGCCTCCAAAATGCTGGGATTACAAGCCTGTGCCACCACACCCAGCTTCATAATACAACTTTCTACAAGCATGACAGGCACTACAAGTAAGTTTTCCAAACTGAATTCATCAACTAACATATTAGATATGCTATTATCATTAGTAGTAGTGGAAATAATAGTATTATATTTCATAAATTTAACATGATGTCTCCACCATTCTTTAATAAGAGAGCTTTGGAGAGATTTGATTCTCATTCATTACCCACAAAAACCTCTGTAAGTCACTTGAATTTGTTCCATTTCGACATTTGTAACACATTTGTGTGTGTGTGTGTGTGTGTGTGTGTGTGTGTGTGTGTGTGGTACTGGGGATTGAACTCAGGAGCATCACACCTCTGAACTATACCCACAGCCATTTTTATTTATTTTTATTTTATTTTGAAACAGGATCTCATTAAGTTTCTGAGGCTAGCATTGAATTTGTAATCCCTTGCTCAGCCTCCTAAGTACTGGGATTAAAGGTGTGCACCACCACGCCCATCTTATCTTCCCCTCATTTTTGCGATCTTCCTGTCTTAGCCTCCCCAAGTACTGGGATTACAAGCGTGCAACACCATAAGAGCTGCGATAATTTAATTCCAGCCAACAACCTATAAGAGTTCTCTTTGCTGTACATCCTGGTTATCATTTGTTAATTTGTGTGTGTGTGTGTGTGTGTATGTGTGTGTGTGTGTAACCATTTTCACTCTATATAGTTGTTATAAAGGAGCCAGCCTGGCCCCAGTCAAGTTATCTCTGCTTCCTGGATCAGATGTGACCGATGCTCCAATACTTGCTCCTACCACACTACGGTGCCATGGCCCAGGGGTCATCCTTCCCTAGCCTGAACCTTTGAATGTTCAGCCTCCAAAATCACCATCTGCACAAACCACTTTCATAAATGTCCCATGTTGAGTATTTTCCAATCATTAAAAACTGATTGATAAAGCTCACTGCTCGATTTCCCTTCTCAATCACTTTCACCATCTTTTCAGTATTTAATACCTTTTCATCTCTTCTCATATCTTCAAAGGATTTATCTCATCCTCACTTTTAGATCTCGACTGTGTTTTTCTATTTGGGCTCATAACTTTACCCTCCCCTCCCCACTGCTGCTTCAATCTAGTGTGGCACCTCTCTAAGCCCAGCCGTCCTTTGGTGCACCCTTTCCTTTGCTCGGAAATACAGCACTCCGGAACATTCTCATTCCAGCTGCATTACCCAAAATTTCCTCTCTGCGTGAACATGCCCATCAGCCCATCAACATGACACTTCAGTAAATTCTGTGTCCTAAAACAAACAAACAAACACACATACACATAAATACACAACCCTCTTCTGATCTAATTCCTCTCTAGCTATTTTTCTGCTCTCCTTTTTAGTAAAGCTTCTTTATGCAGTTGTCTGTTTGCACTCTCCACTTTTTTATTTTTATTTTTTATTGTTTGGTATTGGAGGCTGAACCCTGGGGCATTCTACCTCAAAGATATACTCCCAGCCCTATTTTATTTTGTGACAGGGTCTCATTTAGTTGCTGAGGGTCTTGCTAACTTGCTGAAGCTGGCTTTGAGCCTGCAATTCTACCATTTGAGCTTCCCAAGTATTGGGATTACAGGTGTGCAACACCATGCCTGGCCTATTCTTTATTGAACTAAAATATGGCTTAATTTTTTGGATAACTAATATGTTATTGAGACTATGAGGAAATACTATTTAATAATTTTGAGGATTAGCACAAACCTGGATTGTTTTAGGCAAGCCAGAAATAACAACATCCTTTTTAAAATCCACTTCCATGAAGTTTTATTATCATTACTCCCTCAGATTGCTGTGGTGCAAGTCAGTGGAAATCTCCACATTGCAAAACACTGTGATTAATTCTAAGTCTTCGCCTCTCTTGACCTATCAGAAACATTTCAACATTGAATCACTCTTTCCTCTTGGAAACACTTTGTTCTGTAGGCTGCAGGACACCCACTCTCATGTGATTTTTCTCTTTCTTGGTTGGACATTGCTTCTCAGTATCTTTTGTTGGTCTCTTCATCTCCTGAACCAGTTTAGCCTTGGAACACTTGAGCATTTTCTCACTTCTATCTATGTTCAGCTCTTTGGTGAGTTCACTTTATAAAATAACCCTTCCTTCCTTCCTTCCTTCCTTCCTTCCTTCCTTCCTTCCTTCCTTCCTTCCTTCCTTCCTTCCTTCCTTCCTTCTGTCCTTCCTTCCTTCCTTTTCTCTCTCTTTCTCTCCCTCCCCCCCTCCTTGTTTACAAAGTCTTCACATTTCACTCTATTCCCCCTAACTAAGCATACTTTAGAATTGGTCTTCCTGCCCTTTGATTTCCATAACAACTACTTTGCACCTATTATATGGCATACATGACAACAATCTCTAAATTAGAATCATTTATATATACACCTCACTCTGCATTGCATACTGTGTAGTATTTCATTTAATTATTTCTACATGTAGTAAAAATGTCCAATTTGTTTAGTCCAGGGTTTCATCTATTATTTTTGCTCCCAAAATACATTTTACCATGTATAAATGAAAAAGTCAAATAGAAGATTATTTCAAAATAGTTTCTGCCGTGCCTCAAGATTTTACTAATAACTATTCAAAACATTTGCTCCTTAAATTTCAGAGGTACTGAACTACAGGTTATATTTCATAAAGTCAGCAAATTTTTAGATATCTATGTTAGATTGTTTCCCATAAACAATAGGAAAAGTATAGTAGTTTCAAATCAAAGAAACATATAAAGGACCTTAATTTGTTTAAAAAGTATTTAAGTACTTGATCAACAGATTATTTTAAAAGTATTTTCTTACTGGAATTAGCTCAAACAGATGGATGCATGAGAGTGCATATGCCTCTCCATAGAGAATTGTGTTGGTGATCAACAGTTTTGCAGTCCTAGAACTGTACCATGTCAGGAACAAATGCTTCAGTGCACCTCGTGACTCAGCATCATCAGATATAATGCACAGCCTCAAAGTGTCAGTGCCAGTCAAGACGGCGGCTCCTGGGACATCAGGGAAGGAGGAGAGAGAGTACTCCTCAATAGACACTTGCGAGAGTTGATCCTGTGCTGTCTTGAGGTAACCACAGGCCTTTCTGAGAACTCTGTTCTAGCCTTCTTAAGATGCTGTAGAAAAATACTATGGACTAAGTGGCTTCAACAACAAACATTTACTTATCATAGTTCTAGAGGTTAGAGGTCCAAGATGAAGCTGCCAGCTTGGTTGGGGTTTTGGTAAATCTAGAAAGATCCCTTCTAGGTTTGCAGAGAGCCACTGTGTCACTCTATTACCACATGCTAGAGTGAGAAAACATGGCATTTCTCTTCCTGTAATGGCTAATCCTATCATGGGGATCTAGTCTTAAGTGTCTTAATTTAAGCCAAATCAATTCCCAAAAGCTCTACCTCCTCTTACTTTTACATGGGTGGATAGACCTACAAGTATGGATTTGGGGGAACACAAGCATTCAGACCATGACACTACTATTGCTTTGTTAGTACAGATTTACTCTAGATTCCATAATATCTGAGTGAAAATTATAGCAGTAGTGGATTAAGACTACTGGTAGATTAAGACTACCAGTGATCTAAGAGACAGGATGGATCAGTATCAAAGTTGATATCCCAGGTTCTAAATTTGGTTTTAGCATTCTTTTCTGCTGTATAAGCAACTCATTTACATTCCTGGCCTCAGCTCAGCTTGTTTTATGTGAAAATAATGGAGTTGGGTTGGATGAGTCTGTGGTTTCCTTTCAGCTCTAAAAGACCAAGATTTTCTGATAGAGGTAAGCCTCCTTCTTTATTCAAAGAATACACCCTGATTAGTTTATAATTAGAAGCTGAACTGTCTTACAATTTATTGCTTTGCCATTGAAAAGCTTTGTGCCAAAAAAAAAAAAAAAATCTGTAACACAAATATTGAGTTCTTCCTCAGGACAAAGTTAGCCAAATGCAAAACTTCAATCAATAGACCTTGTAGACACTCTTCCTGAATAGTATCTCATTTCATTCTGAGTATTTAGTGAAAGTCAAATTCCAGCAGATTAGCCATCCTCTTTAACTCAATGGTTTCTAATTTATGAAATTGGTTAGAATTTGTACTTGGCCTTTTTATTTCCTATATTCAGCTCAACTTCATTGTGGGCTACAAAGCCTTCCCAGGTCTCTCAGTTCCAACCATTACACAAGTCTTTCCAACTGAAAAAGAATGTTACTTGGATATTTCAGCTGGGTGCACAGTAGGAATATTCTCAGATGTCTGGATTGGCATATGGAACACTGTCCTAGTTGTACTTTGGCATCCCATGAATGGGCATTATTTTCTGAACACCTTGAATGACATGGCACCATAAGAGCCATGCATTTTCATGAAAAGGAGTATGAGTTGATATCCCTCTTTTATTGGTACAATCTGTGGAAGGTGTGTTAACCAGCTACCAAACCTATCTTGATTCTTCTATCTGGTTATAGTATTGACTTCTGAGCATGGATAAATTTGCAGAGAAATAGGCAAAGTGTTTTTGTTTTCTGCATTCCAAAATGAGTCATTTTTTTAGTAGAAGGCACACAGATCTGTGAAAATCAGCAGTAAGCGTATAGTATGTAAATGGATATGTTTTAGACCCCAAGTCAACTATGTTTAACCATGCAATTGTTGGAGATTTTAAAAGCCTTAGAACATAGTAGAGCAGTTGTGACAGCAATAAGTCATTGGCTATTTTTATCCCAGTGACAGAAGTAAGGTGGAAGACAAACTATCCAAAGAGGAGGAACTATGGTGTGACAGGAACACAAACAACCCTTTTACCCACGCCTCAGTATTCCAAAACACAGTGTGCTATTCCATGATGCAAGAGCCAGATGTGGGTATTAGTGAGGGACGTGTGGTTGTGTGAGGTATGTGAATGGTAATGTGCTTGGTGGGGAAGGGACTTATTTTTACACTCCTCTCCCTAAAAGTCATTAGTAATTAATTAAGTTTTACAGTCCTTCAGGGCAAATTCAAAAAGCAGTTTTGAAGTCTTATTCAAAACACCATGAAATTCAGCTTGTGGCTACCTCAAAACAGCTTGTGTATGAGCTTCTTTTTATTTTGACACTGTTTTCCATTAAAATTCATACAAGGAAAAAGACATAAAAATGTTTGCGGTTTTTCTGAATGGAAATGCCACTGGAGAATGATCTCAGTTATGGAAGAAATTACTTTGAAATTCTGGAAAAGTCATAAAAATCATTTTCCTTGTATTTTTTTCTTCCAGTAAAGAAAGGAGGGGTAACTACAATTTTCAAAAGCATTCAATGACAAAAAGCCTTTTCATTCTTAGCAAATTGAAAATTATTCTTTACTTTCATAAAATATTTCTAAGGGGGCAGCTAAGACCTCTGAGATTTAAAAAAAATCAAGATAATTTTTAAAAAGTCTAGAGCGAACTTCCCAGTCTAAACAATGCTCATATAACTTTTAATGTTTCCTTTTAAACAATTCTTAGTGAGTAATAATTCTTAAGACAAGTATCTATGACTTAGTCATTCCTCATTCTAAATATTACTAACTTTGAATATACTTTGAGGGATTTGCAGGAAAAGGAGAGGGAGAAGGAAACAGAGAAGGAATGAAGAAAAACTAATCTCTTTATGCATACATAAGAAATGGATATCTTACTACTCCTGGCATGAAGGATTTGGTACTTCTTGTCTCTTGGTGAGATGTTTTAGGACTCAATCTGTTTGAGAGTCCTGGTATTTCTCTGGAGCTATAAGACACTGTTGAAGAAAGCTGGATGCTAACATGTGACCTTTATCCTCTTACTTTGCAAAGTTTATATAGCCTGCTCATCATCCAATGTGTAATTGTTGAAGTGAGTGAAATCTTCACACCTAGCTGCATTGACAATGTTCTGGATAGCTCAGAAAGGCCTGATGAGTCATATAATTAAAACAAAGTGATTCAAGATGAATTATTTTTCTCCCAGTAGACTGAACTACAAATGGCCTGCCATCTTGTGCAAAAATGCAAGGAAAAGGGAATTGAATTCTCAATTAAAATATCTAGAATCGTTTTTTATTTAAAAATTGTCAGTGTCCTATTCTTAAAGCCCTTAACATTTAATTTATCCCTGAAGTTCTAAAAGACCAATGGAACAAAGCTTTTCCAAAAGAGCTGTATATTTTATATCATACCTCCAAATATCATCTTGTCTCTGACAGTTCACAAAAGAGTAGAATAATTAATAATATTACTGATGCCATTGGTTGAAGGAGGCACTGAAGGTCAGATATATACTTATGTTTTACATTCAATGGGATTTTACTCAGCTATAAAGAAAAAAAACACAAAATCATTTCATTTATAAGAAAACGGATGGAACTAGAGCATATTACGCTATGTGAAATGAGTCAATCTCAGAAATTCAAGGGTCATAGGTTTTTGCTGCTATATGGAAGCTAGAGAGAAAATAAGAAACAAAAAGGACTTTAAAGAGATGAGCAGAGAGATCAGTAGAATAGTGATAGGGGGTTGGGAAGGGATGTAGAGAGGGAGGAAAAGAAGTCTTGATGAAGGAAACAGTTCAAATAATATTTTGGAGATAAATAAAGTTATCGCAATCAATCTCGCTAACATGTGAGAGGTGTAGGGGTGCGGGGTGGATCTAGAGAGAATCCCACCAATTGCTGTGTGCCCATAAGCTTGTATCACATTGAAACTCTCTAGGAAGTAATAATTACAATGCACCAATGAAAATAGGTCTGGATAACAATCGCACTAATTTAGATGGGGAGGGAGCTGAGTGGGGTGAGGTCTGAAGGGAGTCACACTAAGCCTTGTGTGCATGCATGTTGTGTCACACTGGACCACACTGTGATGCATAATTAAAAGCATATTCAAAAAGAAATATTCAAACAGCAAGCTTTTATATTCTAGCAACTTACCTATTCTTCATCCTTTCAGTAGCAAATCCATGCACATTACTATAAGCTAAAGAATAACTTAGAAAAGTGGCTACAGCATCATAGGTAGATAAAAGATGAAAGAGGGAAAGAATGGATGGGAGGAAGGAAAGAAGAGGGGGAGAGAAAGAGAGAGTGTATCACAAAAGGTATTGGCCTGAATATGTATTCATCTGTCACCTCATTTTGCCTAATGTCTTTAATGCTTGCTACTTATTATGTTTATTAATATTGTATTTACAGCTGGTAGAGATTTAAGTGTATGTGCATGCTTGTGTGTGTGTGTGTGTGTGTGTGTGTGTGTGTGTGTGTGTGTGTGTATGTCTGACCCAGTATTTAGAGATGACAACAAAAAAGACTCAATGGCTGAGATGCAGGTGAAATAAAATGACAGACTGCTAAAAGAGTGACCCCCAAAGAGACAGCCAAGGTATAATGAAAGAGAAATACATATTAATGCATTGTGCAGAGTCTGTTACTCAGGGAACAGTCACAAAATTGTTTTCCTCTATAGGGATTCTATGATGCATTGATTTGTAACTAACTGCACCATTCATTTAATGCTCGGGACAGCTGCCCTTTCTCTGTGAAAATGTTTGGATCCCCAGGAGGAGTTGAAATAGAAGGTTTCTTTGCATTGCTGTAATAAAGTTTTTATGAAATAACAGAAGAATCTGCAATTTACACCATGATTATATTTTACCACCCAGTCTTATTTAATATGGAGAACAAAGTATAGATTCCCTTTCATGATTATTGTTTGCCATTCTGAAATAAATACTTGCTTCTCTCTAATAAGGTAGCACATTTCTTATTGATTTATTGGGAAGAAAACTCTGCCTGGAATCTTTAAGGCTCCTAATTGTTATCTTCATAATGGAAAACAGACCTTGTAACATGCCTGTCAACTATCACCAGAAACTTGGAAGGCTAGTAAGAAAAATGTGTGAGTCAGAAATGAATTATTTTGTAGATTTGGCTGCAAATATAAGAGTAAATTAAAAATGAGGTAATTTTGATGTTTTTTCTTTCTTCTTTGAAAATTATTTAAGAACTCAGAATGGTCTGCAGTAAGACCTCCTAGTTTTCGGTCACATTACCTTACCTTGTTTTCACTTTAATGCATTTATGTCACAATGAAACTATTTCGGATAGATGCATAACCATGCATTTTAAGAATTCCAGATGGAGAAGGGAAAATGCTTCGGAGCTATAAACCCTTTGCTTTTGTTGGCTACACCACAATTTGCAGGCACTCGAAAAGATTCAGATATTTGCCCTGATAAAACACATGCAAAATATATTTCTCTCTGTCTCTTCCTCTCATTCTGTCATTATCTCCTAATATTTTTTTGCACCCACTTATCTGATCCTCCTATACTAATAGTTTGTACCTATAAAAGAACACGTAACAATGTGTAGGTAAATGAACAGGCCACAGGTGCATGAGACTAGAATTTGAAAGAGCCAAGATGAAATAAACAAGGAAGCATTACACTCTTAAGATTATTGGTGTCAGCCTTTAACATTTTCTCAGATTTTTTTTTTTTTTTTTAATGGAATGTCTTCAATTTCTCATTCGGTTGCTGGTACTTTGGAGATAGTTTTTTAGTCTTTATTTGTGAATGTTGGCTTATTAAAGAAGTTTTGCAGAATGCTTAAAACAGTTATTAAAATTCAAATGAGCCTCCATAAAATATCACTCAGTTAAACTTTCATTCTTTGTTTCCTGATAACCCAGATCTTTCTCTGAGTTTGTATTTCCACTATATTTCATTACTTCCATATTACTTGTAATATCTATTTCAGATCTAGACATACTAATTTATGCCAAACCCGCTATATTGAACTCAGCCACAGCAAACCTAAAATTTTTCAACTACATAAAGTCTAAAATTAGTTCCTGATGGAGCCCAAGATGGCGTCTGAGCGAAACACCTCTCCTCAGATGCTGTGAGCTCAAATCAAATCTGCCATAAAAGTAGTTCTTGACAGAAGAAAAAAAGCAACAAAAAAATGAGCAAAACAACAAAATTTGAACTACAACTAAAGAGACCCCAGAAAGCCGCCCAGAGAGATACTCCAGAAAGCCTGACCACACGGCCGAAGCCGCGGAGCTGTGGCCGCGGTGGCCTTTAAGCCCTTAAGCTGGCTGTCCAGCTGCAGACTCAGTGACCAGGTATGGAGTAAGCGACTCCAGAACTCCGCATTCTAACAAGGCAGCAGATCCCCGCACCCTCCACAGTGACCAGAATGCATGGGACGACCAGCATAAGCCCCCGTGGGACCACCCCAGCTCACCTCTCCCTCCAGAGCTAGAGCAGCGAACAACTGCATTGCAGAGCTTGAATCAAAACTGCCGCAAATGCAGTTTCTTGATGGAATGAAAGAAAAGCAAAGCAGAAAAAAAAAAAAAAAAAAAAGTGAATAAAGCAACAAAAGCAGCTGAACAGAACCCAGGGAGAACAAAGGAGCCGGCACATGCATGCGCTGTGAAACAGCGGCCGCCTTTTTGACAGTCTTCATCTTGCCAGCCGCCATCTTGCCAACCGCCATCTTGCCAGTCGCCCAGAGCAGCATCTATTAGCACCAAGACCTCCAACAACCTCCTGCACACCAATGACCAGAAGTGTAGTAAGTGACTACAGAATTCCACACACTAATCAGACAGGATATCCCTGCAGGATCAACAGTGATCAAGAACACCTGGGGTGCCCCAGATCACCCTTCTCACTGGAACCAGAGCAGCAGGGATCTGTAAGTTAAATTGCACTCACGGGGTGCGGGGACCCCTATACAAAGCTCAGACTCAGTCACCTGCCTTTCAAGTGATTGGATAAGAGCAGAAGTGCAGGAAGGACACAGTGCACACAGGGCATAGAGAACTTCCAGGCACCCTGGAAAATGCCCAGCATTTAGATTGCACTCCTGCCACCAGCAAAGACAGAGAAAGAGATGCAGGCAGGCCCTGTGGAGAGCTCAGAGACACAGTTTGCAGCAGGAGAGGCATCAGTGGAACCCCTTGCCTGCACTGACAGAGCAAATAAGAATGCCAGAGCCACACTCGAAAATTTAAGCTCTGTACTTACAAACTAGCAGTTTTTTTTTTTTTTTTTTTTTCCTTGTTGCTTTTTGGTTTTTGGGTTTTGGTGTGTGTGTGTGTGTGTGTGTGTGTGTGTGTGTGTGTGTGTGTGTGTGTTATGTTTTATTTGTTTTTACTCTGTTTTCATTTTGTATTGCCTTGATTTGTTTATGTTTGGATGATTTATTGCTTTGTTATTTGTTGCTTAGTTTGTTGAATCTCCTCCTTATCCCTTTTACAAGCTTCCCCCTCTCTCTCTCCCATCTATATTCTTTTCCTCAACACTTTTCCCCTTCTCTTTTCTTTGTCCTTTTTTCCCTGTCTCATATAAAGACCATCTCATACTACCACACTTAAAACTCTACATTGACTACCAGAATCCCCCGGCATATCTACCATCTCTAATCTTTACAATATATCACCTCAACACATTTAACTTCTTATTCCACTGGATCATACCCTCTACTTTACCCTATTCTTGCATTCATCATGTGATTTCTCACCCAACCTTTATCACTGAATACGACCTGTCCCTGTATATACCAGCAGACACCTCTAAACCTCTACTGCAGAGATTGGATGAGAAAACTTGCAAGAGCAGCAGAGATATAAATTTAAGAACAGGGGAACCATGGGAAGGAAAAATAGCAAAGAAACAATGAGCCACCACAACCCCTCAATAACAGATCTCACCAACCCAGAATGGCAGAGACTACCAGAAGAACAATTCAGATCTTTAATACTAGAAACAATACAGGATTTTCAGAAAGAATGTAGGGAGAATTGGAAAGAAATAAAGGAACAAATAGACAAAGAATCTGACACCCTGAACAGGAACCAAAGAGAAGCATTAAAGGAAGTAAAAGATGCAATAACTGAAGTAAAGGCATCAATACAAACTATAAACAGTAGATCAGACCACCTGGAAAATAGAATATCACTCTTAGAAGATGACCATTCAAAAAATGAATCCATAGTACACAATTTAGAAAAAAAAATTCAACAGTATGAATTGGACATCGATGAGATCTGGGCCAATTTTAAAAGAGCTAACCTAAGAATAATAGGCATAAAAGAGGGATTAGAAGTTGAAACTTATGGAATAAACAATCTTTTCAAAGAAGTAATATCAGAGAATTTTCCAAACATAGAAAGAGAAGTTGACACACAGGTACAGGAAACATATTGACCTGTCTGATCAAGTAAAGACAAGCCCACTAATTGGGTGGCTGCATCAGCCAGAGTGTTTCCAGCTGCCAAAGGACCTGGCAGCCCCTCGTGACCTCTGATATGACCCACAAAGCAAGGTAACCTCCTATCCTGAATACAACCTTGAATTTGAAGAAATAATTCTTTAACTTGAGAGTTTGCAGTATCTAAATAAGCAACAGTTTCAAGGACTTGCAGAGCTCTAGCCACAAAACGGCTATCTGTATGTAAATTAAACGAGACTATAGATAATTGTTGAAACACCACTGCTACAGCTCGTAATTCAACAACTTGTGCAGAAGCAGGGGCTGTATGAAAGGTACAACATTTATTTTGAATAATGTAAGCTGCTTTTTGGTATTTCAGTAAATACCAAAAGAGCATCTGGCAAGGGTTTTTGTTTTATTATTTTAGGAAACACCAATGAGTGATTATTAACAAACTGTAACAATTTATCTTTAGGGTAATGGTTATCAATATCTCTTTTGAAAGCTGCAAAAGCAATAGCCCATGAGTCTACATTTTGAAATAGCCAATCTACCTGCTGTTTTGTAAAAGGAACACCAATCAGGGCAGGTTCCTTTCCGAAAATTTTTAGACTCATGTACCTTTTTTACATTTTTCTCTCATCCCTACATACTGGTTCCTTTTTGTCATAATTTCCTTTTTGAATTTAAATTGTGAAATAATTTTGTACACATCTTTTTAACAAAAATAAGAAACAAAATCATCTATCCAAGTTTTACAGTGGCCTGGACTCTAAAGAGTTTATTTTTAAATGTTTACATTTTGGCTCGAACTGACTGAAATAGCAAAATTTTAAGCAACCTTGATCAGCAAAGTTATCTTGGTAAACAGAAGGAGAGGGGAAAAAAGAAAGCCAAAATAATAACTGGAATATAAGAGTTTTAGGTATTTTTTTTTAACCCAGTTTTGTTAGCCCTAATTATTTTGTCTGAACTCTGTGGTGTGGCCTATATGTGGAATTCAGCTTCCAGTGATGGCCAGGGCCACTGCCTCCCTATAGCTTGTACCCAATATGCATCTGAGGATCCAAAACCTTGTTTTCCTGTTTTCCCTTTAATGATAACATTTTTGGTTTGAACTTGAGGTAATAATATCAATGAGGAAGTCGACAAGCGATCAGGCGGTTTGTCTTTAAAGCAATTAAATTGATGAGTCCACTCCTTCCTTAATCTTTTTTCTTTCCAACCAACACTTATCTGTCTCACACTTTGAGCAAGTTAAAGCTATCAGTGGAGGAGAGTCATCATCATCATCTTGATGATAGAGAGCTGTTTTTCTTCCCAAAATTGTTTCACCTCCAGGATCTAAAGGCTCTTCTTAAAGAGCGAATGTAGAGGATCAGCATACACTGGCTGGGGTGGTGCGGTAGATTTGGCTTCACTTTCCCTAGCCACATCTAATACACTCCCTTAATTTCATAAGTCTGCATTTTTTCCCTTTCATGTCTGAAGTCTAAACTATCTTTAATCAAAGCCCATAAACTAAATGTATCTACAGGCACTTTCTCTGGACCCTGAACATCATAATAATCTTGTAAGCTTTGTCCCACTTTTTGCCTCAGTTAAGTTTAACTTAATACGACAGGTGTGATGGTGCATGCCTGTAGTCTCAATACTTGGGAGGCTGAGACAGGAGGATCACAGACTCAAGGCCAGCCTCAGCAACTTAGAACCAATTTCAAAACAAACAAACAAACAAATAAATAAATACAAAGGAGGGGTCTGAGGGTGTAGTTTGAAGGTAAAGTTCCTTGGATTGAATCCCCAGTACCAAACACACAGAAAAGATTAAACGAATAAATACTAATGAAACAGATGTACGCTATAAATCGGGGAGGCCAACAATTTGGAAACTGAATCACATTTTCCTAGAACCTTTCTGTCCTTAAGTTTGTTTACGCTTTCATTTCTCTTGCTCTGGATTGAGTAAGAGTACCTATGTTTGCTTGAACATCTTGGAGTGGGATCTCTTACTTAGGGTCTGCCTTGCTATTAGGATTTGTATTTTGAATGCCCCTCAAAGGCTCCTGCACTACAGATTTGGTTCCTAGTTCTGCAACGTGCTGAGATATGGCTTTGGGACATGATTGGATTGTGGAGGGTCGATCCTCATCAGTGGGTTAATCCATTGATATATTCAAGATTCTATGACATTATTGGGAGGTGTTAGAAACAGAAAGGGGCAGAGCCTACTTGGAGGAAGGGGCCACTAAGGGCATGCCCTGGAAGAGTATATTTTAACCCTGGCCCTTTTCTTCCTTGCTCTGTTTCCCAGCCACCATGAGGAGAGCATCTCTGTCTTATAAGGACCTTTCTTCCATGATGCTTTGCCTCACGGCAGGCTCCTAGCAATGGACTCAGCCTATTATGGGTCGAAACATCTGAAACTGAGCTAAAATAACTCCTTCTTCCCTTAAGTCTACTTTCTCAGGTATTTCAACACAGTGTTGAAACAGCTAGCTGTTACACTAAGTTTATTGTTTTGGTTTTGGGAAACTGGAGGGATTCATGGTCTTATGTGATAGTACGGTTTCTCCCATTGAGCTCTGATAGATTCAGAAATACTTAGAAATGGGGCTTCACTATTGGAACAAGCATTATCTAGAAACGACAAGCTAAAGTGCATTCCTGAGAGAGAAAATTCTTCATTAACACATAGGAATGTAAGTGAGCTCACGGCAAGTGACTTGGTGAAGGATGAATAACAGAACCCATTTTTAGAAAGATATGCAACAAAGGGAACTCTAGCAAGCAGAAGAAATTTGGTACAAGTTAAGAGAGCTATGGTTTTTCCACATGATTTCATATGATTTTATTTTCTTTTCAATACCTGTAAGAAAAAAAAAACTCTCAAAAACTTCACATCAAAATTTTAATAGTTGTTATCCCTGATGATGAGATAATTATAATGGAACTATTGATACGATTTAATGCGAAACTGCATAATTGTAACCAGGAAAAATAGACTATTATAAAAATAGAATATTGTAATGTGCCAGCTGCTTAAAGTTATATTTAAAAATGGTAATAGGTAAGATCTTACTGATTTTGGAACTTTTTATGATCTGGATTGCAAGCAACATAGCATTAGTGTCTAGGGAAGTGTTCGTGAGATTTTACTAAGAAACCATATCCAGTACTAACTTAATGAGAAACAGGGAGTTTCTCTACCTGTCAAAAGGACTTGACAGTATTCAGAGTGCCACTTCACACTTCACTCTACTCTCTTAATTTGATGTATAATGGAAAACCATTATGTAAGCCTGAGAGTCTCCTTTTCTTTATAATTCTCTTACTTAATTTCTATAAAGAAACTTTGGAAATATTCAAGGCAAAAGATATAGATGGTATTGGGTTAAGTCTATATGAAACTAAAAGTATGGACAGGCAACAAAGGCCTTTTGTATTTTGCTACATGAAGTGCTGTACAGTTCTGCTTTCACCTGCACTCGGCCAATTACACGCTTTCTCAGCAAGAAGTATCAGTATCAGCATCTTGTAGACTGAGAAACCTCGGCCAATATGGCATTGTGTGTGTATGTGTATGCATATATAGCTGAACTTACATATACTTAAATTTATTGAACTCAAATGCACTTATCACATGCAATTAAAATGATATAATAATATGAAACCTCTATGCCTAAAGAGCCAACATGAACCACAGAAATATAAAAATGTTGGCATTTCAGGCTACTTTAAAGACTAAAAACTATTCAGTTAACCTTAGGCAATTAACTAATGACTTTTTTTTTTTTTGCGCTACTGGGGATTGAACTCAGGGACATTCTACCTCCGAGCTACACCCCCCAGCCCTATTTTTTATTCTTTATTTTGAAACAGGCTCTCACTAAGTTGCAGAATGCCTCACTAGGTAGCTGAGGCTGGCCGCGAACCCGGATCCTCCGGTCTCAGCCTCCCAAATGCTGGGATTACAAGCGTGCGCCACCACACCCAGCTACCTAATGACATTTTTAGATATCATCTACATTTTTAATGCATCTCTCACTCAACATTATTTTCCTTTAAATATCAAAATAAAACTCATTCAATCTACCCTTGCAATCAAAGGAGAAATATACAAGTTTTTATGGTTCTGGGGATGGAACCCAGAGGCATTCTACCTCTAAGGTACATCCTCAGCCTATTTTTTATTTTTTATTTTTGAAACAGAGTCTCACTAGGTTGCTGAGCATCTCACTCATTTCCTGAGGCTTGATTCAAACTTACCATCCTCCCTTTTAAGCTTCCCATTTACTGGGGTTATAGGTGTGTGCCACAATGCCTGGCTCATTTTGTTTTAATATATTTAAAATTTTTTGGATCTTAAACTTTAGTTATCTGTATGCTTTTTCTTATTCTTCATATTCACTAGCTTATAAATTCACTGGGTTATAAACACTACTTCTGCATTGCTTACAGTCACAAGTACCGTGTTTTGCAAATCATATAAGACCGATGGATTAGTTGAATTGAATAGTACATACCTAGAACTCTAATCTCCAAAAATTTTACAAATACACACATTTTTACACCCTGGAGCTATTCATTGTCTTTCTGTGTCCCGCATATCATTAACCAACAAAACGTTTACACTCACTAAGGATTGCAAAACTCATGCCATTAAATTTTGAATTCTTCGTAATCTGGAATTATATGGAGTGAAAAAGTAAACGCTCTACAGAGCATGCGCAGTAGGTAGAAGAATGGCCTCCCAAGGATGCGTCAGAATCCTCGGAAGCTGTGCATATGTTAGGTTACATAGCAAGAGAACGTTAGGTTACATAGCAAGAGAGAAGTAATGTGGATAGAATTACATTACTTCTTATTACATTACTTAGACATTATCCTAGATTATCAGGCAGTCGCAATGGAATTAAGCTCTTAAAATGGATGAAGAAGCCAAGATGTGGAGTGGAGTGGTTGCAGGGTGAAGCAGCTTTGAACAATTGATCCTTTGTTTGCAGTTTCTCTCCATGATATGGCGTCCAGTATTTGCTAATTGACTAATGGAAGTCAGGCTCCTACTGTCCCAGAGACTGGGAGATGGGTGTGCTGGTATTCTTAACAGGTAAAATTTATAAAAAGACGATTCTAAGACCTGTGAATAAGACATCCCTACATTTTAAAACCCAAGAGAGGCTTTTAAAATGATTTACATGTCAAGGGGCTGAGAAAGAATTTATTAGCTTTGTGAAGTAAATGATAAGAAAAGAGATGCCAAGTTCTAAAATTAGCCCTAAGTTTTAGTGGAGCCAAGGGAAACCCAATGACCATCTTGGTCAGAAGAAATTCAAGTGGTTCCCAGTGATTTAGGCCCAGGTAGAATTCAATGCTAATAATTACCAGCAAAACCCTTCCTGACTGCCTAAAATTACAAGTCAAATGCAGACAAATATTAGAATTTGTATTTCTTTTTTTTTTTTTTTTTTTTTTCGTATAGGGGATTAAACCCAGGGGCATTCTACCTCTGAGCTACATCCCCAGTCATATTTTTTTTTTATTCCTATTTTTTTTATTCCTATTTTTTTCTCACTAAGTTGTGAAGGGCCTCACTAAGAAGCTGAGGCTGCCTGGGAACCTGGATCCTCAGGTCTCAGCCTCCCAAATACTGGGATTGCAAGTGTGCTCCACCACACCCAGCTCTATTATTCAAAAGAGCATTTCAAAATTGTAGATGGACTTGAATCTCACAGAGAAAAATGAAGAAATGTATACTTCATATGAAAAGAGTTTTGATTTTTCTACAAATCAATACAATGAGATGAGAATAAGATAAGAAAAATGAAGAATAACATCAAACCTACTCCTCATAGTCCTGGTGAGATTATTGGTTCTTTTCAATCTGAAATATATGCTTATGACTCACAATGGAGGAAGTATTACTTTAAAAGGGGCGCATGCTGGTAGTATTTTAAGATATTTTGTTTGGCATTTGTAGATGAGAACAAAGAATTCAATTTTTGAATTATGCAGAGCAGAAGAGTAGGGATTGAGTTTAGATGTTAGAAGTTCCAAGGTTGGAATTTCATCTCTATCTCCTATTACTGTGTGAATTTCTGATTATCTGCATAATGGAAGAAATGTTGATTACCTCTAACATTATATTCAATAAATATTTATTGTGCATTTACTTTGTGAGAGATGCAGTAGAAATAAAATGGCCTAAGCTTAGTAAGATCAGCTAACTGATGATAAACACTGCAAAAATACAAATGTGCACATGCACACCTACACAAATTCATGTGCATACCCTGGACTATGGATTCTAAGTTACAACTAGAATGTCATCCATAAAAATTATCCAGTTTTTTGTATTGCTGAGTGATTCCTTGTCTTTAATTTCATAGATGAAATTTCAAGTTGAAATACAATGATGAAAAACAGTAACAGATTCATGTCAACCTATGAAAAAGTCAATACTCAAATGCTTAAATTTCATTAGTATAGCAATATTAATATATAAAATTTTCAAATTAGGTATGACCATAAAAAAAATCTGTTAAGTGCAGCCTCTTGAAATTTCTAATTTCAAAAATAGAGATTTTACATGACCCTAAGAAAATAATTTTTTAAAACACTTTGAGAGGATTTCCTTGCATGTTAAAACCTAATTATTTTAATTGTAAAGCAAATTTAAATAAATAAAACACTCCTACAATAGAGTGGAATGAAATGAAAAAAAAAATGTACCTCTAATTAAATACATCAAAATGTTAGGTCAATGGCAGATTGCCTTTTTCAAAATCTTTAAATGAGTTGATTCTAAAGCAGTACTATTTGATTATGGAAGTCTAAATTCCTTCCCTAACTAACCCCTATATTAAATACTAATACACACACACACACACACACACACACACACACACAGATCCTCTAAAACAAGCATTTCTTTTAATCAAAAACATACACTCTTCTGAAACTTTGATATGAAAATCCGAAATCCATTTGAAAGGCAGTGCTCTAAACTATTCTTTTTTCTTACTTGATGAAAAAAAAAAAAACAGCTTTTCTCCTGAAGTCACCATGAAACCATAAAAATATCAAATAACCTTCAGATATAAGTGGGCAGGGAGTGGTGCAGCACCACCACCTTTTGCTCTTGCTTTGAGTTTGGGGAGTCAAACACCTGCTCCCAACAGCTCCTCTCAGATGTCAGGTATCAGCTAAGAGAGACAATTCCTTTGTAAAAGCGCATCACAAAACAATTAAAAATGTGCTTGTCTGCTACTTCTAACGTGTTTTTATAAGTTATAGTTTTGAAGTGTGTCCTGATTTCTGGTTGGAATTTCCCCCATGCTTTCAGTCCCTTATAATTCTGGCATTCTACATTAAAGTATTTACTAGTCAACTTGAGCTAGATATGCCAGGCAAAACCAGGTACCCCTCTAAGCTAACTCTGTTACCATGGAGAGAAAATAACATAAAAAGGGAAGTCCAAGTGAAAGCAGTATGTGTGTGTGTGTGTGTGTGTGTGTGTGTGTGTGTACACATATAAAATGCATACACACATACATATTCAAAAATTAAATAAAAAAACAAAAGAATTTTGCTATATCACACCAACACACCAATAACAAACCTGACCATAGGAATGAGAAAATAAAAAGGATATGGGAAGTCATACAGATAATCATAAACATGTCAAGTGAAAATATGAGAGGTAAATAATGAGGATATTAGTCTGTGGTTAATGGATATTGTATTTGCCCTCATAATAGCGTGCTGAATAATAGATTGAGACAGACTCATGAAAAAAATAAAATGTCAGTGTGAGAAGGAATTTTACTATGACTCCAATGATAAAGACTCCATTATGAGTTTTCAGATTAGCCATGTTTAGTTTTGGACAGAATAATTTGGCAGACAAAATTAATTATAAGTGGTGTGTCCAGATTCTTGAGGACAAAGAAACCAGAACTAAGACATATATACTAAAAACACACCCCCAGCTGTCTATCCACTAATCAATGCAATATGTCAAACCAGGAAGTCCTGCACAAGCCTCATCATATCTCCTACAAATATCAATGTAAATATACATTCATATGAAGCTATAACAAGAATATTTTTTTTCATAGTAATGGTAGCCAGAGTAGCCCATTTTTTTTTTTAACAATTTAAAATAAAACCCTCAGGAGAACTGGGCACAGGAGCAAGGAAAGGTGACAAGCTGTAATGAGCAGTTGTTTAAAACTGGAAACTTCTTTACCATCCCAAGTTTGTTTTAAACATGTTCTATTATAATCATACATATATTTATAGACTACTTGACCAAAGTTCATTGATATGCTATTAATACTTACTGAGAGATTAATAAATCAGCCAGTTAGAATAAACTTGGGGGTATTCCAGGCCCAGAATTATCTTGGAACATTTTTTAAAAAAATGTAGGTACTCCAACAATAATTTCTAGACATGGACATATGCTAATGGATAATTCTCCAGAAGCATATGGAATCAATTGGCTTAGTTCAAAATAGTGTTCCTAGAATAGTAAGATTTCCATAAGTTTCCTCAAGCAGAACTGGTAGAAACACACTTTTTCATGATGTATTTGAAGTGACATTAATTCAAACATAGTACAAATGGTAGGATGGTATTGAAATACCTTATCTCTGCAGCCTCATTTAAATACTGATGTCAGCTTGAAATACACATTTGCTTTCTTTCTAATAGCTCATGGTGGAGTGTGCCAATGATTTACATGTGTAACAATTCAGTGTGATGTTAAGTCTTTTATCTTGATCTTTGGAATTGTAAGAATTACTGGCAGTTTTCATGTCAAATTAAAAAGACTGTCAGAAAACAAAAACCCTCAGAACTCATCTCTTCCTGTGCTCTTTCTAGCCTAGTTCCTAGACCCTTGAATGGCCATCGTGGTCCTGCTCCAGGGCTTCCTGTCCATATACAGTGGCTGGAGCTCATGGTGGAGCACAATGGTTACATCATGAACCCAGAAGCAAAAAGAGAGTGAGAGGCCAGATTCCTACAATCAGCCCCTTCCACGTCACAAGCCCAATGACCTTGGGACCTCCCATTAAGCTCCACTTCACAAACCTACCAATTCCCAGTAATGCCACCTGGGATCAAGCCTTTAACTCCAGGGACTTTGGGGAATGTTCATCCAAACCATAGCACAGAGCTTGGTTCAAAACTAGTAAAGCTTTCTGTTTACATGCACTTTATAATCCTTTGTGCCTCTTGTGCACTAGCCCCAACCTTCAGAGCCCCTTGGTTTTCCACCAATAATTAGCCCGATTCCATCCTCCGTTCTGTGTTTTCCAAAATCATGGCTTGCTTCTAAATCCTTGCTAACCTTTCCCCTTTTTCTGTCCCCCCTCCCTTCATTTGCTATTTGGAATCTTGATAATTGAAGGAAACAATCTGATTGAATTAAAGACAGCTATAAATCTGACATTGTGGGAGATGTGTATTTTTTTGGCGATAAAATTGTTTTCCTCCTTAAATAAAAGTGCTCTCTTTGTCCACTTGTGATTCCAGATGACAGCCTTAAAAGATGATCACTAAAACTTCTTCCTGCCCTCACATGCTTTTGTTCCCTGAGAGATGTTTTTGTTTTTCTTTCATGAACTTTTTCATCTTACATCATAATGTATGTATGTGCATGCTTGTGGTTAGGGAGTTTGGTCCTACATGTGTGTTGGGAAGGCTAGGTTGCATTTTTTCACCTAAAATACCTTCTTATCTGAAATACATTCCATAACTTATTTCTGTATTGTTATTATTATTAAAATTATAATTTGTGGGATATTATGTAAGTTGACTTTTTCAGGCTACTTTTATTCCCTGTTTCTTTGGAATACGACACTTAATTTTCACCTGGAGTATATTGTAGCGCTGTTTTTATCAGCCACTATATTTAGAATTTCA
Organism: Graphiurus murinus; assembly: GCA_004027655.1. Taxonomy (NCBI): domain Eukaryota; kingdom Metazoa; phylum Chordata; class Mammalia; order Rodentia; family Gliridae; genus Graphiurus; species Graphiurus murinus. Next base: position 279,840 of record PVLC010000088.1, read on the forward strand.
CATCTTAATGCCTTTAAAACATGCTATGGTACATGATTTTATTCTAATGCTTTTGTTATTTATAATGATTAATCTTTATTTTTTGTTTTTATTCACCAAAATATGTCATGATATATATATATAAAGTATAACATTAAGTATACAATAAGTCTTCCAAAATGAATCATTCTGAAATACCCAAAGGAAGTATATCTATATTGTGGAGAGTTTACACCTTTATTTAATTAATTTATTTTTGGCATTGGGGATTGTATTCAGAGATATTGTACCTTTAAGCTACAAACTACGCCCCAATAGCCCCCCTTTTTTGAAATATGGTCTTGCTAAGTTGCTAAGGGTCACTCTAAGTTGCTGAGGCCAGCCTTGAACCTGCAATTCTCCCATCTCAACCTCCTAAGTACTGGGAGTACAGACATGAGCTGCCATGCCAGGCTGAGGGTTTACTTCTCTAAAGATCTCATTATGCTAATAAACTTGAGAGATATTATTCTAAAGATATATTGTATATTTGCTACTATCATAAAACAGCATGCAAAGACATAACTATATATCTTCTTAATGATCATAGATCATCATTAAAGAGAACAGCTTATTAGCTCTATGGTGATTTATTATATATCTATGAAAATACATGGCTCCCATATTATTATAGTTTCGGAGCTTGACGTCTTAGGATTTCTGGGTTTTAAGGTTAATACAAGGATTCAAGTTATTGCACTACACGAAGGTTAGCATGCGCTCTCTATTCCTCCCTCGCCCCACATTTAATTTGATACCACCTCAAAAACCTCAACTCAAAAACCATTTAACCAAAATGTCTCAGATTGTATTTAGTATATGAGCAAATGACAGACTCTTTCATGATTAGAATAATTAAACTTTTAAAATATTTTGTACCACATGTTATTACTGCTGGAAGCTGTCTTGTTCTATCTCTTAAGTTTTGTTTAACAATATTGAGAGTGAAATTCAGTATGTGACCATACAGCTTATTTTAAAATAGGTTAACTCATTGTATATTACCTTGAAAGGAACAGGAAGAGAAAATTTCACATTTTAATCCTGTGAAACTCGTTCACCTATTTATTGTTTTTCAATGAAACTTTAAATCGGGTGTTGCTAGCAGGGTATGGTGTACATGCCTGTAATCCTAGTACTTGGGAGGCTGACAGGAAGATTACCGGTTGGAGGCCAGTCTAAGCAACATAGGACGACCCTCATCAACTTAGCGAGACCCTATTTAAAAGAAGTAAAATAAAATAAAAAGCGGTGGGGGGATGTATCTCAGTGGTAGAATGTCCATGTGTTCAAATCCCAAGTAACAAACAAACAAAGCACGAGTTGCTGCTATAAATTTTTCAGTTGGTGCTCCCAACTGTATTTGTTTTCTAGATCTGCTATGACAAAATAATACAAACAGAAATTTATTTTACCTAAATTCTCAAGCCTGGAATTCCAAGATTAAGGTCCCTAGGGGTAGGTTCAGCTGAGGTCTCACTCTTTCACTTCAGAGGGCTGCCTTCCTGGTGCCTTTTCATGTGATCCCTTTTCTGTGAAGTTGCACGCCCCCCATGTCTGTCTGTCTGTCTGTCTGTCCGTCCGTCCGTCCGTCCGTCCGTCTGTCCGTCTCTCTCTCTCTCTCTCTCTCTCTCTCTCTCTCTCTCTCTCTCTCTCTCTCTCTCTCTCTCTGTGTTTTAATATCCTCTTCTTCTAAGTACACAAATATGACTGGATTTGTGTGCACCTGCTCAGGCATATTTACTTCTTTACCTCTTCCAAGGCTCTATATCCAAATAGTCACATTGTGAGGTACTGAGTGTTAGAGTCTCAACAGATGGACTTGGTGGTGGGGGCAGAGCGGGCGGAACCACTCAGCCCTTAACACCAGGTGAACACAGAGGAAGGCTTTAGCACTCAGGCACCTTTGGTTCAACATCCCTAGAATAAAACTACAGAAAACAGTTGACTCTAAGCACCAAAAATAATACTAAAAATACACATTGCACTTTTGAAAACATTTTTCATAATTGTGATTAGACTTAATAGTTTGGATTAAAGATTAAGTCAGTTTGAAGTCTGATTAAGAGGAAAATAGACATTTATATTACTCCAATCAGTTACCCTAGAAGTTTTTCTTTTTGGAAGGAATTGATGGAGTATGTGCCTTGAACAAGGATTCTGCCAAGGAGGCAGAGGTTCAACCTTAAGGATTTTGAGTTTATCAATAAAGTAGGATGATAAATGTGAGAAACACTAAAAACTATATCGCCATTATTTTACTGTGATTATTTGAATGTGTGAGTTAAAAATTACTCTATTTGGCCTGGGGGTGTAGTTCAGTGGTAGAGCTCTTACCTAGTATTTGTAAAACCAGGGTTCATTCTCTAGTACTAAGAAAAGTAAATTGACTCCACTTAAAAGTCCAGTGTCATAATAAAATATTCTTCAACTAATAGATTTAAATTATTTCATAATAATATCATAGGAAATTCCAGTGTTACTCGCTAACTCACATATGTGTAAGAAATTTATCAATTTCAGAAGCTCTGCTTATGTCTACTTTTGGTAAGAAGCTTATTTCAGATTAACCTATCTTTCATGAGTGAACCCATTTCAAATGAAAAGGACACAAATTCTATGTTCAAATGTTTGATTCTTTGCTAGCATTAGATGAAAAGTCTTTACGAAAAGTGATTTTTAAATGTCCCATTTTTAGATCTTAATGAGTTATTCATGTTCAAGTAACATCATAAAATAGTAACTTTAATAAATGGGAAATTTAAAAATATTTGGCGGAAGATGTGAGTTGACTTTTACTTCATTGCCAAATACTCTTAAAATGAAGTAAAATAAATTAGTTGCTGCATTGGGAATCTGGGAGTGGTGCCATTAACTGAAAAAGAAAAAGTTTAAGGAGCGTCTGGGAAATACATCCTGTCCGGATCAGATTGCTTTGAAACACCCAGAGCTACAGAGTTCCTGGTCCTCCCTGGGAAGAAGAAAGAACTCTTGAAAGCCTGTGAATTCCCCCAGAACATTCTAGAAACATTCTCCTAAGCAGAGTTCTCAGTGGGCAGCAGTAGTAAGACAATGTCAGGGGTTAGCTGAGCAAAAGAAAGAGCAAAAGTGAAGAGCAAAAGAAACTCCATGTTCTCAGAAAAATAACTCCTCATTTTTAAACCTCAGTTAACTGACCATTTACATAATTATCTATGTAGGAGTTTGTTCGCAGGAAATTCCCAGATGGATCCTGTAAGTAGAGTTTCCTCCTCTCCTCCCTCTTTCTATAAGGCATGATACTGGCATCTAGAAGATAACACATCCTACACTCTCAGGAAAGGTCTTTCAAGGTGAATGTCTCTATTCTCTACTACTTGTTACTCTTTACTGGCAACATAGCAGTTCAGTGCCAGGGTATAGGGATTTTCATCTTGACAGAAGCAGGAAGAGTTTATCTATCAATACTGATCAATAAGAGTGTTCATCCAAACAGAAAAACAGAAAGCCAAGCCTTGCAGATAACGTTCTAAGTACAACAATGCCAAAACACAATAAAATGCATGTAACTCCACAGGTAATATTGTGAATACAGACAGTAATAGATCTGTATCTCAAATAAACATACAAGAAAAATAAGATGATTTTAGAACTTAGAACACAGCATTTGAATATATAAGGTCTGAAAGGGCTGAAAAACAGGTGAACATAATTAAAGATTGAATCTATCATCCTGAAGATAGAATAGAGATAAGTTTTCAAAATAAATATAGGACAAAAAGAGATCGAAAAAAAATATATATATATATGAATGAATGAGAGAGGGGGAGGAGAGAGGAGAGGAAGGATAGAAGGAATAAATAAAACATGTAAATTATGAGTCATGAAATGAAGATTTGATCCAGTAGCTCTATGATTACTAATGCTGTTTCCAAAAAGAGAGAAGAGAGGCCTTATAAGGATGTATTAGGCTGGGTGTGATAGCACATGTCTGTAATTCCAGAACTTAGGAGACTGAGACAGAAGGATAGCAGGTTCCAGGCCAACCATAGCAACTTAGCAAGGCCCTCAAAAACTTAGTGAGAGCCTGTTTCAAAATAAAATAAAATAGGCCCGGAGGTAGAATGCCCCTGGGTCCAATAAAAAAAAAAAAAAAGATGTAAATCATCAAATAACTGTAATTTAGAGGACATAAATCAAAAGAAAAAGAAACAAAAACACAGTTAAGGTAAGCAAATTAGATACATATTAGACTTCTATATTGTAACATAGATGACTAAAACAAAATAACAATAATGAAAAACTAAGGTAAGGTAATTTTAAATCAGAAGCAAAATGGGATTGAGATGAAGTTCAACTCTTTTTTCTTCCTTTGAGGATATAAGATTCTTTGTGTGTGTGTGGTACTAGGGATTGAATCCAGAGGCATTCTACCTTCAGCTACACCCCAGCCCATACCATATATATATATATATATATATATATATATATATATATATATATATATATATATATATATATGTATATATGTGTATGAGCCTCAGTAGGTTGCAGGAAGTCTCACTAAATTGCTGAAACTGCCCTTGAACCTATGATCTTCCTGTCTCAGGTTCCCAAGTACTGGGATTACAGGTGTACGCCAGCATGCCTAGTGGATCTAAGATATTTAATAATATCTAATAATACTCCTTAATTAATTTTCCTAAAATAAAAAGCCTCTCTACAAAAATGTATAATAATCAAAACAATAGAAATCCACAATATATAAGAAGCTGTGGTGACTAAAAAATGAATCTAATTAAAGAAAGGAGAGGTTCATTTGGGAGGAATGACAATTACTTTAGTTACTAATATCATGCAAACTCTTCTCACAAAAAGTAAATTAAATAAAATCATACAATATAAAAAAGTTACAAGTGTAGTTTATTTTTAGGAAATTAAAAAATAATTCCAAGAAACAGAAAATAATAAGCACTTCCTAAAATATAAATCCTTTTCAGGTTTTAAGAAGTAAGCAGACAGACCTTAGCTATTATTAATCTAGAAGTCCCTTAATTTAATAAAATGTATGTACCAGAAGTAGACATGAATTCTCTTATTGAAATACTGAAATTAATAGCATTTCCTTTAAAACTGATTATCCTGGACAAGACAACCAGTAGCCACAACATTGTCAATAACATTTCTTGAAATTTTATTATGTGGACATTTCTGTACAAAGGATTCATCTGACATGCATCACTTTATCATAGTAGTTACTGTTATTCTACACTTTTTCTTAGTGGGGATATTAAAACTTCTACAAGTTTAAAAAATTAGACCTGAATCATAAAACTAATACTTTAGAAAGCTGAGTTTGGACCCAGATAATTAAACGTACACAGTCATGAAATTGAAGCATCATTTTTTTTTTACCAAATAAAAAAATGCAAGATGTAGAAAACACACTCATCCTGGGTTTTTTGTTGTTGTTGTTGTTCTTGTTGATTATATGTTTTAACAGACATATGTGTGCACACAGGTAAGTACATTTGTGCATAGTCATGTGTGTGTATTTTATAATCTTGTATATACACAGATGCAACTAACTAATATAAAGAAGTCCATCTGAGACCATCAGAGGTGCCAGCACCAGCCTTCAAAGCCTAGGAAATGGGCATGCATTAGTTTACTGCTCTGTGTTTTCTCTGTGTTTACTATGCAGCAATAGCTGGTTGATACAAGGGAACTAGCACTGAGTGCTTGAGGGTCAAGAATTCTAGATAATAAAAAATTACCCCTCTGATTTACCAACAATGTTCACTGAGAAATACCGGATGACCCCTAACTATGACAGAGTGTGAGAAGGGATGCAAATCCTCCCCATAGTTGCGAGTTTGCAATGGAATTCCATATGGAAGTCATTTTCAGTTTGCACAGAGTGATCTTTGCTTAGCGATTAGCAACTGAGCATTTTCAAACCAAAGGGCACTTAAATAATTCAAGTATTTGAAACTTGCCAATCTCCAAGAAGAAAAAAAAAATTACACACTCTTCTTCCTCAGTTCCTAAGTCACTGGACACCAGTAATTTGGGACTAGAAAGATTTGTAGGTTTAGTGTTGTGCAAATGTGCTCCAGTAAAGAGACAGCATAGTGGTGCATGCTTGTAATCCCAGCATTTGGGAGGCTGAGACTGGAGGATCTGGGTTCGCGGCCAGCCTCAGCTACCTAGTGAGGCATTCTGCAACTTAGTGAGACCCTGTTTCAAAATAAAGAATAAAAAATAGGGCTGGGAGTATAGCTTGGAGGTAGAATGCCCCTGAGTTCAATCCCCAGTACCGCAAAAAAAAAAAAAAGAAACAGCCACAGGTTTGATCAGGGCAAAGTGCCTGATAGCCAAGTGTTCCTGTGGGGTATTCTGCAGTTGTTGGGAAAGTTAATGACCTAGAGGGTAGATTGAAGATCTCCCAACAGAACCAAGCCTTTTAAGACAGCGTTAACTAAGACTCCATAAGTATTTTTTTAATAATAAGGCAATAAAGTAAATGTGAGATTCTCAGGGCTGAAAAACAGAGGAGCAATATGCACATTACCATCTTTGCCATTTAAGGGCCCCCTCCCTATAGGTTGCTTCTGACCCGCAGAAAGGAATCTTGTTTCTCAACTCTGCCCATTGGGAAATTTTATGGAGCGCAGATTGGTTTGGTTCCCTCAAACGTACTGTTTTCACATTCACACAAAACTGAAATACACCAGGGGAGTAAATGGATGGGAGCACAATGGAGACACAGGTGCCCAGCCAACCGGAGTTAATTACATCAGTGGTCAATGCTTGCTGGTCTAGAAAAGAAATACACGGGAAACGCAAGCAAACCAAATAGGACTGATGTAAAATACAGCGAATAGAGCGAACACTAGCACCAATCGATGCTTTCCTGCTCTGTCTACAGCCGCCTCGTCAATCCTCATAGCAGTGCAATGAGGAAGGACTCCTGTTATTCCTAAAATGAGGAAGTTCAGGTATAGTCAGCTAAATGCCTTGTCCCAAGTCCCATAAGTCAGATTCGAGTCCACACTTTTTTGTGTGTGTGTGTGTGTGTGTGTGTGCGGCACTGGGGATTGAACTTGGCATTATACCTCCAAGCTATACCCCCAGCCCTATTTTTCATTCTTTATTTTGAAACAGGGTCTCACTGAGTTGCAGAGTGCCTCACTAGGTAGCTGAGGCTGGCCGCCATTTAATCCTCATGAGGCAGACAATACAATTTTCAGTGTATTGAGGTTTATTTATTTATTTATTTATTGCATTGGAGATTGAAACCAGGGGTATTACATTCCCATTCCTTTTTTTTTTTTTTTTTTTTTTTTTTAATTTCGAAACAGGATCTCAGCATAAGTTCCTGAGTAAGTTCCTGAGATTCTGGCTAAATTGCTGAGGCTCACGTGGAACTTGTGAACCTCCTGTCTCAGCCTCCCAAGTACTGGGATTACAAGCAGGCACCACCACGCCTGGCAGAGGTTCCATACCTTAAAGTTATGTAGCTTGTAAAAGGAGTATGCAGTTGTTAAATCACTCCTAATGAGATCTAATTCCTATCGACTAAAACAGATTATCGCTATCCTTGTAGATCCCATGAGGTAATCTCTTAGGGCTGGAGGAGAGTACATTCCAGAGATGGCCATAAACAACCCAAGAATCTATTTGCAAGATGATTGTTCATGTTCTTCTCGAAGTAGGGGGAAGAGGATTCATGCAAAGATACCTTCCTTTGCTCATCCCAATGCACAGAAATAATTCTATATGTGAGAAACCATTTTGAACTGCTGCTAAATTGAAAAGTATCATGTTTTACCTAATAAAACATGATCTCCTTCGACTTAGAGACTAATCAAAAGTTGTATCTTTTATTTTATTTTATTTTTTGGTACTGAGGATTGAACCCAGGGGCATTCTGACTCTGAGCTGGACCTTCACACCTATATTACTTTTTTATTTTGAAAGAGGATTTTCCTAAGTTGCTAATGGTCTTGCTAAGTTGCTGAGACTGGGCTCCAACGTGTGATCCTTCTGTCTCAGCTTCCCAGGTAATGGGATTACAGGTGTGTGCTACCAAGCCAGTCTTTTAATTTTTCATCACAGAAATTTGAGAATAGTTTCATATTACTTAGTGTTTTCCATGTTTTAATTTGATTACAGATACTTGCTTATTCTCTGAGTTAGTTTTTTCCTCTTTATTTTGTGGCTAACATTGCATTTAAATTGATAACCTTTTTCCAGCTTTGCCTAGGGAGGCACCAGTCCCTCTTTTTCCAATATTTGGGACCTTTCTAACTTATCTAAAGAATGAGACTGGCTCCAGATACTGAGCCAATTCGGATCTTAGGAAAAGAGGACACAACTATTTTAATTAAGGCAACTTCATTGCCAGGATCCCATGGTCGCTAATAATCCAAAATATTTTGACACAAACTCCAAACCTAGTATAGTCTCATATTTTGAAGACCCATTCAAATTTGTATCATTTCTCTAGTGATTTGATTCCTGTCTATTTTGGTTTCTTTGGTCTTTGATTAATTATTGTGTGGGCACTTAGGCATCTGTGTCAGAAGCCTATTCCATAGGATCACAGATCTTCCTTTTCTTTCAAACCCCTCGACAGGTGCCCAGGGCCCTGTTATCTGTTCACAGACTACCCAGCCACCACCATTTGCTTGCTGACCTGTCTCACTAAATTCACCTGCTCTGAAATTCCCCATCCCTCTGTTCTGTCTACCTGTCAAGTCATCCCTTTTGTTGTATTGAACTCTGCAAGATAATTAAGCACCGGACCACAAATGTGGCAAAAATAATAAAGGTTAGGACATAAAACCACAGTGTGGTTCAATAATAACAGCAGTGCCTTGAAGTAGTGCTCTAATAGGAATCTCTGTGTTTGTGTGTTCTGTCCTCTTTGTTTCCAGATCACAAAAAGACAATAGCATAAAGTAAATTGAAAACTCCATTAAAGAAACACGACACCTGGAGGGAAAACATAGCTTTAAAAGAACAGAGAAAAGATCATCAAAGTCCATCTTGCTGACCCCTTTTAGATTATCAGTGTTGCACTTTATTTGAGGACTGTCCGGAGGAAACTAAAGAAACATTGATTTTGCAGAGGTGACTTTGGGACTTTGGGGGTGCAAAATCAGTCATAAAAACTAACAGTATTACCGAACGAGAGCATAAACATAAAGTGAGATATAATCCAACAGGGAACCCGAGGAATCTTGGAAATAATTGTGAAGCTCAACCTAAGGGATTTAAAAGAAACAGTGCCACAAGAAGAATATGTTGTGTTGACACAAATAAAACCTCAACAAAGTAAAAAAAAAAAAATGAGATGAACTGCTAAAAAGAGTAAAATATGTTGGTGATGTCAAATAGTGAGTTGAAGATATGTTAACTTGGAGAAGAAAGAAGACTGATGTCAGCTTTTATAAAAAGGTCTTTGCTGATGAAGCACTATGCTAAATGAACAGAGAAGCACAAAAGAAAAAAAATAAAAGGGAATGTATAACTACAAGATGAGATGTTAAAGACTGTTCATGGAAAGTTTCTTTTTGTTTCATTTTATTTAATTTTGTGTATGATACTGGAGGCTGAACCCAGGGACATTCTAACTCTGTGCTATGCCCCCAACCCTATTTTATTTTTTTTTATTTTAAAACATGGTCTCACTAATTTGTAGAAGGCCTCACTAAATTGCTGAAGCTATACTTGAAACCATGATCAGCCTGTCTCAGCCAAGTCCTGAGAAAACAGGATTGTATCACATTGCTTGGCTTATTCCATTTAATTTCAGACATTCTTTTTCTAATTTTTATATTTTTAGTGAAAATTTATTGCGGGCTCAGTGGAAACCTAAAATTACCTAAAGGCTAAGTTATATATGAAAAAAATATTTTGTGATGAATGCACATCTCTTGTCATGAAATTCATGCCTAAATCATCATAATATAAAGAAAATTTGCTGACTTCAATGTATTTCTGAACAGGCTACATTTTCAAGTTACATTATACTGTCTCATTTTTAGAATAATGTCTTTTCTCTTCCACAAATACATAGCAGAGAGTATTCCTTGTACTTTAATTTAAGAGGTGTAGTGAGAAAGCACAATCAGGTTAAATGACAATGAGGAAAAAAATATATCTGGATAGAACAGGAAATGAAGTCTTAATTTCGTGGCTTCTGATCCAATTTCAGATAGCTAATTCTTTTTAGAAAAAAAACAACAAAGAAAACGAATTTAAATAGGTATCAAAATATAAATTATCCTTGATCTGAGAACTGAGACTCTAGTTTTGGTCTTGGTATTAATTAGAAGTATAACCTTGATCAAGTTACTGGACTTTACTCTCAGTCTCAGAGTGCAATCTGCAAACACCAGAGGGGCCACCTCTAAGCACTCTGTGGGTTCAAAAGGCTTCCTTCCACTCTCAGAACTGTCAACTTCATGTCTACATTGGTATCGATAGCTTTCAAAAGCGCCTTTGCAATTACAATCACAAGTAAATTTGCCACATCCTAAACAGTGGTGCCATATTCAACTCTTCTAATACTGTGTTTATCATCACATCTTTTTCTGTTCAGTAAAGTATTTAATGACCTCTTGTTTCTTGTGTTTAAAGACATAAGATACCAACCTTATACTTCAAAAACTCTTCCTTCTTGTTCTCAGGTCTCACTCTTCCTAGTTCTACATGAACAATCTGTTCTCTGTTTCTCTTAATCCTTGTTTCTTGAATACACAATGCACTTATTAAAAATTTTGATAAGGCATCCGCAATTCTAACCTCCCATGGAGGTACCCTCTCCTTGTTTGCCTTTCCAAATCTTCTCAGTCCTCCAGTACCTCACTGGAAATTCTTATATGTGTCTTCTTCTCATCACACACACACATTTTTTTCTGAACTCTTAGAGCAATTGCTTATATATTTCACTCAAAAGTTTTAATCATGCTTTACCTTGCGATCTATTATTATTTTACTGTTAGTCAGATTCATTGCCACTCAACAAAAGCTTTGCTTTTCAAAACCTTTGGGAAATAATTCATTCTGTTAGCTAAGCTTTATGGTAAACTAGAAGTTTACTCATATTCCTCTTAAACTTTCTTTGTTTTAATCATTGGGGAAATACATATTCTTAAGGTAGATAATATATTCCTATGCTTTTGAAATAAAAATGATTATGTGGTAATTTTCTCAGTTGCTTAGTATAATCACTAGCTATGAAAGTTTTTGCAGTTTAATATAACAGAGTTGCTTGAATGATGTTATATTTAATTTTAATAATGTTACCTAAAATTAAAATGCTTTCTGATATTTATCTGCCCTATAATTTTGTTTCTATTATAGATTTTGTTTATGTGCCTTCTTATGGTAGTCTCTATTACCACTGCTAATTTGCTATAAAACTGAAAATCAGATAAATACATTTATTAAATATATGCCTAAAATATGTATAAGCTCAGGATGACAGTCAGTGTTCAAAGTCCTCGAGATTCAGCATTTTACATTTGGAACATATTATCTGGAAGATTTCTGTAGAAAATTATCTCCAAATTTTTAGCTGAATTGAAAGCAGACGTGGTTTCAGGACAGAAAGATTCTCAGAAGTTTTCATTTGTATATACACCCTGATTTGTGTCTTACTCTTCCAACTGTATCATAGTAGAAGTGTATATTTCTAGGGTTTAACTCTTTAAATAATTTAGCGCAATGTAATATATACTTTTGTTAGATACTAAAATAGGAATTGAATTCAAGAATTCGCTGACAACAACATTGAATGCTTAGTCATTGGCTTTTCAACAGTTTGAATACAGAAAATAATTCTTAGGCATATTTGATTGAGAGAAAACAAAAATATATAGATTGGATGGACAATTTTTCAGTGTTTTTCTCCATGTTTTCTGTTATTGCTTTTAATTTTTTGATAGTAAGGACTTGAATCTTTTTATGAGATGCATGATTGTCAGTCTCTAATACAGCTGTCAAATTCAACACTATCTAAAGAGAAGTGTTTCTCTAACTTCAAATTTGCTCTGGTTGTAGAATTTATTTTAGTGCATTCAACAAAGTCTATGACTCCTATGCAGTTTTATTTCCTTTTCTTTCTTTCTTTCTTTTTTTTTTTCGGTACTGGGGATTGAACTCAGGGGAATTCTACCTCCGAGCTATACCCCCAGCCCTATTTTTTATTCTTTATTTTGAAACCGAGTCTCACTAAGTTGTGGAGTGCCTCACTAGGTAGCTGAGGCTGGCCGAGAACCGGGATCCTCCGGGCTCAGCCTCCTGAATGCTGGGATTACAAGCGTGCATCACCACGCCTGGCTTCCTTTTCTTTGTGTATACAAAATTCTATTGGATTTCTTTGCTTCCAGAAGAGATTTCATATTTTCCAGTTCCGTGTGTCTCAGTCCACATTATCACTGCTATTATGCAAAATGATCGATCATAAAATTTAGAGGAAAGACAATTTGCTTGCTTATAGATTTGGGAGAGTCTAGAGTTCAGTCCATGGGAGGCCTGGTCTGAATCTCAGGGCATGGCAGCAGGAAGAGGAGAGAAGGAGAGCACATGGGCTCTGCTCCTCATGTGACGGAAGCTAGAAGCAGAGAAAGCAAGCAAGGGGAATCAAAGACACAAGCATACTGCCTAGGAGACCCACATTCTCCAGCCACGCCCCATCAGCCTAGGCCTGGATTGTAGATCCACTGTAATGGATTTATCTGCTGACATGATTACAACCCTCATGAATTAACTCCATCAACCCTGAGCTCGTCAGGACACATTCTATATCTGACCATAGCACCGTGGTATATTATTATTACAAATGTATTTTATTGTTACATGTAAGAGAAGTAAACTCTTTTTTTTTGTGGTATTCTACCTCCAAGCTCTACCCCCGGCCCTATTTTTTTACTCTTTATTTTGAAACAGGGTCTCACTAAGTTGTAAAGGATCTCACTAAGTAGCGGAGGCTGGCTGTGAACCTGGATCCTCCCATCTCAGCCTCCCAAATGCTGGGATTACAAGTGTGTGCCACCATGCCTGGCTGAGAAGTAAACATTTTAACCCATAAATTTAACAACCTCTTTAGCCCCTTAGCCATTAAGAGAAATTTTGTTTTCATCACTTGTATTTTCTGGCAGTGGATGTTCCCAGAAAGAAATGGCACAGAATCGTGGCCAGTGGACTGAATCACATGGGAAGAGACTGAGGGTTGCTGAAGGTAATTAAGTGAGTGGTTAATGGAAATGATGTAGGAGGAGGAATAAAGTCAACAGACAAAGCAAGCAATGTTTGAGAGAAATTGAGAAGAAAAGAAGATGGTTTCTTAGAGACAAATGAATAAAAGAAGCCTTGTATAGCAGTGCACACCTGTCATCCCAGTACTCGAATGGCTGAGACAGGAGGATAGCAGGTTCACGTCCAGACTCAGCAATTTATTACTTAAACAATAAAATAAGGCTGGGGGTGTAATTCAGAGGTAGAATGCCTCTGGGTTCAATCCCCAATTGAAAAAAGAAGAAAAAAAAAGAGAGAGAGAGATGAAAGAAGGAACATTTGTGAATATTTGAAATTTTTAAAAAACTTAATCTCCATTTAGTTTCCAGTTAAAAATTATTGAGAAATATTTTATACATATAAAGTTATCTTTACAGTAGGAAAAGCTACTATTACTACTGCTAATGAAATATGTGCCCATCACCCAGGTAAAAAGAATGAAACCTCAGCTTGCTAAAATCAGGATGGGAAGAATCTGGTCAGTCACAAAAAGTGAAAGGTTGGATATTCTTCCTGATATTTGGAAACTATGGAGAAACTAGGACACAGGAGGGACTCCAGATGAAGGAGGAGAAACTTTAGTAAAGGAGGGATCTAAGCCGGGCGTGGTGGCTTACACTTGTAATCCCAGTACTTGGGAGGCTGAGACAGGAGGATATGGATTCGCAGCCAGCCAGCTTCAGCTACTTAGTGAGCGAGCTTGCACCACCACACCCAGTTGTAATCACACATCTTGATGAAGTTCATTGTGATAGTGGCACACTGCACTCACTGAGCTCTCCTCCAGTTCCCACCCCAACCCACCCCTTCCCCACCTTTCTGTGCAACACATTGTGCTTGGCATGGATAAGTGTGTGTATATACAATCTGTCCATTGAAGTGTTTCCCTCTTCAAGTCTTCCTCCCGCCTCCCACCTGCCTCAGTTAGGTCCCTCTTTTACTTTCTTTCTTTTTTTTTTTTTTTTTTTTTTTTTTTTGCAGTACTGGCCACGAACCGAATCCTCTGGTCTCAGCTTCCCAAATGCTGGGATTACAAGCGTGCGCCACCATGCCTGACTTCTTTTTTTTTTTTTAATAACTACAAACTCACTCTCCTTTGCTGTCAGTGAACCTGATACATAGGGAGTGTGATAATTAGCAAAATCCTTTTACTACTATATTTTTATCATATGATTGTAGGATGTAGCTATAGTAGAGCACTTGATGAACATACACAAGACCTGGTTTTGATTACCAGCACCACAAAACAGTAGCAGCAACAATTACCACAAAAAGGCAAGACAAAAACAAACAAAAAACACAGAACAAAACATATATACAAGTCTTATAATCCATTTTTTTTCTTGTTTGCTGTGGGATGTTGTCATTTGTAACCTCCCTGTGTCAGAATTTTCATATCTATAAACAATTAATTGAATACCATCTGCTCCGTCTGCCTAACTCATGGGGTGTTGTGATAAAAAAAAAAAAAGAAAGAAATGCATGAGGTGAAAATGTCCTTCTAAAGCTCTGATTAGTATACAAATATCAGCCACTTAGGAAGGAAGTTTGTATGCTTGATTTATCAAAGTATAGAATTGTACACTGTAGAGTCATAGACTATGATGATTGGAAATAGCAACAGCACTGTTCTCTGAAACATTTTGCATGATAAAGCAACAGTGCCATGCAGACAGACTTTCTTTTTCTTAGTAAGAAACACTGGGTAATCTCATTGAACAAAATAGGAAAACCTGAAATAATGTAAAATTATTGTTCTGGATGATATATAATCCCAGTGTTGACAGCAAAGAGCTCACTGGCTGCAGACAGACAGGGTTCAGAGATGGAGTATAATTTGCAATCAGGTATAACAGAAGAGAGATTTATGCAGAAGAATCTCATTCCTCTGTCAAGACTGATAAGAAGCAGGGAAAACCTGAACCCACAGATAAAGGCCGTAGTTTGGAATTACCTACATAAGTCTTAGTGGCAGTCAAAATTGGAGGGACATTGTCCAAAAGTGATTTCAGCTGAATAATGATGCATTGTGCAGGGATTTAGTATTAATAGGAACAAATGCAATATTTAGAGTAATTTTGAAGAGGATGATATCAGTGTGTAAAGAGAATGCAAGTTATCAAAAATAAATCCAAATGCGTGGTACAAAAAGTATGTGCATAATCAGCTAGCTCCCAATGACAAGGAATACATTTAAGGTTAAAATACAGGTTTGTAAGAAATAACATTCAAGGGGATAGAGTTGTATTTACTACGGACTTCAGATAGCTCTGTGTAGTTGTAATGTAGTTTCTTTAACTCTAATGTGAAATAACTTATTCAGATCATATATATCATTTATGTTTAACAGACTGAGTTAGAAGAGCAGATTTTGTGTCCTCAGCCTAGGAGATGGGTGCGCCCTAGAAACATTGCATTCAAAGGGAAGGGCTATTTTTGACAAGAAAACTCAAAGTTATTTATAAATGTCCCTGGAGGTTTCAGGTAATGAGGGAGAAAAACATGGAAGATATTCATTTTCTCAAATGAAGGATCATTGTTTTCTCACATGGAAGGTTGGGTGAAGTGGCTGGTATGTGTGTCAGTATCAGAAACATAGTGTAAATGGGCAGAAGTTATTTTCTGTATTTTTCTGCATTTATTATTATTATTATTATTATTATTATTATTATTATTATTATTATTTCTGCATTTTTCTGTCTCACAAGCAAAGGAATGGAGGGGACTGGAAATACTCACCATGTTTTCTTGGTTGACTAAGCTAATATTTGCTAGCTGTGTTCCCAGGAAAGCATCAGTAAAGCCCAGCATGCAGAAAAGAAAGACAGAGCAGTTTCTCTGCCTATTCGAGGCTTCATAGCAAGGTTAGCATGGCTAAGGATTTGTGTACTAGTTTCCTTTTTAAAAAATTAAATATCGAATGTTTTCTTTCTCTTTTGATGTTAACTGAGCTGACATTTATGGAAACTATATTTTGGAATTGATGAAAATATCAGTTTGAAGACATCACAAAACAATGAATATCTTATTCAATAATATTGTGGTGACGCACGCTTGGAATCCCAGCATTTGGGAGGCTGAGACCAGAGGATCTGGGTTCGCAGCCAGCCTCAGCTACTTAGTGAGGCATTCCGCAACTTAGTGAGACCCTGTTTCAAAATAAAGAATAAAAAATAGGGCTGGGGGTCTAGCTCAGAGATAGAATGCCCCTGTGTTGAATCCCCAGTACTGCAAAGAAAAATAAAATAAAATTAATAATAATAATAATAATAATAATAATAATAATAATAATGGTGACCTTTACCCTAATCATTTAAAAATTATAACAGTCAACAGTGCATGAAGCAGTAGGAGGGTACCACCAACATCATGGCATAGCCAACAGAGGAGTTGTTTTCTTATATATCATTTCTTGGACTCAGCGAGAAAACCTTTTCTCACTTTGGATTTTTCAGGTAGGTAGTAAGTGTTGCTGTTCAATGCATTTTGTCACCTTTTCTTCTCTAATCATCTCTGTTCCATCAACTCCCTTCACAATTTAATCAAAGTATAGACGAGAAGGGGAAGAGAGAGAGAGAGAGAGGAGTATGAATCTATGAAATCTATGATTAGGAATTCACCTAAGAAAAGTTTTTTTTCTAGAAACAAAGAATTTGTATGTATTGAGAGTTCTATTAGCATAATACTAAAGATTCCAGAGAAATCCTGGTTGATGAAGGTAATGAGACACTCACACAAAACCCTTTTATAATGGCTTAGGCCTGGAGCTATTCTTACTCTTGAACCAGTTAATTCGGAGTACAAAATTAAAGTTTATACATCTCTCCCAGAAATATATATATATACATATATTTATATATATTTTATATATATATGTGTGTGTGTGTGTGTGTGTGTGTGTAGGTATGAATATGTATTAGATCTCTATATTTATACATTTGTAGTTGTACCTATTACAATTTAGCTATATTATAATAGAAAGTGTTGAAGAAATGTTAAATTACATTTATGTAAACAAAATATTCAGCAAAATGAAACTGATTAGAAAATATTTTCAACTTTTGTTCTTTAAATATTTGTCAAGATAGAAATGTAGTCTCTACAAATTGTAACTGACCTGAGAAGCTCAGAACAAGGACTAGTGTCAAGAGAATGGGGTTCAAGACCTAAATTTGTATTTGAGTGTCTGCATGTAAAAGTCACTGTAATAATATTACCTATCTCATTAGATTGTTGAGATGATTTCATGATCAAATGATTTTTTTTTTTCTGTGCTGAGGATGGAACCTAGGGCTTTGTGCATGCTAGGCAAATGATTTATCAGTGAGTTACAAATCCAGCTCTTTTTATTTTTTGCTATGGGACAGGATCATGCTAAATTCTCCAGGTTTACCTCAAAATTGTGATCCTTTGGCCTCAGCCTCCTGAGTAGTTGGAACTTATAGGCATGTACCACAGAGACAAGAAAACAAATGAATTTTGAACAGTGAAAAAGTCAGAGCCTGATTGAGGGTAAGCTCCTACAGTGGATCTCCCAAAACACAGGCTGGCTTGCAAATATTTCCCACAGAAAACAGCTCCAATCCAGTGCAAAGGCAACCATTTGAGTCTACTGCATAGTTTCCATGAGCTTTTGCATGGAGCAGAGAGAGAGGATGAGACCTATGTCAGCTCTCTTGGAAGAGAAAAAGAGAGGGAGGGAGGGAGGAAAGGAGGGAGGGAGGGAGGGAGGAAGGGAGAGAGAGAGAGAGAGAGAGAGAGAGAGAGAGAGAGAGAGAGAGAGAGAGAGAGAGAGAGAGAGAAGACAGCTATAGAGTAGCAGCCTGAGAAAAGTCTTCAGCCACACCTTGGAGGACCCTTCTCCACCGTCAAGTCCCACCTTGAATATAGCCGCCTTGTCTAACCCAGGAAATCTGGGGGACACCTAAATTCCAAACCATATCAGCATGTTCTAAGCTATTCATTCCTTGTCCCTCTGTCTCTGCATGACCACACGGTGAGGCACTTTTCTTGTTATTCAGGGGTAAATTTTTTTCTGTACTTTTATTCCAAAACTCCGTTCTTAGACTCCCTGCCCCGAATTGATATCTCTGTAGAGATTTCATTTAAATCAATTTTTTAATGAGACTGGAAACCACTAGAGTGAATTGGCCAAATGCCCAATAGGTAGCAGCCAGTCAGGGACAGAGCTAGAATAATAACCAAGACTTCTTATCTTCAGTTTAGGCTTCTCTGTCAATGTGCTATCCTGTTCTGTCACACACAAAATAGTCTTTAAGACTACATCACAAATACTCAAATCTAGTCAACTAGAGATAAACCCTATTTAGACTTTATTATTCCCTATAATATTATGTAGAATATAATATGTCAGTTACTTATAATCAAGCAAAATACCCTATTGTCCATTTCTGTCTCTTTGTTAGTTTTGACAACAGACATTTAAAAATTCATTATCTGTAGGATGCAACTATTCTGAATAAAAATATATCCTTAGTAGAATTCTTCCATTTCTATGTTCCATTTTCTTAGGAAAGAAGTGGAAAAATGCTAATTAACCTCAAAGACACTGATAAACAGTATTATCTATATTTTTAAAGTGTAAGGCACTTTGACAGATAGAAGTGGAAGTTGCCTCAAGTTTATTTTGCTCCATTTGTATTCTGTATAGTCAATAAACAGGATCATTTTGCAGAATTTGTGCTGCAAATAAAACTCAAATGCCTCGAGTATAATTTCAGGTGCCCAGTAAGTGGAGAGTCAGCAATCTGCATCCACTCTCTGTAGGAAGTCATGTCTCTGGAGCAAGGGGGGAGTCATCCAGAATGTCAGAAAGACAAGGGGATCATAACTGGAAACACACACACACACACACACACACACACACACACACACACACACACTCTGAAATGTGAGAAGAAAAACTTCAATAAAATGAGAAGCAAGAAATCACAAGTACACTCTGTAAAGGTAAAGGCCACCCTGGGTGTGTAAGACTTAGATAAGCCTGTTTTAGGGATGGCTTGGAGATCTTTTTGTTGGAATCATTGCTTTGGACCAATTTACTAAAATAAGAACCTATTGCCCCTGGGTCACTAAGACCTATGCTATCTCCTGAGTTTTCATAAAAAATGATCAATAGATATTTTCAGTTAATTCTCCCAATATGGAGAAATATATGGAGGTAGAGTGTCTGAAAACAGGCTAAGGTCAGACCCCAGAAAAGCTCTTGGGAGCTTAACAGAGCCTGGAGTGAAAGAAGAGCCCGCAGTAGTTTGAGAATTGGAACTTAACATGCTAGGATTAACCAAGGAAAAGAAGGGAACAAGGAAATAAATATTGAAGTAAGTATTTACAAATTCTAACAAACTGATTTTTTTAAGTGAGAAATACAACCTGCAATTTCATCAAAGATTGACCAATCATGTCTTGCTGACGTAGACTCCATTGGTTCTCAAATCTCATCACCAGTGATAGATTACCTTGATATTAGAGGTACAACTCTAAACCCATGATCAGACACTGATTGTAAACTGAACAACTAAGCTGAGTTCCTGGATAAGTACATCAAAGAAATATTTCACAGAAATTACAACCTCACCACCTAGTCACAGTATAACTCTGGACCAAAAGGGGTTTATTCTAGAAACAAAGAAAATGAGCACTTTTTTTTGAGAACCTAATTCATGGATTTTCTACAAATGCCTTATTGACTTACTTAGAATTAATTAAAATGTCCTACTAGCATACTTCATAAAATAGTCAGCATGATGTATTTCAAAAAATTCTGGCGATTTATTAATTGGTTTGAAACTCAAGATGGATCCTAAACCAATGTGTTTGTAGAACTAGTAAATTTGGTCATGGGTGGTGGGAAATGGGCTGTAAATACATGTGCTAAAATTTATTTCCATAATTATGTTAATTGAATTTGACTCAAAACAGTTCATGATATTGAGTTCTGCAATAGACTGTAGTAGGTTTAGTTTCTGCAAGGAAACTATTTTGGTCTTTCTAAGAACTCGTAAAACTGGGAATCTTGCCAATTTTGATTGGTCTGCCCAATGCTGATGTCAGTAGGTTGTAGCCAACCAGCAAACCAATGAAATGCTCTGGATATAACACAGGTATCACACAATCATATACTTACAAATCTCTCTTCCTCACACCAATTGTTTGATTTTGGGCAAGTTATGAGACCGCCATAAGCCTCAGTTTCCTCCCAGGTGATATGGAAGGAATATTACTTAGCTAAAAACATGTGTACTGTGTGGCAGACCCAGGGGGCATGTAGTGGGTCCTCGATAAATTGGAGCCAAAAATCCAAGACAGCCTGGGGAAGCATTGGATCTCCTCTGTGGCTATGCCTGAGAGAAGCATTTACAGGACCTGAGCTGAGACTCTACCTCAGTCCAGTTACAGCAGAATATCTAGAAATAGTGTCTGGATGCTGTGGTTTGGATTTAAAATGCCCCCTGAACTTCATTCACTGGAGGCCCTCATGTTCAGAGGTAGGCATGGTTGAGTGCAGTGCGCGTCCTGGCTCCGCCCAGCTGTATGGTTCTGACCATCTCTCTTTTACCCAATTTCTGTTTCTTTGCTCATCACCATCATGCCTTCAGGACCTACAGCCTTGACTCCCAGACTCCTGCTTAGTACTTGGTGTAAAATATTATCTCTTTCTCCATATATATAAATATATGTATATATATATATTTGCTTATATATATGTGTGTATATATATATATTTGCTTATAGATCTGGAAATTTATATATATAAATTTATTTATATATAGATTTATATTTCCAGATCTATAAGCAAACAAATTTATATATGCATATAAATTTCCAGATCTATAAACAAATAAATCTTCCTTTCTCTAAGGGGTGCATGCACATCAGGTGTTTGGATGGTGGTAGTGAGAATGCTAACTCAAAGACTGGACATCAGTAACCTTTCAATATTGGGTATGTCTAACCTTTAGCTATGATCTAATTTATGGAAGCATTTTATTTTAAGCCCTGAAGGGATCACAGGCACCATCCTCCTAGTGGTACTGTATGCCAGAATATAGATTCTATGCATTAGAAACAATTTGGGAGCACAAATTAACACATGCATTCTCTTACCCCACTTCAGAGTTACTGAATTAGCATCCCTGTGGGGTTGCTTCTGCTTCTGTGATGTTAAAAAAAAAAAAAAAATCCCCAAGTAATTCTCCGCAGACACACTTAAAAAATCACCTATTCAAAATTAGTTTCCCTGCCCATTCATATTTACAAATGAGAAAGCAGAACCCCAGAGAACAAAAATGACTGGTGCAAGGTCACCTAGCAGTTGACTCTCTAACGGCAGAGTTATCATAAAACTTCAATTCTCCAGATGCTCAGCTTAATGCTATTGCCAGTATACTGCTTTTACCGCACAGCAACAAAACCAACGCCCGAATTCATGAATATGCCCTAAAGAAAGCCTAGTTGTTGAAAATAAAAGGAAGTTGTTGTTATTCTACAGTTTATTCTGTAAGAAAATCATACTCCTTTTAAAGTTGCATTTGGCAAATTAACAAGTTCTCCTGAATTACAGCCTTCAATTTTTCCGGGCTTCTCAGAAGAAATACGAAGAGACTAAATCACATTACATTTTCTTACTCTGCTGAACAATAATTCTCTGTAATATCTGGGTTTGCCAGGTGCAAGGGTAAGATTACAATAAAGGCAGTTACAGATCTCCCCCTTTCAGTGATCAAAACAAAGTCTTTTGCTTCTTTGAAATCAGCACATCAACCCCTCCAGCCAGCTCTGGGGGGAAGATTGACAGGCTGCATCATTCCGACGTGTAGTTCAAGAGATAGCCTAATAGCAGTGTATATCATCAAATCATCTCCAGCCTGCAAACGAGAATAGTGAGGAGAATAGTGAGTGATTGTGAGCCTGAATGTAATCTGTATTCATCTCACATACCAAGGTACTTAGGAAACAGACACTGGTAAATGAGCAAAGATCAGAATATTTAAGATCAGACGTAATTGCTAGTTGGATGTTTTGATGGGGAAGACTAGAGAATTTTATCTTTACATGTTATTTTATCCTGTATCCTCTGCTGGGTATAAAGATATATATATATATATATATATATATATATATATATATATATATATATATATATATGTAGGTATTTGCTTTAGATTGTTCTCACAAAGAATTATAAGGGACACATTTTTTCTCACTAGCTTTATTAAGGTATAATTGGCACATAAAATTGTATATATTTATGATACACAGTATGATGTTTTTTGAAAGGATTAAATCAAGTAGTTAGCATATCTATCACACAATTTCATATTTGGGAAGACAAACAGAAAAACAAAGTCTGCTTAGAAGAAAAAATGATTATGTCATCTAAAGTTTATTTATTTATTTATGTTTTTTTTTGTTTAAATGTTAAAGAGATTCTATTTGGAGACAGAAAACTTAGGTGACAGCTAGGTCTACACAGAACTAGCTCAGTAAACTTCATGATTTCACCTGTTTTCTCACAAAAAGATTGCAGTTTTGAACAATATAAACATTCCCACCTCAAATACAATATTTTAAATTATTGATTCACCTTTTATATTAACAATAAGATGTTACAATTTATCTAGAAAAACCTCAAAGGCAATAAGCAAAATATTTATACTTCTTTTCTTTTCTTTTTGGTACTGAGAATTTAATCCAGGAGCTTTCTACCTCCAAGCTAAACCCCAAGCACCCTTTTTAATTTTTGAAAAAGGTTCTCACTAAGTTGCTAAGGCTGGTCTCAAATCTGTAATCCCCCTGTCTCAGTCTCTCAAGTACTGGGATTACAGGCATGTACCGCCATGCCTGGCATTTTTGCACTTAAGTAATAGAATTTCTGAAATGTAAGAGAGCACGATGTATCAGTATATGACATATATATATTTCTATATATATAACTATTTCTATGTATTTCTATATATGTAACTATATATTTATGAAAATATATACACAGAGAGAAAGGAGAAAGATCGCTAACTAAAATATATACATTAATATCTTAAAATCGAGAAGAATTATTAAGAAAGCTAATTAAATAATAAAATGATAAAAATAAAGAATGCACAACTAAGGACTTAAATGTCTAAAAGGATGGCGTATTAAAAAAAATGAAGGTACTTCCCCTGGGAATTCAGTTTCTCTATTACTAGATATGTTCTGAGGATGCAAGAGAGGCTCTTCATTCAAGCCTATAAGGATATAGAATATTATATTATTCCTTGTGATGAATGTTCCCTTGAAGCAATAAAAGCTATGAATATATAATGAGCTTTTTTTTTTTTTTTTTGAGTACTAAGTATTGAAACCAGGGGCATTCTACCTCTGACCTACACCTTTAGCTTTTTCATTTTTATTTTAAAACAGGATCTTGCTAAGTTGTGGAAGGTTTCTCTAAGTTGCGTGATCCTTCTGCCTCAGCCTCCCAAGTACTAGGATTTCAGGTGTGCTGAACTGATCCTCGCAAAATTAGTTTGTTTTTTTTTTTTTAACATTTCACACATTATATTTTATTATATATTTTTTTAATTTATTGGTGCATTGTAATTATATATCCTTATGAGGTACAGGATGATTATATTTTAGAATTTGAACTCAGACACACTAAAGAAAAATGAGAAGTTTTCAATATTTTGATAATTTTTTCAAATATAGTTTATCAATTGGTGTTTTATTCAAGAACTATAAATCATTATGAAATCTGTAAAGTTTTATGGAGCCAGGCATAGTAGTGCACAATTGTAATCCCAGTACTTGGGAGGCTGTAACAAGGATCTGGGTTCGCAGCCAGCCTCAGCTACTTAGTGAGGCCCTCCACAACTTAGTGAGACCTTCTTTCAAAATAAAGAGTATAAAAATAGGACTGGGGGTGTAGCTCGGAGGTAGAATGCCCCTGGGTTTAATCCCCAATACTGCAAAAAAAAAAAAAATATGGAGATAAGGAAAAATTGGCAGCTATGAGCTTCTGTGAATCTTCCATCCACCATTCAAGTATATTATATTAACAAAAATAACAAATATTCTTATTGTGGGATGGGATGGTGCTGGACATTCCTTCCTTAACATCTGTACTCCACCCTAAATTGAATTTTTAAACATTTGAAGAGTTCACTTATTTATTGAAAAGTGTCAAATGGTGTCAAATGTGTGGTAAATACATGTCTTTAATAGGCTAATTAATTTTTAAAGAAATGCTAAAAATCCATAGCCCAGCATAAATCATGTCTGAATACTTAAGTTTGGGGTTACATTCTATGACACTATTGCTGCTGAAAACAAAAGTTGGAATTTTAACTGATAATTTGAAATTTGAAGGTGACTTTGGGACAATTTTTTCCAACTACACTCTCTTTTCACCTTAAAGAACTGCATTCTTCTGTTCCTTCCTTCTTCCCTTAAACTTCTGTGTGTGTGTGTGTGTGTGTGTGTGTGTGTGTGTGTGTGTGTGAGAGAGAAAGAGACAGAAAGAGAGACAGAGAGAGACAGGGGCATTCTATCTCTGAGCTAACCACCCCCCAGCCTTTTTATTTATTTATTTATTTATTTATTTATTTATTTATTTATTTATTTTATTTTGAAAGAACAGCTCTTTAAGTTGTGAAGGCTGGCCATGAGCCTGAGATCCTCCTGCATCACCCTGGGATTACAGATCTGCACCACCATGCCCAGCTTAAAATTCTTACATAACAGACCCTGTGTTTTGTGGTAGAGCTATGCATGTGAATGGAAGAAACAGAAAATAATGTTGCATCTGACTGAATTTCAAAACATTCTCCGCCCTGAGTACTTGTGATTTCAGACTTTAACTATATCCTTTTTTGGCAATAATTTTTTTGAATAGAGCCTTTATGCTGAATTATAAAGTTACACGATTTTTTTTTTTTTTTCTGGATGTCCCTGTAAGACAGAGTGCATATAGTAGAGTCAGACGGCAAAGGACCAGCCTGAGCAAGTGTGTTCTCTTTCAACCATAGAATATCAGATTTCCTACTTTCCTAAATTTAATAAGATATCCTCAGAACCACAGTGAAAGTGGTCTGCGGTTCATGATTTTTGTGTGTCACAAAAGGATAAATTTGGGAGTTCACCTTGAATATACTAACAGGTAATCGAAAACAACCTCTCAGATTCCACAAAACTCTTAAACACTGAGATTCAGAGATTTAATGAATAACAAACCATAGAACACTTGAAAATTTGATATCTTTGCTAGTTTCTAAGGTAATAGAGTCAAAATACGTGCGACACCATTTAATTTCATTAATCCACTGGATTAAAATTCTATGTAAAGCATCATACTTTGTCAAAATCTGAAGGTTATAAATTTTTCTTTAAGTCAGCAGTTTTCTGACCACTTAGAATTTGTAAATAACAAATCTGTATTATAACTGTTTGATTTCTGCTTGAAGAGAAAAGAAAACAATACTACTCAAGACATGAAAATAATTCTGTACATATTTTACTGAATGATCTGGCTAGAAAGCTACTACCAAAAAAGGTAAAGATGGAACTAGGCTTGTTTGTACACACCTGTAATGTAATCCCTGTACTTGGGAGCCTGAGACAGGAGGATCTCAAGTTTGTCCAGTCTTAGCAATTTAATGAAACTCTCAGCAACTTTGCAATACCCTGTTTCAAACTAAAAAATAAAACAGGAATGAGGGTATAGCTTGGAGGTGGAATGCCTCTGATTCAACCTCCAGTACCAAAAGAAAAAATAAAAAGGTAAGAATCTGTGAATATTTCAATATTTGTTTTTAAACCTAACATTCAGAAATCATTTTGGAATTTTAGCAATGTGGGGAGTATAGTACTTGCAAGGTATAAGACCAGTAAAACACATTTTGATATATAGCAAAAGTACTTTAGTCAATTTTTTGCATGCTTTGTCTCATACATTCTTTGCTCTGTGTTATCATCACACCTAAATGAAAACCGTAAAATATGTTTTGAACATTCTTTTTAGGTGGGTCACATCTCGTTCTATGTCAAATTAACTTATGCCATCTCCTATCATTTCCATTATTAACAATAAACAGTTTGTGCCTGGCTCTGGACATTAGAAACTGAATGTATGACATACTAATGTCCTTTGAATCACTTCTTTTCAAAATGTAGACCAGAGAAAGTCTCCATGTCAGTGAATTCATCATGTACCATAGCCAGGACACAGAAGCTGTCCAAGACTGCTCAGGCTTTGGAATGAAGGCATCTTGTTTGGAATCCTGGCTCTGCCACTTACTGGCTGTGAAACTTCAATCCTCTTTTTCACCACAAACCTGCATTTTTCTAGTGCAAATAGTAATTCTATCATTACCACAAGAATCCTTACTTATTCATGACTATGTACCCGATACTACACTAAATCTCAGGTACATTAGTGAAAGTCTCTGCATACATAAAATTAGGAAAATTCAGATAAATAAGCAAGTATGGAAGAAAAAAATGAAATGGGAGAGCTTGGAACATAGACAAGTGACCTAGTTTGATAAGGAAAAGGGATATTTTCACCAAAAAAAAAAAAAACATATTAAAGCTGAGACTTCAAAAGAGGAATAAGACAGAGACTGGAGATTTTAGAATATGAGGATATGAAGGAATACAGTTGTAATAGCTTTAAAATACAAGAAGAACTGAAAATATTCAGGTTAGTTGGTGCATAGAGGTCAAAAAAGATGAGAACATTTTGGGATGGAGAGAAATACTTTCATTTTAGAGTTCTTACAGGAATTAAATATAATATATAAAACATCTTTCATTTAGTAAGAACTAATTATGGAATAATTATTTATATGGTCCTTATACAATCTATTGCTATGAGATTGGAATTTAAACTAGCATTTCTAAAATATAATTTTGGAAAATCTATGTAGATAATGGCTACTTGTACTCATTTTAAGAGTCTCAAGACTATTAACCAACAAAAATCTATTTAATACCTTTCATGTATAACTAACTAAAATAACACAAATTCATCCCCACTTGTACTCACCTTCTTACAGACAAAAAAAAAAAAAAAAATGAATGTATTAAAAGTCTATGCAAAGGTGAAGAACTCTGATCACTCATTTTACTAATATGTGAATGAAATAATTGAATAGCATTATCAACTGCTTAGATTATGTGTTACCATTTTTAATCATAAGAGAAAGAATGATTAAAGATACCAATCAATTTTAATCAGGTAAGCAGGCAAATAAATATATATGCTATTTCTATTAGAACTGAATTTTGTCAAAGAGCCAATCTAAAATTTTTAATGGCCTGTTACTTTTAAAACCAAGGTAAATGAGCAAAACTACCATCTTCCCCCATAGATAACTGAACTACTAGCTTTCTTTTTTTTTTTTTTTTTTTGCCGTACCGGGGATTGAACTCAGGGGCATTCTACCTCCGAGCTATACCCCCAGCCCTATTTTTTATTCTTTATTTTGAAACCGAGTCTCACTAAGTGGCGGAGTGCCTCACTAGGTAGCTGAGGCTGGCCGCGAACCCGGATCCTCCGGTCTCAGCCTCTCGAATGCTGGGATTACAAGCGTGCACCACCACGCCCCGCTCATATCTTCACTTTCAATGCATAGCACAGGGTACTTTGTAGATTGATATGTTTATTACCAATAAATACTTTCATTGATTGTCACTGGAACCAAATTCAACTCTTCTCTTTGGTATTGTCACATCCTTTCCATTTTTCTCTTTCCCAGGCCAACTATTTAATAAAGTAAATACACAAAGAGTTGTGTATACGCATGTTTCTATCCATCATATTGGACCTCACTATGATGTATAATTGCAATGCACTAATAAAGTAATTTTTAAATTTTCAAAAAAAAAAAAAAAGAAAGCATCTAAAGCAGAAATACTCAAAGTTCTAACATTTTGGAGATTTTTTTTTTTTTTTTTTTTTTTTTTTTTTTTTTTTTTTTTTTTTTTTTTTTTTTTGCGGTACTGGGGATTGAACTCAGGGGCGTTCTACCTCCAAGCTATACCCCCAGTCCTATTTTTTTATTCTTTTTATTTTTTGAAACCGGGTCTCACTAAGTTGCGGAGTGCCTCACTAGGTAGCTGAGGCTGGCCTCGAACCCGGATCCTCCGGTCTCAGCCTCCCGAATGCTGGGACTACAAGCATGCGCCACCACGCCCGGCTCTGGAGATGTCTTTTAAAGCTATTAGCAATATTTTCAACTTTCTTCCTATAGAGTGCATCTATTTCATACTTCCTTTGAGAAAATTATATTCAACTTTATCACCAAATTTTTAATAATATTAATTCTTCCAATTCAAGAACACAAGATATGTTTCCATTTATTATGTCATATTTGGTTTCTTTCATCAATTTTTGTAGTTTGAATATATAGACCTTTACTACTTTGATTAAATGTACTCCTAAGTATTTTTTTTTTAATATTACAGTTTATAGTGTTTGAGAATGCTACTGACTTTTTAAGTTGATAAGCATCAACACCCGCTTAGTCTGTTATAATAACTACAACTAGTACTTCAATATTTTAAGTTGAAGAATTTGAGAACTGGATTATATGCCAAAATCTATTTTAAATTTCAAGCCAAAAACAATACAACTAAATCTAAAATGGCATTTAAGTTAAAAATGTTATCAATGGATGACTTGACATATCAAAAAATATTAGACTCCTCTTTCCATTAAAGTTAGCACAAGAAAAGAAAGTAAAATACACAGAGATGGTTTCCTTATGACATCACGAATTATTAGATAAGCATGAACATAATTAAAGGTTGCAAAATAATGCTGTTATAAAAACTGTCCTGTGAACATGAGAAAACATGACTTTAAGAAACTAACCTACTGTAATTCCCAAGCCATCAGCATTGCTAGCTGCCATTCTGTCCCAGGAAACATGGAAATTTAGGACAAAATAATTTTTAATATTTTATTGGTGCATTATTGCCTCACATGATAATGTAGTTTGCAATGATAGTGACATACATGCACATAACACTTGGTGAGTTTTTCCCTGGCTTCCCCCCACACACACACACTCACACCCAATTTCCCTACAGGATATTGCGATTGACATTGACATTCCTACATATGTACCTAATGCCCCTGCAAGTATTTCCTTTATCAATTCTCCCTCTCTTCCTCACCCTCCTCTAGATCACCTCCCCCACTTCACTGGGATTTTTCCTCCATAATCTAAAGTCCCTTTTCTATCCCAATTGTTTCCTAGCTTTCTCATATCAGAGTAAGCATATGACCTCTCACTTTCTGTGACTGGCTATCTTACTTAACAAAATGTTCTCCAGATCCAGCCATTTACCTGCAAATGACAATTTTTTCTTCTTTATTGTTAGTAGAACTCCACTGTGCATATATCCCATAATATTGTAATCTATTCATCTGTTGATGGATATCTAGGTTGGTTCCATAACTTGGCTATTGTGAATTGTGCTGCTATGCACATGGATATACATGCATTACTATAATATACTGACTTCAGTCCCTTGAAAAAATACCCAGGCGTGATATAGCTGGATAATATGGTGGATCCATTCCATTTTCTGAAGAATTTCCATACTGAGCTCCATAGAAGGTACACTAGTTTGTAATCCTACCAAGAGTGTATAAAATTTCCTATTTCCCCACATTCTCTCCAGCATTTATTGTTGTTTGACTTCTTGATGATAGCCATTCCAATTGGGATTAGATGGAATTTTGGTTTAGTTTTGATTTGCATCTCCCTGATTACTTTGATAGTGAACATTTGTCATATATCTTTTGACCAATTGTATTTCTTCTTTTGTGATAGAGAAAAAGAATTTATAGTCATACAAAACTGATTAATATCATAACTGAATTAATGTTCCCTGTATAAATAATTGCCAATAGTACACAACATAACCCAATTGATATATAAAGCTTTTTGTGCCTTAAAATAAACTAAAAGCCAGGCGTGGTGGCGCACGCTTGTAATCCCAGCATTCCGGAGGCCGAGACCAGAGGATCTGGGTTGGCGGCCAGCCTCAGCTACCTAGTGAGGCACTGCGCAACTCAGTGAGACCCTGTTTCAAAATAAAGAATAAAAAATAGGGCTGGGGGTATAGCTCAGAGGTAGAATGCCCCTGAGTTCAATCCCCAGTACCGCCAAATAAATAAATAAGTAAAAAGTAAACCTAAATTTGAGTGATAAATAATTGGAGCCAAATATGGTTCTACATGACTTATATGGATTTTCTAATCTTTTTGCATGAATTTTTCTCTTGTTATTTGAAAATAATTTTATCTTATGACAAAATTACGAAAAAAAAAGAATAGCTTAAGCATTTATAATTGGAGTTATTTAGAAGAGGCAAGTAGATAGAAACCTCTGAAGTCAGAAAATAAAAATAAAACTAGCATAATCTGAGTGGTGGCACACATCTGTAATTGTAGCATTTGGGAGGCTGAGACAGGAAGATGACCAGTTCAAGGCCAGCCTCAGCTACTTAGTGAGTCATTTAGGACTTATTGAGGACCTGTTTCAATGTAAAATATAAAATAAGATAGGAGTGTAGCTCAGAGGTAGAATGCTCCTAGGTCCAATCCCCAGTGCCACAAAAAATAAAAAGAAAAAAGAAAAGGAAGGAAGGAAGGAAGGAAGGAAGGAAGGAAGGGAGGGAGGGAGGAAGGAGGGAAGGAAAGAGAAAGAAAGTAGGACTTACGAGAGGGAGAAAAAGAATTCAAAGAAAGAGATTACTTATGAGAGACATTTCTAAAAGTGTGAAATTTATCTTTTGCCATTAACTTAAAAACCACTAACTTTTTAACATTTCTTTTCAACTTATTTCTTTCACATTGTTCTTCAGTTTTGAGATGTGCTGCTCCTTCAATATTTTATCTTGACTTTAATATGCTGGAATATAAGTAGTAGCCCCTTTATGGGTCCTGTGACAAAGGCTCCTCCTGATGGAGTATTTTTTTTAATCAATTTATATGTTTAAAAAATTGCTTCTCCTGCCTGAGACAGAAAGTTAAAAAACAAAAACAAAAACTGTTATTGTAACATTCCTGTAGACAATTGATTTTGGCATAACGTGGCAGTTGGCTGCAATGGAATTATCTCAGAATTTCTGCAACCAAAAGTGACATGGAGCAGCTGGGCGTGGTGGTGCACGCTTGAAATCCCAGCATTTGGGAGGCTGAGACCGGAGGATCCAGGTTCGTGGACAGCCTCAGCTACCTAGTGAGGCCCTATGCAGCTCAGTGAGACCCTGTTTCAAAATAAAGAATAAAAAATAGGGCTAGGGGTAGAGCTAGAAGGTAGAATGCCCCTGAGTTCAATCCCCAGTACCAAAAAAAAAAAAAAAAAAAAAAGGGTGACATGGAATCTGCATTATGAGAAGGTAATCAGGTGATTCATCTTCAAATTGGATAAGCAGTGCTCAGGAAAACCCAGGTACTGCATGGCTGAAAAACCTGGGGCAGCCCTTAGGCATGGAAAATACCAAGTAATTCACCACCTGTTTGAATGAGGATGAGTTTAAGTTCTAGCTGTAAGCTAATGCCAGTTCCTTAGCATGAAGTCTTGCACGGTTGATCATGATATTAGAGTATGATTACAATCCGTTATAAAACAAACAAAAGAAATCAGGCAGTGTTCCCTTTTTTTCCTCTGTGGCATCTTTCAGGTTTTCTATGTTTTGTTTTCCTTTTAAAATTAATTCATTACTTAGTCTTGATCAGTTCTGTAAGTAATAATCTGATAAGAATCAATCAACTGATTGGATATACAGAATTGGATACACAGTGAATTTATACACATATTTATATGTGTATATGTGGGTTGTTTATATATATACACAATATATAAAAAGGAATTATATATACACAATATATGAGGGTGTATTGTGTATATACTATATATATATATATGTATATATATATATATATGTATGTATGTATATTGGTGGTCTAGCTCAGAGTTAAAATGACCCAGGTTCAAATCCCAGTACCAAACCAAAATAAAGGAATATATATTCCCGGGTCATTTTAACTCTGAGCTAGACCACCAATCCTATTTTCCATTTTTTTTTTTTAATTTTAAAACAGAGTCTCACTAAGTTGCTAAATCTGGCCTTGAACCTGAAATCCTCCTCTCTCAGCCTCCCAAGTGCTAGGATTGCAGTTGTGTGCTCCTGTGCCAGGTTGGATATTCTTCATACATACAATATGGATTTCATATATTGGGAATAACATCATTTTCTTATTTAATTTATTTAAACTTTTATTTGGTTGCACAAATCTGTCATTTTTACTCTACTCATAGGAATCCACAATGTTAGCATGCACAATTAACAAAGCAGAAGACGGGCGTGGTGGCGCACGCTTGTAATCCCAGCATTCGGGAGACTGAGACCGGAGGATCCGGGTTCGCGGCCAGCCTCAGCTACCTAGTGAGGCACTCCACACCTTAGTGAGACCCTGTTTCAAAATAAAGAATAAAAAATAGGGCTGGGGGTGTAGCTCAGAGGTAGAACGCCCCTGAGTTCAATCCCTAGTACCGCAAAAAAAACCCAAAACAAAACAAAACAAAACAAAACAAAGCAGAAGTAGAAAATGTTCCATTATAAGCCAGACATAATGGTACATGCCTGTAAGCTCCGTATTTGGGAGACTGAGACAGGAGGATCGCAGGTTTCAAGCCAGCCTTAGCAACTTAGTGAGGTTTTCAGCAACTTAGTGAAATCTTGTTTTCAAATTAAAAATATAATAGGGCTGCAAAGTTCCCTGGGTTCCATCCCCAGAACCACATGAAAAAAATAAATTAAAAAAACCCACTTTACAAAAGAAGAAATAAAAGTGGCCAATAAATACAGGAAAAAATGTTCAACATCATTACCAATCATAGAGATGCATGTCAAAACTACACAGAGATTCCATCTAAACTCTTCTTCTTCAAGAAGTTAAACAAAAGTAAATGCTGGTAAGGATGTGGGAAAATGGGAACTTTTCTATACTATTGGTGGGATTGCAAATTAGTATAGCCACTATAGAGATCAGTGTGGAGATTCCACAGAAAACTAGGAACGGGTCAACCATATGATCCAGTCTACCACTCCTGGGTATCTTTCCAAAGGGACCGAAATCAGAAAATTATAGTAATATATGCAAATCCACATTTCTAGCAGAACAATTTATAACAGCCAAATTATGGAACCAACCTAGATGTCCGTCAACAGATGAATGGGTTAACAAAATTGTGGGACATGCACGCAATGGAATTTTACTCAGCAATAAAGTAGAACAAAATTCTGTTGTTTGAAGGAAAATGGATGAGCCAGTAGAAAATTATGTTAAGTGAGATTACCTGTCACAGAAAGTGAAGGGTCACATGTTTTCTCTCACATGTGGAAGGTAGGGGGTACTAGAGGGACTTTGGAAAGAAAGAAAAATAACTGCAGAAGAGCCGGGGAAGTGGTCTAGAGGAAAGGGAGAGGGAAGAGGCAGGATCAATGTAGGAATTACTTCCATTGACAAATTGTACATATGTGAGAATACCAGTGCCAATCTCAATATCTGGAGTGGGAAAGGAGCCAGGTGAAAACTCACCAAGTACTGTGTGCATGTATGTCACCAGCAACATGATTTACATTATGATGTGGGACTATAATAAACCAATATAAATATAAAAAAGAACATTCCTTTAGAGTGTTTTAAATATCAGTTTTTCTCTTCTTTCTCCATCTATATGACTCTTTGACCATGGTTTGCTATGTGAGTAAAATTCCAACTAAACAATGAATTCCTTGAAGACAGAGACCATGTATACTAATTGTGTGTGTGTGTGTGTGTGTGTGTGTGTGTGTGTGCGTGTGCGCGCGCGCGCTATAGCAAGAGTCCTTTCTGTAATGTGTAGAATCTGGGGAAAATCCATAGTATATGTTTTTTGGCTTCTCTCTTCCTGATATTTTCGTAAAGATTATACTGAGCTACACCAGGTGTCAAAGACAGCTTTGAAGACAAACAAAGCCCATTAAATACAACTGAGAGGAGGGGGATTAGGAAAAAGGCCATCTGTGAAGTTCACTTGCCCTTGTCAGTCAGGAGAATGGTGTTCTTGGTGTAAAGCAAATGCAAGCTTAATAGGAAGCAAGAATCAAACATAAGTCTTTCCTTTCCTTCTTCAAATGCCAGCAAATTAGGATACCACAAGACTCAGGGAATAGAATAGACCTGATTTATCATATTCTAGTGTCCTACATACCTGCTGTCTGGAGGTGAATAATTGTAGTTTGAAGAGAAAATATGTGTGTGTGTGTGTGTGTGTGTGTGTGTGTGTGTGTGTGTGTGTGTTAGCACTTTCAGTATTTCTCTTTAACTTAATTTCTCTTAAGACAAAAACATGGACAAAAAGAATTGATATAAATGTCCAGAATTAATTGTCAATTTATGAAATCATTACAGAGATCTTTAAAGAGCAATTCGAAATACCCATTTGTACAAAAAGACAGGTAATTTTTCATTTGATTTTGCATACTTGTGCTCCAGGGAGTACATTTATCATAAAAGACAGTATGAGCAGTAATCTCGGGATTAGTGTAACATGGCATCCCTGGAGTTTTCGATAAAGTCAATAAATGCCTCTTGTCTTCCCTGCCTGAATTATGAACTAATTGCTAAATAAGAAACAAACAAACAAAAATCTGTCTATAAGAGAATGAAAATTATCACTCATAACTTACAAAGACCAAGACAGAGAATATAGCTTGGGGCAGAGTTAATATTCAAAATATTTAACAATTATGTGGCAAAGGTTTGAACCATTCAAGATGGCAGCATTCAAGCATGACATCTCTAAGGCAAACTAGGCCTACCTGATGACCATTAGCCCCTAGCGGATTAATCAGAATGACCTTGCTCTCTCTTACCCGCTGGAAAGTCAAATTAAGACAAATCATGCAAGGGAAAGTTTACAAATCAGTTAGTTCTTATCCAGTTCCATCTTGGTCCTTGTAGACTGAAATAGATAAATAGATTAAACAATCCTGCTGGGATGCAAAGAACTATGGAGAAATTAAATTCACTCCGTCAGGGAGGAGGACTGCTGGTTTATATTACTAACCAGGTAAGAAATGCCACATCTGTGGAAGGAATTTGTAACAGAAGTTTAGAAGAACCAAACGGAACATCAAGGAAGAAATGTCAGGAGAAGGAGAAAAGTGCCTCTTCCCACAAATAGCCCATCTTTAACTCCATGGATTCCAAAGCATAGAAAAAACGAGTGGAAACTTAGAGGAAATCTAAGCCAATAAATAGACGACAAACCCGTAACTACAACTGGCTTTCCAAGTAGATTTGCCACTTATTTGAAATGAGCAAACATTAGTCTAGAAAAAATATAAGCTCTGAGGCCACTATTCTACAAAATATGAAAATATTTTCAATAATTGAATTATACATGACAATGTTATAATGTAAAAATATGGAGATGGCTACAGATTTATATATATATGACTATATGTTATAATTATATAACATGTAGAATATACAATATTTTGTATAAGTAAGTACTTGCTTTCTACTACATCAATTAGAAAGGTCACTTGCATTCTCTATATTTTTATAATAAATATACTTATGTCTTCAAAGAGTTTTAATATTCAGCAGGAAGGATTAGAAGACACAGTCCTAATAATGCCTAATAATGGTAATTTACGTAACAAAACAACATATGCCAATAGCTACAGGACAATTGATAAGAGGCTGTGTACTGAGTATTTTATGTTGTGAGAAACACATGTTCCTTTTGTCTGCTTTCTAGCTCTTTATGAATTATTCCTTTGTTGCGTTTTACAGTCTCTTTTGTAAATGTTGATCTATTTGCCAGTCCTTTGACGAGAGGCCTCACCACTGTTTACTCCATCGTTGTAGGCTAGCGCCAAGCAGTGTGCTGGTGTACAGGGGGCAGAGGAGTCATACTTGATTAGGGTGAGGAATGAATGCAGTTTTCCCTAGGCAAATCTAGGCCTGGTCTTTCATGTTATCAGAGAATATTGTTCATCTTTGCTTTCAAAAGTGTTCCTGTTTTGGTGTAAATTACTTGACCCTTCCAGGAAGTCACTGAGGGAGAGCATGGGGTTTATGAAGGGTCCCTGGAAGTAAATCTGATGAGGCAGATAGGTATCACCTTGTGAAGAACCGTGTAGTTCATGAGGAGGAGTTGAGACTTTCCTGTGCTTCACAGAAAAGCACGGAGAGGCAGAGAGGTAATACATTTTAAATCATTTTGGAGGCCATTTACTGCATGCACCAAAAACAACTGTTCTGAATACTATATTTGGTCATATTATCAAAGATAACCATATGCTTTTATAGTATATCAATGGACATACCCACTTTAAAATTATAAAAATAAAAGGCTCTTTCAATTAAAAAATAGTATCTACCAAAATATGCTAATGGCAGCAAAACTTGTCCTCATTAATTTATTTTGTTTTGTTCATCCTGTGCTACCAAATATCCATAAAAAATCTCATTAAAGACACACAATAAGCCAGGAGTGGTGGTGCAAGCTTGTAATTCCAGTAGTTAGGAGGCTGAGATAGGAGGATCGCAGATTGTTAGGCCAGCCTCAGTTCAGCAACTTAGTGAGAACGGCCCTCTGCAACTCAGTGAGGCCATTTCAAAATAGGGCTGAAGTATAACTCAGAGTTAGAATGGCCCTGGGTTCAATCCCTAGTAGCATTCAAACAACAACAACAAAAACCCAACAAAAAACCACAATGCCTTAAGACATTCAGGGTCTACGAATCTACAGTGGTATTTAAAAATATTAGCTTCATGCAGGGCACTGAGGTCCACTTTGGAGGCTGAGACAGGAGGATCACAGGTTAGAGGCCAGCATATGGTAATTAAGTGAGACGACTTCAAAATTAAAAAAAAAAAAAAAAATGGCTAGGAGTGTAACTCAGATGTAGAATTCCCTTGGGTTCAATTCCCAGTACCACAGAAATATATAGTGGAAGTATTAGCTATGCTAACATTTTTTGCTGTGCAAAAAAAAATCTAGAAAGTGGAAGCTAGAGATTCATGAACATCTCAGAACTATCTAGTGAATTCCATTGTGGAAAGAAGATTCCTCACCTCCCTGGACTTCATTTATCTGTGAACGTGCTATCAAAGGTTCTGTGTGGCAGGCAGAATCCTTCAGAAGTGGAAATAAATTGCTGTACTAAGGAAGAAAGCAGCAGATAGTTTAAACGGAGAGAAAGGGAGCCCTCCGCTGAGAACTTTACACGGAGCTCCCTCCTTAGCATGAGTGGGATCTCACAGCAGGAATTCATACAGCAAACTAAGAAGACAAAGGAAATTACTTCAAAGTTTTTGACTAATTCACAAAATAAATGTGAAATATCAAGATGCTATTGAAAATTGTTTCCATAGAAAGGTATTAGGAAAATGATAAAGTATATATTTATTCTGTTTCTTTTTTTTAAAGTAAGGAATAAGGTACACTGTTTACAAATTTTATTGAATAAATTGACAATAAATGACTTATTCAATATCAATTTAGTTTTATTTAAAAAACACAAACACCACAAAAGTATGTCATTAAGTATGATTTTCATTATAAGTATCACATCTTATAGATTTCTATGATCTAGATTCATAGTTACTACTATTAATTGTGTTTAATAGGAATAGCTTTCCACCTGGATTAACAGAATAATTTTTAGATAAAATTTCTATATTATGTAAATTAAATATCTTCCATATATTAATTTATGATTTATTTAGTATGTCAACCAGGCATCACTGTCCATCTACCTGAGGCTGTACTGCATATCTTTGTCTTTCAATATTCTCGAAAGTTTGCATGTTGGCCAATTGCACAATGACTGGAACCCAACATTAATTTTGTCAAATGCATTTTGCTTTGAGCTCCTGAACACGATCAAAATCAAATATTTTGTACAATTTATTAATTCTAAATAACTGCTTTCTTTTTCTTTTTCTTTGTTTTGTACTGGGAATGGAACCCAGAAACATTCTACCACTGAGTTAGATCCTTCAGTCCTATTTTATTTTTAATTATGAAACAAAGTCTCACTAAGTTGCTGAGGGCTTTGCTAAGTTGCTGAGACAGACATGCCTCAAACCTGGGATCCTCCTGTCTCAGCCTCCCAAGTACTGGAATCATAGGCATCCACCACCAGGCTCTGTCCCAGCTGCTTTCTTTTTTTAAACATAATACATCTAAACCAGTAATTTTGTTGAAGTTAGAAATAATAATAAAAAAAACACATCTGGGGTAAGCAAATATATCTGCATAAGTATGTTAATAGTCTGGAATTGGAAATTGATTTCTTTTTTTAACAAAACTAGAAGAATGGATGATTTATTTAGTAGTCTGTTAACCTATACAGGCAATCATTATTGGTGGTGGTTGTGTTCATCAAATTTGCCATTTTAAATGAAACAAGCAGGTTATGGACCTTAGACTGTATCTGTAGTTTGAGTTCCTAGGTAATGAACTACAACCTAACTTTGTAAATAAATAAACCAAAACCTTACTAAAGTCTAATTTTTGAAACAGAGAGCCGGATCTCAACCACTCATAAGCATCTAAGTTTCAGCCAGTCACAGGCAGCCAAGGTTATCAGTCCCTGTTCAAATAAGGCCAAGTCCTTTCTGTAACCAACCAAACTGATCTGTACTTAGGTTTGTGTTCTATCTGTCAGTACGCCATCCCTGGGGTTGCACGGGGAGCTCTCTGAGCTTTGTCTCCTTCTGAGTGACGTCCAATTCAAGAACTATTCTTAGCTTATATAATCTCTGTTAAATATAACTTCTCTAAAGTTGTTCTTTTAATACTGCAATCACTGAATTAGCAAATTCTGAATGATTGCTCCTGGGGAAACACAGGTTTCTGCCCTATGTTAAGTTCTAGCTGCATTTTCGTAAGGCAATCAATACATCACCTTGTTTATTGTATGTTTTTGTTTAAAGACATCCTATTTACTATGTGTTGCTGATTCATTACCAAGAGTGCTCAGGGCCAAGAGCACTTTAACTGTCTAGATGAAGCTTATCTCCCACTTGTATTTCTCCTGTAAAGTATGTATCAGCCTTCTTGAGCTGAGGAACACTACCCAGCACTTTAGTGCTATGCTTCTCATCCATTTTAAACTGAGAGATTACCAAGAAAGAGCACAGAAGTGCAAAAAAAAAAAAAATGGCACCAAATGGATCCCCAAAAAGACACTTGTTTACAGAATGACAGCTGAAAACAAGAAGGCGGAATGTAGCTTTGTTCAAACTTAGCTGGGAGTGTGCATGCCGGGTGACTCATGATTTTTGCTGCTCTGCAAATGCCTGCAAATAAACAGGAAAGCACAGTGAGTTTTGAGTTGGGAACTAGAAATACATTTTCTCAAGGAAGTGCATTTGCAAGTAGAGAACCAGTGAATAATGACGATCTACTGAATATACATATGTGTTTACACACGTATCTATATATGCATGTATTTACATATATCTGAATATATCTACATATCTGTGCATGTATCTGCCTGTGTTCCCCACCCTTTCGCATGGCTGGTTGATCCACAGTGGGTAAACTCAGTGGCTTCTCAAGAGACAAGTGCTTGTTCTGAACCTAATGGACACAAAGCATCAGGTTGGTAAAGCTATGCAGACTGGCAGTAAGCAGGTGAAGTCACATTAAGGAAAGAATGAGATACATGAAATTTAGGCACAGAAGATTACTTGGCTTCTGTGGAGGCTGCAGTCTAACACTTTTTACAATTATTCATTTACTTATTTATGTATTTTTATTTGTTTATGTATGTATGTATTTATTTATTTATTTATTTATTTATTTATTTATTTATTTATGGTACTGGGGATTGAACCCAGGGACATTCTACCTCCAAGATATACCCTACCACTCTATTTTATTTTTTATTTTGAAAAAGGGATTTACTAAGTTGCTGAGACTGGCCCCCAACCTGCAATTCTCCTGTCTCACTCAGTTTCTAAGTACTGGGATTATGGGCATGTGCCACCACTTACTCCTGACTCATTTATGTTTTCTTATCATGCCACATAGTAATTTTTCATGTATGTTAATAGATTGTTAGAAATTAAGATAACTTGATCAAAGTTTGCAGAGTTTCAGAGAGATAAGAGGAATAGGTTTTGAGATCTACTGCACAACAGGATGACTATCGTCAAACTGATGCATTGTACGCTTCAAAATAGAGAGTAAATTTTTGAATGTTTACCATAAAAATAGGTAAATGAAGTGATGGATATGCTAATTAGTTGGATTTTATCATTTCACATTGTAAACATATATCTAAGGGTCACATTGTCCCCCACAACTTTAATAAATTATGATCTCCCAATCAAAGGTAGTATTAATAAAATTAAATATTAAATATATTAAACTAAAGTTATCTCACATCATTCAACATTTCCTTTTGTGTGTGTGGTACTAGGGATTGAACTCAGGAACATTCTACCTCTGAGCTACACCCCAGTCGTTTTTTTAATTTTTTGTTTTGAAACAGGGTCTCGCCAGGTTACTGAGAGTCTCATTACATTGCTGATACTGGCCTCAAAATCTGTCTCAGCCTCCTAAGTACTGTGATATGATATAGCATGAGTCACCATGCCTGACTTAATATTTACTTTTTGAAGGCATAAAAAAGTAAAAAGATCCAGGCATGGTGATACATGCCTATAATCCCAGTACTTGAGAGGCTAAGACAGCAGAATTCCAGGTTCATAGCAGTGTGAGCAACTTGGTGAGACCCTCAGCAACTTAATGAGAGCTTCTTTCAAATAAAAAAATAAAAAGGGCTGTGGGTGTAGCATAGAGGTAGAATACCCCTGGGTTCAACCTCCATTACCGAAAAGAAAAAAAGAGGAAAAGCATATGGTATACACACACACAACACACACACACACACACACACACACACACACACACACATACATGTGCATATAAGTGTATATATACACACACACACAAACACTTATATGCACATACACATGCAAATATATCTTCACTCAAACACATTTATATCATATACTTATTACATTAGGTAGATAGACACATGTATGCTACAGACACAATTATAACTATCTTTTGTAAATGTTTATTTATACATGGAATCACCTTTTCCCAGATAAGAGCATGGGCTTAATCTCAGTTCACAGTTTTGTTTTGTTTTTTAATGCTTTCAAATAAGCCCCGAGGCCGCTCCACACTGTCACTGCATGGGGGCCCGAGGACACGGATGTCTGGTGTGGAGGTCACCCCGGCATCTGTTCATCTAGGACCTTGTGGAGACTGCTCCATCTCTGTGCCACTCAGAACGCTGCAGATGCCTCCCCAGCACACGTCCAGGATGGAAGCTTTTTCTGCTGCCTCCCTGCCACTTCCATGCTCATAAATAATTCAGTAGCTCCTAGGCTACAGAGTCAAAGACAGTGCACATGGCTGTGTAAGGTCCTATCTCCCTAGATCTACCTAGATATGAGATACAGATGATGTTTTTCTCTGAGACCATGCCGTCTTCACTGAGCTTTGCCGGGTATCAAAACACAGCGCTCTGCTGCTTTTGCTTTCTTTTAAGTCTTATGGATCATATCAAATGCATAACTATTTAGATATATCTTTTAAAATAATAATTAGAAACATTAGTGCCAAGTGTGCAACCTTCTATGTAAGGTAAAATATATAATATGGCACTTTAATCCTAGCTTTCTTCTATATACTGTCAGAGGGTGTGTGTGTGTGTGTGTGTGTGTGTGTGTGTGTGTGTGTGTGTGAATACCAGAGGGAGAGAGAGAGAACAGGTCCACAGTGAGTTAACACTGGTGACTCTGGCTAGAGCTGGGGTAAGCTTTCTGCTACAGTAATAACACCTGAGATGATCACCTTATAGGAGAAAGAGGTTATGTTGGTTCACAGTTTGGGAGGATCCTGTTCATGATTTGGGTGGACCTGTTGCTTTTAGGCTCCTGTCGGAGGAGTGTCACATCATGGCAGAGCGAAACTGTTTACCTCCTGGCTGGGCTGGGAAAATGAAAGAACAAGGGAACCGGGTCCCACCGTCCCCCTTGAGGTCACACTTGCAGTGACCTAAAACCTTCCACTTGGCCCCATCTCCTAAGAGATTCACCCCCTGCCATCAGAGCCATGGTCTGAAAACCAAGTCTAATACATGGACCATGGGGAGATACAAGTTACATGGATTTCTCCTCTCCCATCTTGAAAGTTAATTTTCCACGATAGACTCTACACCTAATGATTTTCCATTTTTACCACATTTAAAATCACATGTAGAATGCAGTAATGGTATAAAGAAATCAAATGGGCATTTAAGCGCTTGAGCCTTTGGAGTTTATCATTTTATCAAAGTTATACATGTATGTACTGTAAGGGTTTATGTAACTATACATTATTACCTTAAAATACTTCATTTTGTCTCCCTCCATATATGTTATTAAAATAGAATGCTTGTAAGGAAATATTTTAATTTACCTGTTGTAGACCATGCCAATCAACTAACTTAAAAGATGAAGATTAGCTCTCCTCCTTCATGCCCCTCCAGTGCCTCCTATATATGGGTCTTTCCCCAAGTCTGTCCTACAATTTCTTGAATGTACAGTACATTCAGCATCAATGGTGAAAATACTTAACCACATGCACAGCTCTTACAACTATCAGAGACACAGCCTGGAATGACTGCATTGATCATACTAGCCCATAGATATATCATATGGAGTGTTACATACTTACATGATGTCGTAAATGTAATTTCTCTGAGCCATAAAGTAATCATAGATTGCTTTTCCTTTCCTGCACAATCATGCATTTGAACTAGAGCTAAT
Source organism: Graphiurus murinus (assembly GCA_004027655.1). Classification (NCBI taxonomy): domain Eukaryota; kingdom Metazoa; phylum Chordata; class Mammalia; order Rodentia; family Gliridae; genus Graphiurus; species Graphiurus murinus. The sequence continues at coordinate 323,071 of PVLC010000088.1, forward strand.
TATTGCCTTATTTTGTTATAGCTTTTGTATATTCTCATGCTTAGTTTTCTATTTATTTACTGCTAATTCAGGACCAACAGTTTTGTTTTTTTTTTTACATGTGAACAATCCCCAAATTGGTTCCCACAAATTAAACTTTATTTCTTCTGTACTAAGAAATATCTCCCACATCCTTTGAGTAGTCTCCAACTCTTATCATTTCTCTCTTGGCTTGCTGTGCAACTCTGACAGAAATTAATTTGTCCTTGGCTTTCTGTCTTCTGTCTTAACTACTGGGAAGACTGAACTCACTAGGATTCTTTCAGCTTTTCATTAATCCTTTTTCCCTCCTTCTTTGGCAAATCTTGTAAAATCCTTTTTTTTGCTCATAGTATTCTAGAGTTGTATAATGTGATATTGCTTCTATTCTTAACCATTGTGATGAATGTTTAGAAAACCCTTCTAGTGGATTCATGTAGGATAACAGGCTCTGACTCCAGTAGAGGAGACTTCAGTCATGGCCTTGGTGTATTCTAACCTGAGAAACAGTATTTCATCATGATTGATATTCATCATAGTGACCTGCCATTCTGATAATTTGTAAGTCATGATATCAAGGTCACTATTAGGTATAGCGAAGCATTCCATGAATTTCAGTATTTGTGTAGAATAGGCTAGAACAGCAAATCAAATTAGAGATAGGAAATAGCTCTGCAGTCCTTTGGAGGGAAGCCAGCAATGCATGCTGGCCTCCCCAGAGGCACTCCCTGGATACCTAGAGATGCCCTGCTTTTCCACTGAGGAACTTCAGTCTTATAAGGTTGATGGATGTGAAAGAGAATGAGGGGTATGCACATAGCCAGAATATTTCTTCCTTGTATAAGAATAACTAGAAAGCTTAATTAATACTAATAAATCTCCTAGCAGAATGTAGTTTCAGTAAGGGTTACCAGAAAGCTTTCATACTACAGTGTAGAAAAGTATGCATTTCACCATCCTACTGAAATAAGTTAATAAAAAGATTCATCTGCTCAGGTGGGAATAGACTGCATTCAGTTGCATCCATCACTTGGTATTTTAGTGAAAGTTCCTGGTGGAACAATGCAGAACAAGTCTCATTAGCTTGGGGAACAGTGGAATTTGTCATTGGGATTTCTTGTATTTCATAACATCCGGGTGGGTAGGAAACTGACGTCTCTTGACACCAAAAGGCACAGTCCCAGAGGCCATCCAGTGCATTCTGGCAAGCTGGGGAGCTGGAGCCCTTGAAGCAATTACTGTCTCTGTTGCCTGTAGATGGAGCCTCCATTGCTGTAACTAAATTGCTTTGGCCAGCACAGGTCCTGCGCATCCCAGTTTCTCAGTAGGCTCAGTTTCAACACGTCAGGCAATGGCTTCTGAGAGATAGAATCTGTACTACACGCTGGTACCTAAGTGATTTTAAGGATGTCTGGGGAAGCCATAGTTTGGCTTGTTCAAATTCTTTTTACATCCTCCAAGGAAGGATCTGCCTTGAATGGGTTCTCGGCCACAGGATAGGTATGCAGAATCCTAGTGACCAAAAAGAAGGCTGATGTTCACTGAACTATTGATTTTCCAGGCTTTGAGAGTCTTGAATCTGATCATTAATGAGTGTTCTCTCAGTTCCAGTAATTATATTTGACAATATATGAAGGGTTTCTTATAGATACAGAAAAAAGACATATCTCTTATTTTGTTCATGGCAGGAAAAGTGGTAGTAACAAACTCAAAGTATAATATTTTGATTTCTCATTAACTTGGCAGTCCTTGTGGCTAAGTAGATGCTGAAGTGTCTCTCTTTAAGGGAATAATGAGGAACCCAATCTCCTTCAATTTAATAGCTGTGCCTTCTTCTAGAGATGTGCTCCTCAATATGTATTTGTCCTGTTCGTGCTCACCGGTGGTTTCCTGGGTCATTTGTATATCAATGACTTTTCAGCCTTTCCTACTAAACCAGGCTATTTTTATACTACCTAAGAAATAATCCTTTGGATTAGTCCTTCTTTTTTGTGTGTGGTGCTGGAGATTCAACCTAGGGGGTTCTACCTCTGAGCTATACCCCGTACCCTATTTTATTTTGAAACAGGATCTTATTAAGTTGCTGAGCCCCTCATTGAATTGCTGAGGCTGTTCTTGAACCTGATATCCTCCTATCTCAGCCTCTTAATTACTGGGATTATAGGCTTGCACTGCCATGCCTAGTTGAGTTAGTCATTTGAGTATGTGTGGGCAATTATACAATTAGTACTCTCTGATGCCACTGAAACGGGCAATGAATGAAATGAGCATTTAATTCAAGATAAAAGGAGAAATTAGAGTGATTGTTTTATAAGGGGATCATTATATGGATAAATCTACATCATGAAAATAAAAGGCAGAATACACAAGATTTGCAGAAGCCATGAAGGCTCACTTTTTTGAAACAAATTTTAATTGAACTCAAGAAAACTTTTAAATACTACCTGGATTAGCACTGCATGGCAGTTGCGTCCTTATGCTTTTCCCGTATCTCATGGTCTTCCTGTGAGTGATATATCCCACAGATAGCAGGAACACTTGGCCATAGACAGTCTTAACATCCTCTACTTCCACATGTGCTCTTTCCTGAAATTGATATTCTGGGAAGACTCTTGAAGGCATGTCAATTCTCCTTTCCCTTTCACAAACATTCTTTTTCAAACCTTTATGTGTCATAAAATCATAAATATTAGTGGAGTATAAAACCTCTGAGAATCCAAAAATACATAGTTTAACATTTGGTTTCAGAAGAGATTTTTATAATAAAGGAATTACATTTAATGAAAACTGTCTTATAACTATTATTGTTAGAGGCAATTTCCTGCTTTAAAAAGGGAACATTTTAGCTGAATTTGTTAATATTTCGAGTTTAATCTTATAGAACTGGATGAGATTCAAGCCTTCCTTCCTTCCTTCTTCTGACTTGAAGTTTAATGATCCCATTTATTAAACCTTTTTTTTTTTTTTTTTTTTTTTTTGCGGTACTGGAGATTGAACTCAGGGGCATTCTACCTCCGAGCTATACCCCCAGCCCTATTTTTTATTCTTTATTTTTGAAACCGAGTCTCACTAAGTTGCGGAGTGCCTCACTAGGTAGCTGAGGCTGGCCGCGAACCCGGATCCTCCGGTCTCAGCCTCCCAAATGCTGGGAT
>PVLC010000089.1:0-33648 GCA_004027655.1 Graphiurus murinus
TTCTCTGTCTCCACTTTGAACTCTGAGATCCTGACCCTCTATTCCAAGAAGAGGAATAAAGGATCTCTTGCACTGAAGTCTCCTTCAAATCTCTCCTATATCTATCTCCCCTGCAAAGGATGCTAAAAAGAGTAGGGGAGAAGAGAATAGGAATGCCGTTCCATCTACAGCATCCCAAGAAAAAGAGCATCCAGAACACAAAAAAAAAAAAGAAATGATGCTAAGAAACAATGACATATAATAAAAACATGGTATTTATAGTCATAGAAGCAGTTAACATATCTCAGATGCAGTGGAGAATAAAAAAAACAGCCTTTGCTTTCTCCTCTCTGGATCAAACATAATAATAATTTGGTGATTTCTAAAAGCCTATTATTAAAATTTTTATTTTAACCATTCTTCCACAACTTCAATGTCACAATGTTAAATGCTTTGTGTACCTGGCTATCCTTCTCAAGAGGGTTTTGGTAGTATGAGAACCTCAGTGTTATCCCAGTCCATTTTCTTTGAATTACAGAAGTCTCCAGAGCATATCAGTTTCTATGTTAGAAGAGAGCATGCCTTAAATTTTTCTGAATAATTTTCAAAATCAAATTTGAAAGTTTTCATGAGAGATGATCCTCCCTGGTGGGTGATATGAAGCATAACCTGAGGGGCAAACATGAAAATAATTAGCATAAAACATATTAGCATATAGATGTCTTTGAAATAATAAACAGCAGAAAACCAAAATGCTTATCCCCAAAAAAAAATTATGAGAAAATATAAAATTAACGCACACTTCTCGCATGACAACTCTAGCCTGAAAGCCAAACAGAAAACTCTTATTCAGTGAAGAGAACAATGACCAGGGAGATGGAGAAATAACTCCCAAACCTTCTGCTTTGCTGTTTTGCTAATTATTGCAGCATGAATATTCTTTACCCTTTACCTCATGCCCACTCCTTTTCTCTTTTAAACAGAGAAAAAAAAAAAAAAAAAACAGGAAAACCAAGTATTCTTCTTTTACTTCCTTTGAAAGCCACCATCAAGTAATCAAAGTCAACATTCTCGTTTTCTTATTATGTTTCCTTCTTTTATCTATCTTTCTATGTTTTTCTAGATGGCATACCAAATACTGGGCTTGGTAATTCAGTTGCCAAAAGGACTGAGGAACCTGAGTTAAAAAATGGGACAGGAATTTTAACAATGGGCCATGGACTCCATTGATTCTCTAAATTTTAAGTGAGTGCCACCTCTGAAGATAGCAAGTTAGCATATTATGGTTGATTGGAAGAATATGGTCCTTGGAGTCAATCTACATTTTAAAATCTCACCTGAGTAACCATAGAAAAATTGAGTTTAATTGAATGAACACAATTAGCTTCAGTTTTCTCTTCTACTAAATTATGATAACCTTGTCCATCATTTGATTTTTGTGATTTATTTTGATTGACGATGATTACTTAACAAATTTGTGTGTTGGCCTATTGGCATATAAAATGAGACAGGAAACAATCATTATAAAATACTGAATTCTGCCAGGCATGGTGGTGCACCTGTAATCTCAGTACTTGGGAGGCTGAGTTAGGAGGATTGCAAATGTGAGGACAGCCTTAGCAACACAGTAAGATTCTCACCAACCTCGTCAGACCCTGTGTCAAAATCAAAATAAAATAAAAAGGTCTGGAGGTGTGACTCAGAGGTAAAATGTCTCTAGGTTCAATCCCCAATCTTTCTCTCACACACACAGGCACACTAGAATTTTGTATGGCTATGAAATTCAGTCTTGGTTTATGTCCTTTTGTTTTCTCTCTATGAAGCACAGGTCTTAAACCTGTCTAACATCACTATCTAACATTTGCTTGTAGGTCAACGGTTCTTCTTCTGTCAAAAATCTACCTGACAATTTTTTTTATGTGAATTTCACCACATTGATACCTCACATGCTGCTGACACATTGTAATACATTTGAGGCAGAGGAAAACCTCAAAAGGAAAAGGCATTGTAGGTATCTTTTCTTGACAAAAATGATGCCTAGGTGAGCAGAGTTTATGAAAAACATGTTGCTGAGGAGGTTTTGACTGCTTCACATAAACACAGAGTAATGGTTCTCTGTTTACCTCTTTCTGTTTAAACTTAACCTCATTGAGCCTACATCTTGAGACAGACACCACATACAGGGCTCTCCTGCTGTATTTCATTTAATCCTCATCTTTCTTACTCCCTGAGGCCTAATAGAGGCCTAGTTTATTGCCTTTTGGGACTAGTTTTAAAAAGGAAATGTTTAGAAAAAAATACCCTAGTACATAAACCAAAAGTTAGTGTTTCTTTGGCTTTGGGGATTTGAAAATATTTTGATTGCCTACATGCTTCTGAGACTGGAACCTCTGGCTGTGAAGGGGGGAGAGGGACTGTTTCATCAATCAAATAACTGCATACATATACAAAAGATATTCTCAATGCCCTGCCAGTCATATGATAAGGTAAAAGATGTCCCTTCTGCAATCCAAAAAGGATTTGGGCCTCTACCAATTTGTTCCCTCAAGGATATTTCAGCTTCTTACAGGGCTTTGTTTTAATGCTAATGATGTACAGATGTATTTGTTCTATAGTCCATTTCAAAATTTAAAACCATACAAAAGGAATAAAGTAAAAATAAACCTTTTCAAGTCCATTTCCATGAGTTGCTTTTTTTTTAATTCAATTAGTTGACTTTTCTATATTTGTTTTTTAAATGTGGTAAAAAATGCTTTTTTTTTGTATTCAGATTGGAAAAGGAGAAGTTAAAATGTTCCTGTTTGCAGACAATATGATCTTATATATAGAAAATTACAAAGAGTGTACCAAAAAAAAAAAACTGTTAGAATTAAACAAATCAGTGAAGTTGTAAGATACAAATCAATATATAAAAAATTAATAGTATTTCTATGCACTAAATCATGCACTAATGACACTGTCTAAAAAAGAAATAAAGAAAACAATCTTATTTATAATGAATACAAAAATGAATTAAAATGTTTATTAATAAATTTAACCAAGGAAATGAAAGACCTATAACAGAAAACTATAAAATGCTGATGAAATAAACACAAGGACAAATAAATGGAAAAATATCCCATATTCATGGATTAAAATAAATATAATTATTCCTATACTGCCCAAAGTGATCAATAAGTTCAATACAATTCCTATCAAAATTCCAATAACATTTTTTGCAAAAATAGAAAAAATTATAAAATTCATACAGGACCCCTGAAGACACCGAACAGGCAAAGTAACTTGAGCAAAAGGAACATGCTGGAAGTATAATACCTGACTTCAAAATATACTACAAAACTATAGTAATGAAAACAGCATAATACTAGTATAAAAGCATACCTATATACTAATGGAACAGACAAGAAAGCTAAAAAATAAGTCAACCCATTAATAGTCAACATATTTTCATCAAAGGTACTAAGAACACACAATGGAGAAAGGACAATCTCTTCAATAAATGTTTCTGGGGAAACTGGACATCCATATGCAGAAGAGTGAAACTAAACCTTATCTCATATTGTATACAAAAATCAACTCAAAATGGATTAAAGACTACAATGTAAGACCTGAAACTGTAAAACTTCTAGAAGAAAAGGGAAAGAATTCCATGGCATTTGTTTGGGCAATGATTTTTTTGTTTGTTTGTATGTTTTTTGTTTATACACAGGAATCAAAAGTAAAAGTGAACAAATCGGAATTACATCAAACTAAAAGGTTTCTGCACAGCAAAGGAAATGACAGAGAAAAAGGACAATCTATGGAATAGGAGAAAGGACTTGTAAAACATAGATCTGACTAAGTGGTTAATATACAAAATATATAAGAAACTCAGACAACTCAACAGTAAAAAAAACAAATAACCCAATTAAAAAACAGGTAAATGGTCCAAATAAAAATTTCTCAAAATAACATATGCAAATAATCAACAGGTAGATAAAAATGCTCAACATAATTATCAGAGAAATGTAAATTAAAATCACAATGAGATATTGCCTCACACCTTTCAGAATTGCTATGAACAAAAGATGAAAGGTAATCTGTTGGCAAGGATGTGGAGAAAGGAGAACCCCTGTATACCCTTTGTGGGATGTAAGTTAGTATATCCATTATGGAAACCAGTGTGGAAGTTCCTCAAAAAATTAAAAATACAACCAACTATTATATGATCCAATAATTCTGCTACTTGATATAAATCCAAACAAAATTAATTAAATTAGTATGTCCATCAACAGCTGTGTGGATAAAGAAGATGTGGTATATATCCATGATTAAATATTATTCCGCTTTTAAAAGGAAGTAAATCTGTAATTTGTAGCAATATGGCTGAACCCCATTGACATGGAAAATCTAAAAGAGTTGAATTCATAGAAAGTATAATGGTGGTTAATAGGGACTGGAGAAGGGAGGTGGAGGGTTGCAGAAATGTTGCTCAAAAGATACAAAATTTTAGTGAAGAGGAATAAATATTAGTTCAATTTAAATTGTCATTTATTGGAGCTTCTTATCATGTACTTCACATTGCTAAGCATTGTACAAGAACTTTCTCAGTTAGTGGGAATAAGAATTGATATCCTACTATATTAGGTAATATCAAGATTGTATAACATATAAATGCTTATGATATAAACTAAATCAGGATTATGTAAATATGAAATCTATTTTTTAATAAATTTCATAGAATGGATTAATTCTGGAGGATGGGTGAAAGGGTGGGCATCTGGACTGACTGAAGGAGGCAAAAGGGAAATGAAGTGTTGAAATAATACTATTGTCTGGATGGATAATAGGAAGTGTTCCAAGAAAATGTACAGGAAATGAACATAATTCATAAATCTGGCAAAGATATGGTGCCTCTGGCTATGGAATCCTATTCCCCTAGTACACAAACGTATCCCTGAAAATTGTGCCATTTTTCTGAAGTTTTATCAATCATTATATTCTGTGTAGTGTTCTCTGTATGTACCTGGAGGATATTTACATCTGTTTTTAGGGAATTTACAATTCTATTTTCGACTTCTCCATTTTTTTTTCCCTAGCACTCACCTGAGACAAAGTCTAAGTACTCATGTGAGATCTGTCCCAAGGTGTATCAACTAGTCTTTAATATCAGCCTACCAAAATCAAACTGAACAGACACAATTTGTTGTTAAAAGTTCTATTATATTTTAATTCCAAACCTAAATTTCCTTGTCACAATTTGTGTAAGAGTAAACTTGAATAACCATGAACATGCCAAGATAACATCCCTAATACCAGCTTTTTCCATTTAGTTTGGCAATATGCTTTGGGCTTGTTAACAATATTTTAGCTAGCACAGAAACCCACCGTATTCATGTATAGCATTAATCATCTAGTTTCCTTTCCCACTGAAGGGTAAGTAGGTAAGCAAATCAATGAAGAGAGCAATACAAAATGGGAAAAGTGATTGCCTCTACAGATTCTTACATCTTAGAGTAAAATGGGAGTCATTCTCCTTGCACCACTGGGCTGAACTGAAGATTTAAGAATAACACAGAACTAATAGATCATGGTTATGTGATGACTTTTGCTAATTCAAAAGGTGGATAAATTCCTGAGATGGCTTATTTTCAAACCCCAGAAGCCACATTTTAACAATATGCAAGGTAGTAGATCAGACTGATGGGCTTATAGCCTGCTCTGTCACATATAGTATTTGTGCTTCATAGTCCCCATTCTTACAATAAGGAGAATAGCATTCCCTTGTCAGAGGGTTTTTGTCAGGATTAGATGTAAGTGTTTAGAACAGTGCCTGGCACACAGTGAACATTATATAAATGTTAGGCATCTTTGCCATCATCATTATTCATGATCACGTGTTCATCATTTAAGAGACAAAAGAAAATCTCCATGTTATGCTGGCTTCAGCACAAGGGGAAATTAAATGCCATTTCATTATCTCAGTGATAGCCAATTTATTCATTATCTCATATAGAGTGCTTACTGTGTGCCAAACACTACAGTCTTAAACAGGGCAGAAAAATGTCCTGACCTTAGAGGGTTTACACTGTAGGGAGATGATAGACAATAAATACATGTATAATATAATGTCATGTAGGAGTGAGGACTGTGGAGAAAACTGAAGGAAAGTAGAAAAAGGCAGAGTGACTTTTCCTCTGTCCCCACATTCAGGCCTGTTTGACAACCTGGCTCAGTGCATACCCTACTCCTCTCCTCCCCAGAGGAATTCTCTTGCTGACAATCTAGGTATCTGCTTCACTGAAATCCCAACCATTTGGATGCAACAAAAATAATCCAGCATATGAACGAATCCACATAGACATATGTACACTGGTTCTCTAAAATGCAATGTGTATGTAATTTCCCGAATGGCTCGTTGTCACATCCATCTGGTCTTATTTCCATAGCACTTGAATGCACCATGAAGATATAAACCCTAAAAGCTAGAAAACAGAATTTAAATACCCAAACACATACGAGGTGTGTTTTCCAAAGCAGCAGACCTTAAGCGAGCACCGTGGTAACTTCATTAACTCCTCAGCCACAGTTGAGAGTAGCAGAGACTAAGTAGAAAGGCCACAGAACATAAAAGACATTCCACTGCAGAACTCATTAAGGGGGCTTACGACAAGCTTGACAAGCTAATGACAAGAATCTAATTTGGACTTTCTGGTCACAAGAACCCTGAGCAAGTCCAAATACACAAAAACTCTACCATGCATGTGATCATAAAAAGCAACAGCCCAATGTCAATTAGGCCCTGGTGTTCATGAATCAAAAGGGCAAGGACGGTTGTGGTCCTATTCAAACACATCAAATAAGAAATTGTGTTCTATGTGCTTTTAGGTTTGGGCTCTGGTCCTATTTAAATTCCACAGATGTCATAGGTCCCTAAATTAAGAGTGGTCTCTGGGAAAATGTTCATTTGACTGCATATATTGGACAAAGGCACAGCTGATCTAGACACCATACAGACACTATACAGAAAGCAGTTTTGCTACTGTTTACCCTTTCCCTAAAAGCCCTTCCCTATTTCTAAATTCTGTCAGCACCTGCGGAGTTTGGACTATTTTAAACTCTACTTACTTATGTGCCGTATTAAAATTCTTCTCTGGTTGCTTTAGGGATGTGTATTTCCACTCTCCAACTACTTTACACTCCTTGAGTGAAAAAACATTCACCTCCATGAAATAATAGTGACTGGATTGTACTTGTGTGTCCCACACACATCGGAAGTACCTTACTAATAGTATTAATCCCCACAAATGTCTTATCATAATCAACCCAATTTTATAGACAAGGAAGCTTAAAATTGACATAATTTTCCCCACCTCTGATGAGTGCAGAGTCAAAAATAGAAGCTCAGGCCATCTGACTTCAAAGACCACATGTGTTTTCTAACAGACTATCTAGCACAAGGAGGAATAAATGCTTGCTGAATAAATGTGCTTTTCTTAATATCCTTAGAATTAAAAGAGGAAGAATTTACCACTTTATACTACTGTTGGATTAATAGGTATATTATCATAGAACAGTCACTCAGAATCCTTGAAGTTATTTAGAATCTTAATAGTTACTTAGGAGAGTTAGAAAAGCTTGTATTTTCTATGTTCTACAGTGCCTTCTTAAATTCCTCACAAATATAAGATTTGTATTGAATCAGTGAAATATTTTAAGCCAACACAACAAAATATAAATTATAAATGGGGACAAATTATAAATCTTTCCTCTTCCACGGCTAACTCTTTATAAGAAGGAAGAAAGTACTATATGCTAATTTCTTTAGACATCCCTAGACATTTTCCCATGTTTATATTTCTAGGCCTTTGTTCAGACCTGAGAGAACCTAAGTTCTTGGCCCCAGGTTTTCTAGTTCGGGCCCACTCCATTTTCACACAAGTCCTAGTATTAGAAGAGATGATAGTGTTTAACTGTTATAAGCCATATGGTAAATCATAATATTTTAATAAATGTGCACTGAAGAGAAACTAGTTGTACCCACCTGTCAAAAACCTGGATAATGCCTGGATTTCCAGTATGCTCTTTCTTGGGCCATAGACTCAGATGAAGTACTATTCATATAGAACATTATTCTGTTTACCAATATTCCATGAAAAAGCAGCGTTAACTTCTTTTTCCAAATAGTCAAATAAAAGATTTCAAGTGTCTTTGCCTACCTTCATTCTTCTCTGTTTCTCACTGCAATAAGAGACCTTAGGTAGGAATTACTCATTTATATATAAGAATGCAATCCTACTTTTCTTCTCTTGTTGCTGTGAAATCCTATAGAAAAATGGGTACAGTTAATTTTGAGTTATGAAATATTAGATAGCTGTTAAAAATTGTTAGAAAAACAGGAATCCAGAAGTTTATGTATAGTATACTTTCAGGAAGCTAAGTATTTTTGTCTTTTGATATATATGTACACACAATACACACACCTGAAACAAAATAGATATACACACACTGGTGGGAAACTTTACTACATAACATTTAAGTAAGTTAATAAGTGTTGTACTATAAAATTTTCCAACTTGCCTTTATTGGTTTCTGACATAGAGCTACTGTATTTTGTATAGTAGTTATATCTACAACTTCCATTCAACTACATGTTGGGTTAAAGTGTTAATACACATTTTGTAATTTATTTACCATACTACCACCATAAGTAGATTATGGGTAAACTAAGGCCTGGAAGAATTAGAGAAATGCTCCAAGGTTACCCTGCTAGCAAACTACAGAGGCAAATCCAAATTTAGAGCTACCTATCTGTAAAGCTTTGCTTACCAATTCAGATACCATTCATTTGAAGTTTGCATTAATCCAAGTGTAGCATGCGCTATATTTTTCAGGAAACAAGTTGAAATGAATCTTATTCTTTGAGAGATGTGAGAGTTCCTTTTGCCAGAAAAAAATTACAGATTTCTCAACATAACTGGGAGCTTTAAAAATTGTTAGATGTCCTCCGAGGATTTATGGTCTCTGGATTAGATGATACACCACTCTCAGTAATAGAAGTTACTGAGAGTTACAAATGGGATTGATGGTCATGATTTTTAATTCATTGGCAACTACTGTTCAGGAGCACTAAAGTTCCAGGAGCACTTTGAGAGCCCTACTGTGTGCATACCACTTTTCAAGAATAAAGTGGTGTGAAGGGAGAGGGAAGGGCTTAATGAAGAAGCAGAAGATGTCCCTCAGGGAGCCTCCGATCTACCCCTTGGAAAGGAAACCAGAATACGTGAAGTGGTATGAGTCAAATTAATCTTAAAGTACATTAGCAATACTTAGAAGTAATAAAACTAAGTCAAAATTTCTTCAAAGGATTAAGTCCTGCAGCCTTTAACTCAGTCAGACCTGCCTCCCCCACATGCCAATTAGAGTTCAAAGAAAAGATTCATACACTTCATTTGCAGATCCATTGAACCTTGGGCACAAGTGATAAATCCTTAATAAGTCAGAGAGATAGCTATATTTATTCTTAAAATTAACTAATTTGCACACTGAGGTTAAGTGATTTGCCTCAAGACAATTCATTGGAATGTCTAATAAAACTCCCAAAATTCCATTTCTGATTTGACATCCCCGACCTGCTTTTCCATTTTAAAGTTACCCCACAGAAATGCTCACATGTGTCAATAAAAACCAACACACAAAACAAGTTCATATCTCTATGGGGAGACAAAACAACAAAACAACTTTTGCTAAGATATTTAGAGATTCTCTTGATGAGCAAAAAGTACCCCAGGCACTGCTTTGTATGAAACAGATAGCTGTGCTTTTTAGGGAGAATTGTTCTTCCTTTATCTATGTCCTATAAACAGACTTAGGTTTTTTCAGCAGTTGCCATAGTGAACTCAGCAGTACAAACACCCCAGACCAATCGAACTGGTTGGCCAACTCTATTGTTTAGATTGAGTTATTTGCTTAGATGATATATGTACACACACACACACACACACACACACACACACACACACACTTTGCATCTATAACATTTGAACTCTGTTAGCCCTTCCAAAGAGGATGTTAGCAAACTACCTGTAGCCATTGAGAAATAAAATCTTCCAAGTTTGCACCTCAAAGAATACAAAAATTTACAGTAAGCACTGCTGGACAGAGTAATACAAGACAATTCTGAAAGTGACTTTCACAGCATTTGTTTTTTTTTTTTTACTCCCTGAAAGTATACTTTAAAAATAATCATAACCATGACACACATGAATTTAATTTTAAAAATACCGAGATTAGCTTGACTGATTAGACAGAGAATAGCAACACTATATTGCCATCAATATTGCCATTGGAAATAAAACATAAATGTCCCAAATACTTAATCCATAATGTTCTTTGTTTTTCTACACACTTTTCATCTAAGCTATTTCAAATACTTTGTTTTTCTGCACCATTTGCCATACTTTAACATTTTTACAGCAAAAATGCAGTCAAAACAGAGCTATTGCCCCCAATTCCTTATTTTTACTGTTACACTCCATTGCAACTTTGTAAGATCTCAACCTATCTTACAGAGCCCAAATTATACAAAACTTTGGGGATGGAAATTAGCATAACTGAAATAATTCAATTTTTGGTAATTATAATTCTCACTTAAAACTAAATTAAATATGCCAAACTATAATTATGTTTAAATTTGCATCCTGAAAATTATCCCCATTTTGCTCATGGCATCTTAAAATATCTAATAGGGGATCTTAAGCCCTTCAGGTTGAGTCAAGAGGCCTTATCTTCCCAGCCTTTGGGAAGAGGAGACTTATTATGCATTAAGCACAGTTATTTAGCCACTTGGGAAAGGGAATTGGTCCATTATTTCCTCACTATATGATGTGCAAGATTTGTACTATAATCTTCAGATACCTCTAAGTTACAGTTACATTAATAAGCGCTGAGCACCAAAACAGATTGTAAAAGACTAATGCTTTCTTTGGAGAGAAACCTTCAGCAAAGCAGGTCATGTTTTAGGACAAAGCTAATGGGAAACAAAGACACAAAAGCCTGTTACATTTCAAACCACTTGAAAATAAGCAAAGCACTGCTTTGTGATCCATTTAAAAATGATTAAAGTCTTGGGATAATCTAAAAGCAATGAGCTACTCACCTCTCAGCCACATGAGATGCTCAATGATTTTCAAGAATCCTAGGATCAAATCCTTATTATTATTATTTATTTATTTGGGATGCTGAAAACACTAAAATAAAATACTATCCAGTGTAAGATGTCTATTTAACCTTTCTGATATAAGATTAACTAGCTGATGTGATTAAGTTTGCAAAATGGGTTATTTAGGTATATTTATCTTCATCTTTGGGACGGTAGGTGGATATAATCTGCAACTATATTGGTCAAGTAATACATGAGTCTGTATGCACGGAGTTGGCACATTGTCAAAGCACACAATGAGTTTCTTACAAAAAACATATGAATATATCTCCAGTTGAGTAAAATATTCACATTAATAACGGAATGAGGCAGAAGAACCCTGGCTGACATCCCATCTGTTCTTATGAATTAAATTTAGAAATCATATGTAATATAGACATTTCTGTCTGAATATCATAAAACCCTGACACATCCAGGCTTTCATTAGAAAGCTCCACAATGTGACTTGAATAACAATCTGTCTTAGCTAATTAGTATTTTCAGTTTAGCATATTCACTTCCAGACATATTGCTGTTTGCACATGGTAATTTAGGTAAACAGATACCATCCACAGCTGCATCAATTAACACTGCTAATCAAAACTGAATTCAGGTAATTAGACACATTTATGCAAAAAATGTGTAATTTTGGAAAAAAGCTAGATTCTTTAGTAATATGTCAATAAGCAAAAATGTCATTTTGCTTATGAAGATGAAGAATGAGGGGAGAGAAATAATGATTAATATATACATCATGCACTCAGAGTAAAATCCTTAAATTAAATCTCAATCTTTAATTGGCCTGTATTTTCAGAAATTGGATAATATTTCTCATAAATGTTTTCTTCAATGTTTCCATAAAGTAAAGTTGATTCACATCTGCCTAAGGGTTTAATCATCATGAAGCAAGCCTCAAATGGTTAATGAATTCTCAAGTATTAATATAATTAGAAGGGATGTTGGTCAAACTCGCTTTTCCATCTTGCTTAGCATCCTTAGGGAAGATTCTCTCAATGTGTCTTGTTTTATTATATACTTCAATTTTCTCTACTACAAAGTACTTTCTTTTGCAGTTAGAATCACAATGGTATTTTATTTTTCTTGCCAAACATCATTCATCAACTTTCCTCATTCTACATAATGTCTGTTGTTTGCTTTTTCAATTTGTTTTTGAAAGGAATATTATGAATTATTTTTCTGTCTCTTTACAAACAAACTAAACTGATAATTTTGATTAAATATTTTAAGCAGTTCAGAAAAAATCATTGAACTATTGTTAAGCAATATGTGGTTAGCTAGTGACTAATATCTTCAGGGTGGGGAGACATTCATGGGTATAAAGTTAGGGCTAAAAAGAAGAAAACTAGACCATGTTCAAAAACATTCTGAAATAGATATGGGTAAAAATTAGGATGAATTTGTCTATCTATCTATCTATCTATCTATCTATCTATCTATCTTCTATCATATGTCTATCTATCTCAATTTCTTTCCTTCCATCTCAACTTCTTGCCCTTCTCAGACATGGAAGCTGAGATTTTTTTTTTCTTTATTTTTTAATTGGTGCATTGTAACCATACACCTTGATGAAGTTCAAGGTGATAGAGTCATACATACATGCACACAGCACTTGTTGAGTCCTCCCCCAGTTCCCACCCCACTCCTGGCCCTCCCCACCTTCCCATATTCAACACAGTGACTGGCTTTGATAAGTTATAATGAAATATCTGTTTCTGTGTCTTAGCTTTATTTTAATGGTAATAATTACTTTCAACCCAATATGACACACATTTACTATGTGCCTACGATGTATTAGGAACCTTCTAAAATCCTGTGGGTAGAAAGAGAGATGGCTTTAGAAGCATCACAATCCTTTAAGCCAATTTCAGAGAATTCACAAAGTAATAAAATCAACTTTCAAAAGGTACTTTTGAAAGCCACCATATGAAAACATACCTGTTAATTCCAAACTTTGGAGCCTCCTGGGCTAATTTTGCAAAGGTTCACTTTTTGCCTAATTCAGGTTAAGTCTTTTGTTCTCATAATGAATGAGGAAATAAGAACAAAATTCTTTTGCCAAGTAACACCATATCTTTTTCTCATATTGCAGTAAGCCCATGCAACTTATGCTTCTTTTCTAGTATTATAAAAATATTTTTCTTACATATCCTTTAAATGCATTTGGCATATACAACTGGACAATTTCCTATGGCATAGAAATCTGGTGGATAATGGACCTATACCCAATTTCAAAAGCAGAAATTATAAAATATAGAGGTACATTTACCAATGGGTTGTCAGACTATGCAAAACAATGAAATTGTGTGGTGTGAAACAAAGACATCTCTGACTTTAAGATTCTGTTAAAGAGAACTGTTTTAAGAACAACTATTAAAAGTGATTTACTATTGGTTTTCTTCCCCCCCCCCCCCAGTACTGGGGATTGAACACAGGGGCATCCTACTTCCAAGACCTTTCCCTGTTTGTTTCTTTTCTTTCTTTTTTCTTTTTTTTAAACAGGGTCTTCCTGCTAGGTTACTAAGAGTCTCTCTATGTTGTTACTGAGGCTCTCTGCAAACCTGTGATCCTCCTGTCTCGGCCTCCCAAGTCCTGGGATTGCAGATGTGCATCACCATGCCTGGCTACCACTGATCTTCAGAAGAGTAAATGACTAAAATTTGAGGAGAAGGAATTCTGAACTCCATGAAATCAGAAAACTCAGTGAAGCTCCATGGGCACACCAGCAAGTAATCCCTGGCACCCTAAACCATTTCTCTGACTTCCTCAAGAGTGAATCAGAAGAGGGCTACTTCATTCATTGTAGTTCCTGGGGTTCAGGAAGGCACAAAAAGCCTATAACATTTGTGTGGGGAAAAGGAGAAAAGTCATCTTCTGAGAATCTTGTTCTCACGTCATCAAATTTTAGCTAGAGGGAATGCTGCAGGTACCACAGGCCCAGCTTTGGTGAAAGAAGGGTCTGAGCTGTCATCAGCTTCTCCCCAGGCTGGGCCACTGACTAGCCACTGGACTTCAGGGAAATCACACTCCAGTTTCTGGTCCATTAAACTTGGCTCATAGATCCCCCTTCGCTGGATCTTGGGGAGTACGTGGAACATAGAAGGTGCTCAATAAAGACTTGTTGTAAGTGCAGGTCTGCCAGCGATGGTTTCAGAGATGTTAATGCTGAAAGCACTTAATTAAAGATATGTTTTTAAGCAATTCTCCAGATGGCAAAGTATAGTTAGCCCTCTGTAGCTGCAGGTTCTGCATACATTGATTAAACCAATCAGGGATAGAAAATAATTCTTTTTTTTTTAAATTGTGCTTGTACTAGACATGTACAGACTTTCTTGTCACTATACTTCCTAAACAATCCAAGTATTTACATACCATTTACACTATATTTGGTATTACAAGTAATCTAGAGATTATTTAAAGTATATAGGAAGATATGTGCAGGTTATATGCAAATATTATTTTATATGACACTTGAGCATATGTGTGTTTTAGTATTCTCAAGGGTCCTGGAACCAAGCCCTCCAAGGTACTGCGGGACTACAGTAATGCATAGCATGGGTACAAATAGCACAGAATATATCAAATAGGCCACATGTCACTAAACTACATTAGGTCCTCTTCCAACTCACTCAAAAACTAGTGGTAAGGAAATAACCTTCCCAATCAATCTCGAAAGTTAACATTGGGGCATTTATTGTTTCTAGAGTATTTTTGTAAGTTTATCAAACAAATCACAAGAAATAATTCACTTGATCAATAATAACCAAATATGTTTCTCTAGAATTATTATCTGTTAAAGAGAATAACATCTGGGAAAAGTTCATTAGTGACTATTTTTTAACTATGAAAACAATCTCTGAAAATTTGTAAGTCTGCCACTTGCTATCTCTCTTTCGTTCAGTGAAATAAAATTGTTCCTGGTAGGCCTACTCTAAATTTTCATGAAATTAAAGTTACACTTCTGACTCACAATATGTGATGAGTCAAACAATATACAATTGATAAAACAACATCATTGGTCTTTGTTGTTTAATAACAGTTTGTTTTTTAAAAGAAGGACTCCAGATAAGATATGTGGTCCCTGAAAATATCAAACGGATTAATCTTGGCTTAATAATGGCAAAGAATGTAATTTCATAAGTATGAGGGGAAATGTCAGGTCCGGGAGTGGGTGGATTAGAAAGGAACTGATTGCCAAGAAGCAAAGGCTACAATAAAGAAATAAAAATGTCTTCAAAGCACAGGGAAGCAGAATAAATGATTGGATTTAGGACTTAACAAAATATAATCTTATTTCCTTTGCTTTTTCACCAACACATTTGTTTTCTACGCTAATACAATATAAATTTCACCTTCCCAAGCCATGATTCTCTTTTATGAAAAAGAATGCTGATAATTAATAGCAACATAGCGAAGAATATTATCAGTAGTTTAGCACATTAGCTTTTTATGTTTAGAGAATGTTGTATTTGGAACAAATGTTAATACTGAAAATTTTTTTCATTAGTTCTCATAAGAGGTAAAGCACAATTATTCTAAATTGATAGAAGATTTTGGAATTATATCTGATGAAATGATAGTGCATTTTCATCAGTTATGAAATACATATTAATTATGCATATCACAGTTATTTATTTTTTAATAAAAATTATCTTTACTTAGAAAACAAGTATTGTTGTGAAACAACTGAATTTTTTAAAGTTCTACAATCCACTGTACTGAAGCTAAAGCTGATAATATACACTTTATCAGACAAGGTACAGAATAACATATTTGTTTACAATTTATGATGAATACTTGTCTTACAATTAAGAATTAGGAAGTTATCCTTACAGCAAACAGATCTTAGTTAAACATATTATTATTAATCTATGCTTCAAGGCATTAGCCAACTCTCTGGAGGACACCAGAGTCACTTTGTGAACTGTATAATCTCAGTCTGTCTCTCACAGGTATTCATCTCTGACTTTCTTCACAGGACTACAGTAGAAGCCTATCTTTCAGAGGGCTGTTAAAAGCAGACATGAAAAGCGTGTGCAAAAATAAACTATAGCACCTCGGGCTTCTTAATTTTTTACACTATAATACCTTGGACCTCTCTACCTTGACACATTGAGAGTGAATTCTTTGAAGAAAAGAGAGAGAAATAAATTACGTGTGGAATGAAGAGAACCTTTATTACCATTTTAATAGTTCACAGACACATAAAAGGAAGACACACATTCACTGTGTGGTGGGACCTGCAACTAAAAAGGTTCACCGACTTAGTAATAAAGAAATTTAATACTATACAAAAAATAGAAACAAGTTTTTGAAGCAATGCGAATACGCAAACTTTTTGCAAAAGCTTTGACCATTAAATGGTATGGCAGAGCGTCAGAGTTTCCTTCTCCTAGAACGTATTTGTAGTTAACGAAAATACTGAATATATCCAGAGACTGTCAGAGATCATGGGGAATGAAATCCCAGACATCAGAAAAAAATCAACTTTCAGGGACTGGTTCGTAAGCAACTATAGCAAAAAGCAAGCATTTTCAGGAGTCATCGTGTAGACTAGCCACGAGTATAATATAGGTGGTTGGCATTGGATAAGAATAGAGATGCCATTACTATCTATTCCTTACCTCTTCCGGACACTCCTAGATTCTTTTTCTTTGGAGAACGTGCATTTTCAGTTGCGTGGAAACTGACTTCATGCTACTTTTGTCCGGTGGTGGTTTTGATGTTTTGTAGCAGGAGAGTAGTATATGAAATCTTCCCCCATGTGTTCCCAATTAGGTACACATTATTTCTACATTGTCTGCTACAGGAGAGCTTTGTCAGAGTTATGGCCCTTCCCAAGCAGCACATCACTGAGATGTGCAGAATAGAAAATTAAAAAGGAGGGTTTTTTATTATTATTATTTGAATGGCATAGGACCTGCTCAATGTTTGCATTTAAATTGGACAGACTAATTCAGATCTGGCTTTTAATTTCAGAAAGGTTAATCACCCTAACAAAGGTCAATCAAACTTTAATCTTCAATAAAATTGCTACAGCCCCCATCACCTGCAGGACATTTATTATATTCCTATTTTCATGCGAAAGAATGCGCTTTATTCATTATGCACCACTAATCTTCTAACTCTTTACGTTAGCACATTTTGCCAAAAATATTAATTCCTTTGAAACTCTGACAAGAGTTCATTTCTACACATCTCAGGAGATAATCCTATTTTTTTTTAAAAAATGGGACATCAGCTATGAAGAATTTTCCTGGCCCTTTCTAATCCTCACAGACTTCTGATACTCCAACAGCGTTCATACACCACCAAATCTCAATTACACAAACTATTAGGAGGTTGGGGTTAAAACAACAGTATATTATTTTAGGAACTTAATCCTCCGTATTGTCTGTGACTGCATCCTTCACTACTTCTTTCTACTCAGGATATTTAGTGTGTACAAAAGATTTGGAGAAAGCACATGTTAATGTTCACTAATTTATTCTCTCAATGACTATATACATTGGCATTGGATAAGAGTAGAGATGCCATTGCTATATAACATGTATACATATATATTGCCTGGTATGTGCCAAATATTAGGTGGAGGAGGAATC
This sequence comes from Graphiurus murinus, assembly GCA_004027655.1. Taxonomy (NCBI): domain Eukaryota; kingdom Metazoa; phylum Chordata; class Mammalia; order Rodentia; family Gliridae; genus Graphiurus; species Graphiurus murinus. The sequence continues at coordinate 17,779 of PVLC010000089.1, forward strand.
GAAATTAAAGAATAAGAGTCTCTATTATGAAAATAGCACTCTCCTATGAAAATTATGTCCAGAAGATAATAAAATGATTGAAATCTCTACATTCAGCTGTTCTAGTTGATGTCATTAAATTTCAATGAAGATGAAAATAAATGTTAAGTCGAATTTTAGCCAAAATTTTGACAAATACCATTTCAAACCATCTAGACAGATAAAGGCTTTAAAGCCTGTAAGTCCATAAAATGATTCTGTTTTAAAAATTTGAGAATATGAAATTTGATTCTCAAAATGTTAAATCAATGTATTGATAATGGCAAGCCTCCATGGTTGGGGGCGAAACCATAGGAAAGTTTAAGTGGGCTTGTTTAAAAATATATATGCTATGCATTAATTTGTTTTAAAACTTTATTATATAAAGCTTAAAAACTGCTATTAACATTAAAAACAGTAATAGGCAAAAGACAAATTACATTTTTTTTTTGCCATGACATCTTGGCCAGGATGACCACACAGGGAAAGTAAAAGCACCTTAATGTATGTCTCCAATTACATTGCAAATTGATCACCATTATATTATAGCAGTGGTATGACACGGCGGCATGAATAACCCAAACCTGCCTTCTGCATAGTTTTTGAAACCCCTGCCCCCCTTGTTTACTCAGATACAATGCACAGGCATGAGTGCAGGGGCACCTGCCTCTCCTCATTAATATTCACACTCATTAATTAGTGATATGTGAAGGCTACAATTTGGGAAACACCCCAGAGCTTGAATATTCAATCAAGCAAAGCAAATCACAGTGCAGAGAAAAATACAAGTATAACAATCGGTGGCCAGACTAGCGTTGGAGAATAGTACTTATTTTCCAGAAATATTCTTTTTATGATAAATGTTGTAAGAAAACTCGAATCACTTTGCGTGGCTTAAAACCTCAGTCCTCACTCCCTCTACTTTGAGCACTTCTTGAAACTTAAATAGCACACTACATATTCTGTAACTGCACCTGCTTTTTCTTCCCTTCTCCTATAACTGGGTTGACACATAGAATAAAGCAAAACGGCCACTTTTACATTATTGAGCAAAATAAATCCAATGCAACAAATAAAAATGTTCAATTAATATTTACCAAATCATTATCCTGAAAACTGGTAATGGTTAACTAGACACAACAGGCAAAATATTGTTTCAGATTCCATTCTCAGTATCAAAAGCTATTTAGTTATATTTCTGAATTTCCAGATTTGGGGGATAACAACAACAAAGCTTTCAGAGAATGTCATAAATGCTCTGAAAACATATAGATGGATTTTTTTTCATAAATCACTTCATTCCCAAAACAACAAAAAAGAACCCACCAACAATCAAACAAAAATCTTCATAAGAAAACCAAGACTGTGGAATTATAAAAGAAACATACCTTTGGCTGAACAAGTTCACAATTCCTCATCTTGCCTGTATAGCTGTGCCGTTCCACCTTGAGCAAAAGTCGACTCCGTGTCCCTTGTGATCTTTGTGACAATGCCATCACATCACCGGTAAATTTTCCCCAATTAAACTTTACAAACAACGTAGTAGCAACTTTGGTAAATATGATATTAGCCAGCTGGTGGATACAATCAGTCACCCACTACATATTTAAAAGAAAAGGCAGACAAAAAGACTTCTAATCATTTCAAGCAGAGCAGATAAATTGTGTTCCTTCCTCATCCGTGTCACAGAGTCTCTCCCATCTGACCCTCTCCTTAGCCATCCACTGTCAAATTTAGATTCCGAGAGCTCCCAGCTTCCCTTTATCCCTGCCTCAGATCTGAAACTCCTGGTTTATCAGGAAGACACGCGTCACTAGCTGTCTCAAAGCAGGAAAGCAATCAGGTGAATACTACTTATTATCTTGCATTGCTTTCCGAGGAGTGACAAGATTGATTTGGGACCAAGAACACATTTAGATCTCAGACATAGAGTTTCTAGAGTTTTAAGTTCAGACAGGAGGGCGTTTGCAAAATCATAATAGGAAAGACTGACCCAATGTTAAGGCTACAGGATATTAGAAATTTAAATAAAAAGAATATAAATAAAAAAAGAGTCTCTTTTTCAGATGCCCCCCTGTTTTCTTTCCACCTCTGTGCTGCCTCACTAATAATGTCTCTGAGCAGATTGCTACCTGGCAAATCCAGCTTCACAGCTGGGTAGCCTTAAGTCAACCCATGCAAGCAATGTTCTCACATTATAAAGTTGTCTCTGCCCACCTCTTTTTCACATGAGGACATTTCTGCAACAGAGGGTGCAAAGTCCCCACATTTGGAAAATTAGCCTAAAGACCTGAGAAGATTGAGTACATATTTTTTTATAAACAAGCTAAGTTTTGCAATGGAATAAGAAGAGAGTTTCATTCCAAGAAGGAAAATGGATTTCTAAAATCCCACCAGAACTAGATGAGAGAGAGAAGATACGGCTTGGAGAATTCTTAGAAATTATATATCTATAACTATATATTTTACCTCTTGGGCTGATATTTAAAAACAAGTAATATTTCATAAGAGCAAAAGTACAGAGAAGTTGGAAACATCAGAGGACGTGAACGTTATTGTGGTGCAATGTCAAAGACAAAGAATCTTTGATTATGACTTCTAGTAATGCTTTATTTGGGAATAAGCTGTTCCTATCACATTCACTATTATCGTTTTAGCAGCTGCAATGGGGCCCGGAACATAGTAGCTACTGGAGAAATAAGTGTGGATGAAGAATGAATACTCATACTCCACATGCCATCTTCCTCCAAGCCCAATTTACCTACTGTCAAAATTAAACAATACAAATATTCACTCTTTAGGCCCTGTACTGATTATCATATAGTAATTATCCATATACTCATTTAAATGAATATCCTTAAAATACTGGAAAGACCATTCCTAAAGAAAGTCAAAATAGACATTTCTCCTAACAACCCAGAATAAGTGTTTTAATAATGTCTGTGTGAAAACAATTCTAATCAAGAAATCAGAATGAATCAAATAGATCTTCAACTAAAAAAGGGACTTTCCCCCAGGAAATGCAAAGAGAATAAAATATGCTACATACACAAAGTTTTTCATTGCAGCAGAATCTATAAGAGGAAATGTAAACAATTTAATCCCCCTCAAATAAACCAATAAATTAATTTTAGCAATTGCTTTATGCAGTCATTAGATGATAATGAGGAAGGCTGGGAAAACAGACTACTTCTGACTATACTGAATGAAAAAGCAGAATATGAAATTGTTCATATATTGATTACTGAGTATATTGAACAAGGTCTGGAAGGGGCAATACCAGTATAACATATAGTTGTACCTCAGTTTTCATAGGGGATTAGTTCCTAGACCCCCTTGGATACCAACTTTAAAGATGTTCAGGTCCTTTGTATAAAATTACATGGTACCTGCATATAACCTATATACATCCTTTTATGTACTTTAAATCATATATGGATACCTATATAATTCATACAATGTAAGTACTATGTAAATAGTTGTTATACTATATTATTTAAGCAGTAATGATAAGAAAAATTTGTACATGTTCCACATGGATGTAATTTTTTTCCTGAATATTTTCAATCTGCCACTGACGGAATTCATGGAACGGGACCCACGGATACCAAGGGCCAATTTTGCTATGTAGTATTAGAAAGTATTTTCTTCTTTTTCACTATTATAACACACACATATGTATACATATATATAGCTAATCTCTAACATTAGAGTAAAAGACTCCATCTATAAAATGAAAAAATAATAATTATGCCTATCTTATAGGAGTTGGGTATTAAACCAGATAATGCATATAAAGTCCTTTGTGTATTTCCTGACCTTCAGTAAACATTCATTATAGAGCTTAGTTATTTTTTATTCTTATCAACAATTCTGACATGTCTTCATTTTTCCTATGAAACACTACCAAAAATTTACTGAATTAGATGAAGAATTCTGAAACAAGGAATGCTATCTTAAAACCAAAAGCCCAGACATAGATACATGGTGTAGGTGGTAAAACTGATTTATAATATAACAGTAATAATAATAGCCAATAAATACATAAGACTTTGGTTATAAATTATAGTTTGTATATGACTTGTAAGACTTATAATCTTATGAAACCTGGTTTCCAATTCTGACTTCTCTGTGGCTGCTTTACATGCCTATGAAGATGCAGAACTGCCCAAATACTGAGATTAAAATAGGAGAAATGAACCTAGAACAATTGGCAACACCTTGAGAAATCCCAGGGCTCTTGGTGCTCTTACTCTTGCTGATTTCTGCTCCCTGTGGCCCTAAAGCCCAACTCAGAATAGTCGCCTACAGCTGCTCCTTCTCGAGGGCACACAAGTGCCACACATCACAATGGGTTGTTGATTATATAAATACAATGCACAGGTGTGGAATTTTTTAGAGGTTGAAGCAGCTAGTGAGGACAAGGCAATCTAGATTTGGAAACACTCTCCCTGGATTTGGCCCCATGTGGGATACATACAGACCCCGTAACCCGACTCTGCTTTAGATGCTTTCATTAGTATGCCAAAAGCTCTCCTTCGCTGGCTTTTGTGACAGCCCTTCCTATCCCTCTGATCATTTGACTATGTTTAATTAAGGCTCGTATGTATATTAATTTTATTTCTGCCTTTCAGCCTGCTAGATGTGGAATTGTATGCCTGCAATTCCCTTCTCTGTTGTTCTCAGTCTCAGGAGTTGGACATCCTACTTCCACTCCATTCCTAGCTCCTACCTTATTAGCTTTGAGACTTTGGGCAAGTTATTAAGCCTCATTAGGACTGCTAAAAAACAACTTCTTGTAACTAGTATGAAGACTGTGAATAATACATGCCGGCTGCTTAGCACACAGTAGGTATCCAATACATGCTTTGTCACTACTGAAGTAGCAACAGGATCACTTAGCAGCAGCACAGCCTAGAGCCTAGCAAATAGAGGCAAAGGATCCAGGGTCAGGCTTCTTGGGTGGATTCAAATCCGGACTTTCTCAAATAATAACAGCAATAACAGTAATAACATTTTCTCAGAGAGGTAGAAGAATTAAATGTCTACTTACAAACTACTTTTTCAAATTGGAAATAATGTTTCCAATTATGGTTCTCTGCCTTCTACAACAATTGGTTATTTCTTTCCCATTGTTTAACTATTTTCAGTAAGAATAAATCAGAACTTTGAATGTGAAGACCTGTGAATACATGCATACATTTAGATAGATGATAGATAGATAAATAGATAGATAGATAGATAGAATATATACAATATGCTTGATAATATATGGATGGATATCCAAGTTGCAGCATCATTTATAAAAGACTGAAAAAGCCACCAAACATAACTAATTCAATAAAGTATTTTATATCTATACTATGAATCCATGTAATTATTAAAATAAATGAGATATTTGAATTGATATAAAATTATTTCTATGATACATTTGAAGGGGAATAAGAATGACACTGAACCATATGTACTGTATATTATCCTTTTGTTTAGTAAGAATTTTTTAAAAATAATGCTTACACATTTAAAGAATATCTCAGAAAAACAACCAAGGGACTATTCCCTATAGTTGCTTCAGTAGAGAAATTTGGACCCAGGAAACAAGAAAGGAGAAAGTATTACTCTTCACAGTATATTCTTTATGGTTGTATAATTTATGTTATATGCAGTTAGTTCTTTTAAAATATTAACAAATTAAACAACTTTTTTTCCCTTTGTGGTACTGGGGATTGAACCCAGGGGCATTCTACCTCCCAGCTAAACCCCCAGCCCTATTTTTTATTCTATATTTTGAAACAGGGTCTCACTAAGTTGAGGAGGGTCTCACTAAGTAGCTGAGGCTGGCCGTGAACCCAGATCCTCCAGTCTCAACCTCCCAAATACTGGGATTACAAGTGTGTGCCACCACTCCTGGCTTAACAACTTTTTAAAAACGTGTCATTATCCCTACTTGAAGGTATAATTTATTATAGTTTCTTTTAATAGAAAACTCTAGAAACCTTCCACTTTACCATGCTCGTAGGTATGATTCACCCAATGATGTCTGTCCAGGTGATCAGCCGTGCACATGGCATTGTTTTCTATACCATATTATGACCTCACTACCATTTGCTTCCAATTCTCATTTCAATGCTACTTTCAATCCCATTTGTTGCATGAGTTGATTTTTCTTATCCAATAAATGTCAAAATATTGATATGCCTGCAGCATCTCTTTTCTCAAAGGATGTCTTCCTTAACAAGGACTTAATTCAGCAGGAGAGAGAGACAAGCTGAATTCCTACATTCTGTACAATTCTAGAGTCATTTCAAGTAAGGAGTTCTTTTCTCATGTTACAAATGTACACATATTTGTCCTCAGACAGAGGCAGGTAAGTCCTCCACATGTCAACAGCACATCCAGAGGTAATGGCTTCCAATGGAGCAAACTATGCAACGTGGTGTTTACTCCTAGTATAGAATAAGTTGTGAGCTGACAACCTGAAAGTGAGATGTAGACTCAAAACCTAAGGTATTCTTTGTCTTTGTCTTTTCAAAACATGCAAATTTATCACTCATTACAAATATTATCTAGACAAATGTCAATTGATACCTTCCTAGAAATCCTTCTAGGGTCACATTTTGTCCCCATTTTAAACAAATAGTCTTCCTTAATTTTAAAAAGTGCAACCACCAGTCACAGACTACCTTGGGCATGCGTAAAGTCCAAAGGTGATCCAGAATGCCTGGATTTACAAGGCGGCAATGACCTTAGGTAACCTGTTGCTTCATCTGTTGATGGTTAAATGTGCTAGTTGATGGACTAGACAGAGTGGTCAGATTTGGAGGCACTTGCAACAGGAGTGTCACACTGTCATTAATTCTAAATACCACTAGTTGGTCAACCCTAGCAATACAGTATTAAAAATGGCTGGTTCTTTCCATTTATCATTTTTCCTTTTCCAGGACCAATGTTACCCATGAAAAGCATACAGGTCCGTAGAGCAATTGGTATTACTTATACTACATACCAGTACCTCTCAATTTTTAAAAGTCACGTAAAACACCAGGGGATCTTGTTCAAATGCATTTTTTGATTCAGTAGGGCTGGGGTGGAGCTTGACATTCTCTATTTCTGCCAAGCTCACGTGTGCAGCTGTGGTGGCTGGCTGTAGAGTAGCAAGGTTATATTACACTGTGGACACTACAGGGAGTAAGAGTGGCATGCCTGATAATGAACACAATGAATATTAAAACACATACTTATGCATGACCAAATTATAATTTCCTTCTTTCTCTCACACTTACCTTGCTGAACAGCACTTAACATTTCTCCTTCCTGAGATAAAATGCAAGTGTTCAATAAAATTGCAATTTCTTCTCTGTGCTAATTCCTGGTGGATGCAAAGAGAAGATAAACAATTATGTCCTTTTTAATGAAAAGAAGGGTCACATGTACAAAGCTTGTTAAAAGTGAAAATGCAATGATTTTAAGCTGGAGAGATTTTAAAAGAAGGATAACTTATTTTCTTTCTTGTCAAATGCAAGTATACAGTCATAGTTTGTACTTATTATGTTTGGCCCAATGACAAAATAAGGTATTAACAATATATTCTTTTATTTTTTTGCCCGAATTGTATGCTTCTCTTGTACAACTAAATATTCATGTCTGTTTCTTACATAACTACTGAAAGCTAAATGGTTTAATCAATAAGTGCATTGTATCTTCAGTAAGCTGATACAGCCTAGTTTGTAATAATTCTGAAAGTATTTGGTAAGCTTCCATAATTATTTTCTATTGCCCTGAGCTAATTCCCTTTATTTGCTTGAGGATAACTGTTGAAAATAATAGAATTAGACTATGGGAAAGTAAGACTGTAAATTCAAAAGGCCAGAAGACAGACAAAAGCTTACTAGGAGCTGCATGGGTTAGTTCAAAGTTTTGTTTTCATTTTGTTTTTCAGACTTTTTCACTGAAATTCATGATAAGAATATTTCTACAGCACACTCAAAATATATTTGCAAAAAAATGTATTCATGAGATCATACTTAATCTCACTACATGCAATATATTCTGATATTATAATCTTTTTTCTTATTTATTTAATATGTGCTGTTATGATCTATTTACTAAGTTAATTTCATGACTTACTACAAATTTACAAACTTCTGGGTTTGAAAAATGCCACATCCTTGGGCAAGTTCTGGGGCCTGTTGATGGATCTCTGGAAGTTTTGGATACAAAAGATGTTCAAGAAGTGGGGCCACAATGAGATAGACACAGACTGAAAGGCACAGTCAGAGAGCTTGGGCAAAGGCATCGGTAATACTCAGACACGAGCTCTCCACCAATACATCTAATATAAATGTTTCCTTTCTACCTTCTCTGGAGAAAAATAGAGGAAAATCACCTTTCACAGTGAGGTAGAACAATGGAGGTGAATTTAACCACCCAATTACCATTAGGAAGTAATAAGAAAGCAGGTTAAGAATGGATATAGGTCAGAATTGAATGCAAAGAATATGCAGGAAGAAACTTATCTTTTAAATAAATTCTAATGCAGTAAGCTGCATTTACATCAATGGACAAAATGGCCAGAATTACAATGGACAGAATTACATCAATGGACAGAATAGCCATAATTCTAACAAGACCGAAAAGTCACAAGAAAGCACAGAAACAAGATCAGAGATTTTTGGTTTGTGTTGATCCATTCCATATGGGATAGGCCAAATGAGAACTTTCAAAGTTCACACAGCTCAGAATCATTAGAGGCAAAGTGTGTAGGCATTTTGCTTCTCTTTTACAGAAGAAACACAGCAATCAGATGGATGAGATAAGAAAATAAAGCAAATAAATTCGGGGCAATTAAATGAAGTATATTGGAACCAACAGTCTTTGCTTGGCTGTTTGCTATATCTTTTCTTTCAAATTGAGGCTTCTTTTTTGGCAAAAATAAATAAGCAAAATTATATTCTAGTAGATAAAATGGTCTGGGGGTAAAGCTATTATTAGTGGATCTCAGAGAAGTACTGCCCAAAGAAGGATTGAGTAAGCCATCACATTTCCTTCCTATAGTTATTCTCAGGTTCCATATGGAAAGCACAAAAATAGTGATGAAAACCTCCCTAGTTCAGAGTTGAGCACCATGCGGGGGGTAGAGAGACACTTTTGAGTGGAAGAAAGTTAGCTGAATATTTTTAAAACAGCAATATTATAGCATTATGATTAATGCTCTAATTTTTTAGATATTTTATCTCTAAATATTTTAAGGAAAATGCATAAAATGCATATTATGACAATTCAGTAATAGTGTACTTAGTACACATATGTTGAGATAAATTGTGTGCGTGTGTGTGTGTGTGTGTGTGTGTGTGTGTGTGTGTTTTACTGGGAATTAAACCCAGGAGTGCTCTACTTTTGAGCTATACCCCCAGCCCTATTTTATTTTTTATTTTGAAGCAGGATCTCGCTAAGTTGCTGAGGGTCTCACTAAATTTCTGAGGCTGTCCTCAAGCCTATAATCCTCCTGTCTCAGCCTCCCAAGTACTGGGATTACAGGCATGCGCCACCATGCCTGTCAAGATAAAGCATCTATTAAAAAGACTTAATGGTCATATAACAATCTTGCTCTTCTTAAAGAGGGACTCTTGTGTAACTCTCTCAAGGGCCTCTGGCTCTTAGGAGACATCAGTTTCTTGCTCAGCTGAAATTATTCTGACAGCTTTGACATTACATTACCATTACCAGATCATGGTATACTTAAAGATAAATGAAGATCCGTGGAGTATTAAAAGTAAAAATAAAATAACACAACTCTCCAAAATACTACATTAGAATATCAAAGGTTATTCAGATAAAACTTGATATTTTCTGGCTAAATGATCATAACTCTATATGCTTTCATGTGGGTAAACAATAATACTGTTCTCTCCACATTTCTCTATTTCCATTTCACACATAAACACACATATAAAGGTTTTGAGAACACATGATGTTTTAGCATTCTACAATCTAGACTGATTTCTCCATATAATTTGTTGTGATTCTAACTGATTTTCTGTGCAATGCAGATTTCTTCACTCTCATCAAAACGAGAATTATTGCCCAGCAGGATCTTTCTATTTCTCTGGTAGATTTTCTAAGTAAGTTCTATGCTTTTTGCTACAGTATAATCTAATAATAAGATATTGTGGTATTATATAATTTACTAAATTGCCCAAATCAACTATTATCCTTTTCTTTGCAGATCTGACCCTACCGTACAAAACACATACGCATTCACAGGCACAGAGTTAAATACTCTTGAGTCTGGTGGTCTCTTTCACAGCAATGCAATTAAATTGCTTTGAGGATTTCTCAAGAATATTTACTATGCCAAAAAGGAAGAAAAAAATGTAAGTTTTATGCCTGAGTTTTAAATGACAATTTTTATTTGTTTGTTTGCACAATTATTAATTTCTTCTAGGAGCACCAGCTAGAATGGGAGTTTGGAAGACTGTGCGTTAAGAAGAAAGATGAAACAGATGCAATACACAGTCAAGATCAAAGAGCCCCATCAATTCATTCGGAGGAGAGTCAAAACCCAGCTGAGCCTCAGAGCCCTGTCTGCATAATAAGAAAGGTTGACTAAAACATAAGGATTAAACAGATGAGCTGTCTCCTGTGGAGGCATAGGAGGGAAGCCCCACTGAGATACTTGTAAAGACACTTTGGAAGCTCACACCTGCTCCTCCATGGCCAAACCTACAGGAGACCAATGTGGCCACAGACAGTCCACTAATGTACAAATTGCTAGCTTTAAAAGAAAGGAATATATGTCTGATGGACTTTTTTATTATTTGTCAAGATGTTTTCAGTCTAGACAAACAACAAATTAATAAATCGCTTCCATTTCTCCAAGGTGACTTACCAAGTGCTTGACTTTCAAAAGAACAGAAAAATACAGTGAAATTTTTTCCTATGCCTTGAAACAGTATTGGGAGAATATCTACCTGACAAACATATTTTCCCAAATGAATAGTGCTTTTCTTAGGATGATCTTGAAAAATATTTGTAAATATAGTCCTATTTTGCATTCTCAGAAATTATTTTTAGTAGCATGAAAAATTATTCAATTTTTGTGAATGCATTGCTAAATTACACTCATCACTATACTAAATCATATAATCCAGCTCAGTTCAGTAAGCACAGAAATCAAATACACTTAAGATTCTGTGCCTGTGACAAAAGTTATATTGATTATAATGACCTTCATAGAATGCTATGTTGTAGCTGCTTATAAATTCTTCTCAACATCAAAATAATTTTTCTTTTAAAAAAGCTGAAGCCGGGCGTGGTGGCGCACGCTTGTAATCCCAGCATTCGGGAGGCTGAGACCGGAGGATCCAGGTTTGCGGCCAGCCTCGGCTACCTAGTGAGGCACTCCGCAACTCAGTGAGACCCGGTTTCAAAATAAAGAATAAAAAATAGGGCTGGGGGTATAGCTCGGAGGTAGAATACCCCTGAGTTCAGTCCCCAGTACCGCAAAAAAAAATAAATAAAAAAATAAAAAAGCTGAACTACTTTCACAAAGTTGAGCAAGCTGGAACAGCAACATAGACTTACTGGGGGAAAAAAACTGTATGATCTCTAAAAAACCAACTTTGGTATGAATGAATTTTCTCAAGCACTGGATGTTGAGTGATTTTAATGTTCAATGAATAGATTCAAATAAATGGTCAGTGTTCGCTTTTGTCTTATTCACCCAAATAAGCAATATTCATTTGAAGTGTAGAGCCACAAAACCTCCCTGAAGTAGAACAAACCACAAAATGTCAAGAAGTGATTTCACGGAGTTATCACTCAGTCAACCAACACATTCTTACAGCATAAGTCACCATGAGGAATACAGAGAAGACTTACCCATGAACCACAAATAACAATACTAAACCCTGAGAATAAATATGGAAAGAAGAAAAGTATTACAGATGTTGATCACGGCAGGAGAAAAAAAATAGAAGTCTTCCTGTAAGAGGTGGGATTTGACTTAGGATGTGATAAGGTAGACAGAGGTAAAGAGAAAATAATAGACTTCCCAAGAGGAAAGAACAGAGGTAGAATTGACTAGAATCCAATTTCAGAGACTTTGTGACTTCATTTGGTTAGTGCGTAAGGAGAAAGATGTGTGGGTTAAAAAGGCAATTGTGAGGAGTCTTTCTATTATACGAACAAGTCAAGTTTTTTTCTCCCAGTCTTTCTCAAGACGTAGGCATGAGACTCCTCTGACACTCTTATTGAAAACTCGGGTTATCAGACATGCTCCAGACATTGAGAATCCATATTCAGGGATGAGACTGGGGCACACGATTTTTGAACAAGCACATAGGTAATGATATTATGTTTAATCTCTTTGAGGCAGCAGGAAACCACAAAAATGTTTTGAGAGAAGATAACTAAAGCGTAAATTAGTACTTTAGGGAAGAAGAATTGAGAGACAGTGGAAGAAACTCCGGGGAAGAAATTTGTATCTGAATTCTTTATTTTAACCCAGGTGTGTGGTAATAAAATCTGAGCTCCAAATAAATATCAATATTCTTTAGTTCTCTCAAAAGCAGATGCTCTTAATCCACAATCTTATCTGATTTTCCTATGTGTTAATATTCCAATTTACTTTAAGAAAGACTCTGAGGCTCAACTGACTTCAGTAAAATACTTTAATTATCCAAAAAAGAAGTGTAGAAGTGTGTGTGTGTGTGTGTGTGTGTGTGTGTGTGTGTGTGTGTGTGTTGCTAGGTTTTGAACCCGGGGGCATTCTACACTGAGATACACCCCCAGTCCTTTCTATTTTTTGTTCTTTTGGAACAGGATCCAGCTAGGTTGCTGAGAGTTTCACTACACTGCTGAGGCTATCCTCAAACCTCTGATCCTCCTGTCTCAGCCTCCAAAGTATTGAGATTACAGGCATGCATCACCACACCCAGCTAAAAAGCATTTTTAAAAGAAGCTTATTCTGCTTCTGATAATTCTACCTCAAACCCTCATTTTTGGAAGTTCTCACTCAATTATAACTCAGATAAATAACCCTTAATTTGCATATAGAAATTAGCAAATCATGTCATATTATCATATTAGTAAAAAAAAAATTAAGAGCCCCAAAATATATGATGCTGATGAAGATTCTGGAATGAGGACAATTGATTTCTATTCAGAAGACTTTAAATTAACAGATTATTTCAAGGGTCAATTGACAATAGCTACCCGGGCATGGTGGTGCACGCTTGTAATCCCAGCATTTGGGAGGCTGAGACCAGAGGATCCCAGTTCGTGGCCAGCCTCAGTTACCTAGTGAGGCACTCTGCAACTTAGTGAGACTCTGTTTCAAAATAAAGAATAAAAAAAAAATAGAGCTGGGGGTATAGCTCGGAGGTAGAATAACCCTGAGTTCAATCTCCAGTACCAAAAAAAAAAAAAAAAAATTGACAATAGCTAGCCAAATCTTTAATGTATATACTCTAACAGCATAAAAAAGTAACTATAATTTAGCTTAGAAAAGTACAGAAGCCTATGACAACTAATAGAATGTATGCAGACACACTCACACACACACACGAATGCTCATATAATTAATCTACAGAAAAAATGTAGGAGACAATTTATAAGAACATAAATAAGGAAATAGGTACATCAAGGTACACACACATACTATGGGAGACTGTGCAGTTGTAAACCCCAATTCTGAAAAATCTATGTTATTATAGATAAAGAATATAATTGAAAGCAAATTTTGGAGAAATATTCATGCAGTAATACAATTTTTAGTGAAAATAATGATACGTGTTTATGCACATATTTATGAATAGGTCTGTTTACAAAAAAGGCGCTGTTAAAGGAGAAGAGACCCCAACAGAGCGATGGAGAGGTTTTCCGAGAGGTAGGAGGGGATAGAGATATAATGAAGGTAACAGTCTAAATAATGCTGTGTATGTATATGAAATTGTTAGTACTAATCTCAATGACACGTATGGGGAAGGGGAAGGACTCAGGTGGAATTTAGAGGGGAAAACACCAAGTGTTGTGTGTATGTACATTCCTATCACTGTATACCTCATTATGATGTATAATTATAATGCATCAATACAAGTATAAAAGTGTAAAAACAAGCCGGGCGTGGTAGCGCACGCTTGTAATCCCAGCATTCGGGAGGCTGAGACTGGAGGATCGGGGTTCGCGGCCAGCCTCAGCTACCTAGTGAGGCACTCCGCAACTTAGTGAGACTCGGTTTCAAAATAAAGAATAAAAAATTAGGGCTGGGGGTGTGGCTCAGAGGTAGAATGCCCCTGAAAGTGTAAAAACAAACAGTAGGCATGGAGAGTGAGACAATAAGTGGAGGTAGGACTTTCCCTTTTTAATTTGCACATTTCTGTATCTCTGCAATTTTTTTTAAACAATGAGCAAAACTCTTGTGTTAAAAAAAAAAAGAAACAAACAAACAAAAAAAGGTAAACTTTTAACTTGAAAACAGTGATACTGAAGATGGTGTGGAGGGGAAGCTGGCTTCCTTCTCTTTGGCTTAATTAATTCCCCAAATTTGATGCAATCCAGATCACAGCCTTTAAAAATGGTTCAGAAGAGTCAGTGAGGTGTATACTGACTTCTGCAATACAAAAAGCTTCCTATTTTAATTAACATATCAATCTTGCCATCTGATGGAGGAGACTTCATATTTACATCTTCAAAGAGTAGGATCTGATAATAAATACACACACATAAGCTAAAATTCTTAGGTTCAATTATGTACTGATGTTGCTTGATCCTTCATTAGATGAATAAGACCATTCCCTCTTTCTTTGATTTAATACTATTAGGTAACTGTTCCCCTACAATATTATAACCCAACAAGGAAGCAATTTAATCACAATGTATTTTTAAAAGATGCTCAATAGCTCCTATTTAAATCACTAACTTTTTACTATGCAAAGATGGACCTTTCCTCTATACCAAACATAGCAGTTTTTTAAAATATCTAACACAAAACTAATTTATGAGTTTGTCACAAGTCATGAATTTCTTTGAGCTTTTAAATATTACAAAAAAGAACATAACTTTAACACAAAATTCTCTACTGTTAGGTTTAGATTTATATATTTTCCAGTTTTTATTTTTCAACTTTTGAGCAGTCAATTTTAATCTAAATTTATCTTTGCTCCAATTTTAAGAAATAAAACATGAGAGGAAAAGTAAATTATAAAATAGTTATGATATAAATAAATGAAATTTTCAAACATTTTTAATAGCACCACCAATACATACATATCCTTTGCTGGCTGTACACATTATAAGGAAAGGAGTAGCTTTGCCAGGGCTACTTAGAGAGGACTTATGATAAGAAAACTATTACTGCCACACTCCACAGAATGTGATGGCAATTACCACACCCTACCCCTGTTATTTAAGTTAATTTTGAAGCCATGTTTTCAACCATGGTGATATGTGGGCAAACACTTAAGTTCTTGAGCAAAATTGTTCTGCCCATAAAGGTAAAATTAGAAAACCTCCCAAAATAAAAAAAGATCAAAGGTTTTCTCTAAATATATGATAAAAAGTAGTAGGCAACTACTATTGGAAAAGTTTCTGCATGATGTAACCACACATTTGTAAAAACTGGAGTCTTGTCTCCACTTTACAGATGATCTAGGACTTTGAGGAATTCTTTGAATCCCAAGGAAAAAAAACTTGGTGGCTATGATTTTAATTTTGTTTCCCTATCAGGAAATTCTGTGTATGCATTTAACAAATATTATTGAGCTCCTACTGTGAGCTATATTTTATGTTGGGTCTAATATCAGGTGCTGAGGACAGAAGATGAATAAATAGGTAGAATCCCTGAGCAGACAG
>PVLC010000089.1:33748-56962 GCA_004027655.1 Graphiurus murinus
GTACTGGGGATTGAACTCAGGGGCATTCTACCTCCGAGCTATGCCCCCAGCCCTATTTTTTATTCTTTATTTTGAAACCGAGTCTCACTAAGTTGCGGAGTGCCTCACTAGGTAGCTGAGGCTGGCCGCGAACCCGGATCCTCCGGTCTCAGCCTCCCGAATGCTGGGATTACAAGCGTGCGCCACCACGCCCGGCTTTGTTCTTTAATTTGTATTTCTTTTTATGCCCCACTTAAAAAAGTTACTTACATACATTAAGCCTGCGACAGGTGTACATTTAAAAAACATATATTTAATACATTATGGGTTATAAGGTAAAGGACTAAGCAGCAAGGTCCAGTTTAAGCCCAAATCTAAAAAGCTTAGAGTGAAAGTAAGCCAGTAAATTTTTAAAATTTAGTTTGCACAAACCATATCAGAAACATGAACTGCCAAAGACTTCTTAATATTTCAAATTTAGTTTCCATCTATCATGATTTATTTTTGTCTCATCTTAATTAAAAGATGCCTTTCCATACAATTACTATCATGTACCATGCTTAGGTGTCAGGGGTCAATGTTGAAATTTTAGCTTTGAGAACAATGATTATTAAATTATTTTTAAACATTTCACAAAACCAGCACCTCCATGTACTGAAATGCATCTTAATTCTTCATATGGTTTATGCAGTTGATGAATTTTTTTATTTTATCTCTAAATACTTCTACTTCATCAGCAACAGATTAATTCATTAACTTCATTATTAACTCAAATAGTTTTCTCATTTTTATAAGCCCCCAGATTTATTTCTTTCTGTTTCTTTCTGTCTCTCTCTTCTCTCTCCCCTCTTCTGTCTCTCCCTCCCTGTGTGTGTGTGTGTGTTTTCCATAAAATATAATCAATCTCTATTACAGTCATGAAAATGGTATTTGTCACTTTGCTGAGAGAAAAAAAATCAATACATCTTCCAAGGCTGAACAGGCATTTAATGCAATGAATTGAAGACTGTTAGAGAAATTTAGCTTGCCAAGAGTTTAGGACAAACTAATCGAAATCCAGAAAATTCACAGAAGAGTTGGCTGATGAAAAATATAGATATGCCATAGAAATTAATATTTGGGCAATAGAATAACCTGTCATTTCCAATCCTGACAAAAAAATGGATTTGGACAGGCAAATCTCTAACAGGTCACCATTTTAAAAAACAAAAGTGAAACCTATGCATCAAGAAAATGTCTCTTGAGCACAGCTGACAAATAAGAAAAGCTTCATTTTCTCAGTCTCTTTTTAATAAAATTTACTAGGTAGATAATTTTAGAATTGCAAAATTGTAAGAAACAAACCTTAAAGGTCAGAAATCTATAGTGATGTTGTTATATAGAAATATGCTGGCTCTGAGGTTTTTTGTTTTTGTTTTTTACTATAAGCTATCGCAATAGTCAACTATAGAGTAAAAATGGTACAGAGTTGTAAAGTCCAAAGTACACCTTGCCTATCTTTGACTTAACTCTTGCCTCTCCACAACCTCTTGTTTATAGACTAACTCTTCTAATTAGGCAAGTTCCTAGAGAGTGAACCAGGGATATTCTGCTTCTGAAGCACACCCCCCAGCCCTTTTTATTTTTATTTGTTGTTTTATTTATTTATTTATTTATTTATTTATTTATTTATTTATTTATTTATTTATTGAAACAGGGTGTCACTAGTGTGCTAAGTGTCTTGCTGTTTTGCTGAGGGTGGCCTGGAATCTGCCAGCCTCCTGTCTCAGCCTCCCAAGTACTGGGATTATAGGTGTGTGCCACCAAGCCTTGCTAAAATCCACCTTTTTAAAACCTGTCATTCTTTGGTTCTAGTCCTCCATTGAAAGCCATTCAAATGCTGAAGGTCAACTCTCATTTTCCTTGATCCTCCTCGTTCCCTCACCCATTTCTCATGGCACACCCTCACCATAGCAAGTGGTTTTCCAGACATTCATGGCATTATCTTCCCAAGACCCTTCAACTTATCAACATCTCTGTTTGAATTGCATCGAAAAATAAACATAAGAAAACAGGTATATTAAAAAAGAACGAAATCCCAGAGCCCCGATTTACTGTAGACGGGAATTGCTTCTATGTGGACAATACAAAAACTAAATCTCTCTTTCTCTCTTGTAGCAGCTTTACCGGATGTGGGATGTGTTTAGGGTGAAGTTGATGATTGATTAGAACAGAAGCTCTATGAAGGCAGATGTTTTTGTCTATTTTGTTTACTCTCCATTTTTAGCACTGAGTATATAGTAGACATTCAATGAATATTTGGTGAATGGATATAGAATCGGTCAATTTAAGCTGCTGGATCTTTGCTTGCATTATTGACAAGAAGCCATGTCCCTACCATTCTCTACTCATGAAATTGGTTTTTAAGTATCTAACTATAGGGTTTAGGATCTGCTGAACGTGATCTTGTTGGTTAGTGTTTCTAATAGCTAAAACTGTACCTGAATGCATGTCTGTGGTTAGCCTATGAGATTCAATAGATTCAGATATTCTGTCTTTGTCACACTGCATAGTTTTCAACTACAATGTAAATGTCTCTCTACAGGTTAATTCTTTCCACCTTTAATCTTGCTATAATTAGGTATTTTGTTTGCTCTTCAAAACAACACTCCTCACTCCCTACGTGAGATAACTGAGCCACAATGAGATTAACATGGCGGGGTCACCCCATTAGTAAACCCCAAGGTTGAGATTCAAGGTCAGGTCTCTCAGAATCTGAATCCTCAATTCTTCTCATTATTCCATGCAGTCCTTTTTAGAGAATTGAAAGATAAAATGACAGTGGCAGGGGGAAATAAAGAATTTCTAAAGAAAAACCCTCTGGAATAATTCACATCTGACCTTATGAAGAGAAGAGGTACAACTTCCCAAAGTCCAACCTAGAAGGAAAAGAAAAGAAGGAAGAAGGAAGGAAATGGTTCATTAAAAAAAAAAAAAAAAGGCCCACTTACTTGATTGGTGGAATGAGTCAAATCAACTAGTGATGAATTAAAGTTTTAAACATTTCTGACTATTTTTGGTGAGTTTCACATAGAGTAAACATTCATGACAAATGTTCATTTCTTCTACTAGATTTCAGGAAGTAACTCATTATAAGATAAACGATGTTATTTTGACCAATGAGTTCAAGCAACTGATGATTTAGTGAAAATACCTCTCTCAAATAGGGTAACTAAATAGTCTACTGAAAACGACACTCGCTTCTTTGAATAATGACATTCTGATCATACAATGTGCCAAGCTTTTTAACTATTTTGAAAATTAACTCTCTTATAAAACAGCACACAATAGCCCATCTTTATTTGTAAGAAAGCTGCAGATGCTCAATTCATTTAATGATTTGTTCAATTGAAAAATAAATAAGTGGTTCACAGAAATCACTTATTAGATGACAACAATGAAAACTGAAGATATTATATTTTCCTATGGGCTTAATCTGATTTTAAGAATAGAATTTCTTATCACCTTCATCTCTTGTTGGAACTCTCAGAAAATGCTTCTCATAGAAGCTTAATTGTAACTTTCACCAAAGTCCCAAAGCTGCTTTTATTTCTGAGGTCACAGAACAAGTTGACTTACTTAAACATAATTCTTTATACTTAATACCACAGATACTTTTACTATCGTTTCTCTATGTCTCCTCTATTATAAGTCTTGGAATATAAATGAGTGTAAGTGTATATTTACTAATCCATTAGCTCATAATTAACTTATCCAACAAATCTTCATGGAACACCCACTATGTGTCTAACACTGTACTGGGTGGCAGGGATTTGAAGAAACAACGTACAGTTCTCTTGTTCAGATAGCTACCTCCATAAACATGAGCAGAACTCTGAATACAATGGGATAAAAGTAACCATTCAAGTTCATGGATATCTCCAGCACCTAGAAAGGTACCCATAACATAGTAAATACTCAATAAATATTTGGCTGAACAAGGGAACAAATCACTACCTCTCTATAAAAAAGGAGAAGGGACACCTGTGCTGGGAACTAGAGAGATGACTAAGAAGGCATTGTTTGATCTTACTTATGTCTTTCTCCATAATGGAGTGACCTCATTTAGTATGGAAGAGGAGAAGGAGACAGAGAGAAGTGGGAGAGAAGGAAGAAAGGAGGGTGGAAGGGCAGGGGAGAGAAAAAGGAGAAGAGAAAAAAGACAGAAAACTCTCCAGTGTCAATCTCAGGGGAGGTGAAAGGCTCTCAGGGTGAACTTGGAGGAAACCAGTGCTATGTTTATGTAGATTACTCTGTGGCTCTAATGTGACATTTTTGGATGTAAGTGATAGAAGGCAGAAACAGGCCAGCAAATTTGGCATCTGGCCCCCCAAGTCACACCCCATAGAACATACTGATGAAAAAGCATTTTATACTTGAAGGCAGACTTCAACAAATTCCAGACAGTAAATTAAGGTTTGACTACATCTGCCCACAGAACAGGGGAACTGGAGTATCAGCTATCAATCAGCCTACAATGCAATCTTTATAAATACATTTATAATGATTCCTTCCCAAAGGTCAGTCAGTTTTTATTATCCTGTACTAACTAGAATGCAAGGGAGAATTCAAGTGATTGAGAAGATCATTATAGAGATAAAGTAATGATGTTTTCCTGGTTAAAATCCTATGCAAAAGATGAACTTTCGGAGAACTCATTTTACTACAAAAACTCAAGAAAATTAAGCCAATGAGTCAGTCTATCTTTGCTTCATTTATGTTGCCTTACACAATGATAAATCTAGTCAGGAAGAGAAGCTGATTCCTGTCCAAATATTTGTCTTCTTTTAAAGCTGCCTTAGAATAAATTAAGCCTTTCTGCCAAAACCTCTGAGACTACAGTGAGAGTCTGGAGCGTTGGACTTCTTGGCTCTTTATACTTCTGCAGCCCTATCTATGTTTTCACCTTGCTATATTTCAGCCCAGTGTCCTTCTGTCCTATGTTGGAATTAGGCTCCTACTCCAACTAAATTAATTAATAGATCTTCTCTGTTCCTGCCCCCAAGCTATTGAAACTTCAGCCACTGGTCAGATTGAGGCCTCTGCAAAGGGATGGCCTCCATCTTGATGTGACGCCTCACCACTTCTCAGAAATCCCTTCCTTTGTACCTCCTTGGCTCGTTGTCCTAATCTTATACACCTACACTACTCCAGAAGAATAACACTTCCTACTTCCTGGAGAATAAGACAGCCCAAGAGGAGGACATCTCTTCATGCTGCCAGTTGGCAATCTTAGCTTCTTTCCTGTCTTCTTAGAGGAGGGTAGTGTACATGCTTCTAGGGCCTGGATGGCTCTCATCTGCTCCCCAAGGAGTCGTTCCAGCAAATAATGTGTTCCTTTTCGGTTTTTCTCTTTCCTTACATTTTTTTTCTACAAATGGACTTAACTCTTTCACATCCTCAAATCTTTCATTTTTCTTCAACACTCAATTGATAGAATGTTGGCTGCCTGCCATTACCAACTCTCAAGTTCCTCAAGCCACCTCCGTTATTCCCTCCCTGACAGACGGCTTACATTCCCAGTCACTTTTCTGAAATAAACCCCAAAGGGTGATGCTCCTTTAACCCATCTTCACACTACACGCACCTTAGTGAAATCTGACACCAATATCACTCCTTTCTGCTCAGAATAAATTCTTGCCTGGGTTCTCAGGGTATCCCTCATGCCTAAGTTTCCCTTGCTTCATTCTCTCCCCTTTGACAGGCTCTTCTGTTCCACTGATCCCTGAAACCTGGAAAAGCAAGCTTCCAAGGTTTCCAACCAATGTACCCTTGTATGTTTTCATTCATCCTCCTAGACTAGGTTTTGAGGAGAAAGATAACTATTGCCACATACAAAACATCTCTTCATTCAACACTCATTGTCCAAGAGGTAGAAAAGAAGAGGGAAACAGTCACTATCTTTTGAGTTTCGTGCCTGATTACTAACCTCTACAGATCTCTACCAGGATTTCTTATAGGCTTTTCAAGCTTAATATATCTCTCCTCATCCTCATTACATTGGCCTACCTCTAGTATTGATAATAATGGCGTTAGCACCTATTACAGCCTTCTAAATCAGGATTTAGTGCCATCTTTAACTTCTCCCTCTTCCTGCCCATCACATTCAACTGATCACTAACACCTTCTGATGCTCCATGCTCAGAAGTGGGGAGGGAGCCAGGAAAGCTCACCAAGTGCTGAGTGCATGTGCAACAAGATTGCTATGAACTACATTATGATTAAGAAAAAGATAGAGTTATTGAATAAAGCTTCTCTTCCTAATTCTCATCATTATGTCTCAAATCAGTTCTTTATTATTTGAGTGCCCAGAAAATTACAAATCTTCATAATCTCTCCCCTCTTCATTCTTCCTATACCAACACATATTTTTCCAGACAGAATTCATCTTACACCCCTCTCTATCTCCAGAGCCTAGCACAGTGCCTGCAATACAGAAGGTAATCGGCACATTTCATACTGATAAATATTTTTTATAAATATTTTACATTATTCATTAAAAATGAATGATAAGAATTCAGATAGGGAAAGAAATTCACTATTATTTTTATTTCATTGTGCCCATCATGATAAATACAGATTATTTTCATGAATTAGATAAATCAGTCACAAAGAAAGAAGATTTTTGTATTTATTGTATGAATCTGAACAGTTAATAATGTAGTATGATAGCTGATAAATGCCTTTTAATTATATTACATTATAAAATCTAGTTGGGTGTGGTGGCATATGTCTATAATTCTAGCTACTTGGGAGGCTGAGGCAGAAGATTGAAAATTCAAGGTCAGTTTCTTCAATTTAAGAAGATCTTGTTTGAAAATAAAAACTAAAAAGAGCTGCAAATGTAGCTCAGCGGTTAGAACACTTGTCTAGCATGCAGAAAGCTCTGGGTTTCATCACCAGTACTGAAAAAAAAAAAAGTGGCTACAAATGTTTATATTTTTTAGTCTAACTATCTGTTTTATGTATTAAGAATATAATGCATCACTAAATATACAATAGCTATAATGGACACTTTTATTAAATACATATTTTAATATAAAAGTGACTTTATATATACTAAAGCCAAGGAATATTTTAAATGGCTAATTCTTACATGTATTAAATTTATTATGTATTTATCCTCTTGGCAATGTATAAGAAAATAAAATTACTTTTCAGGTATCAAGATCTGACCAAATTATTTTTTCTATCCTATCTGAAAATGTGCAAATCAGTCTTTTTATTTTTTTGGCAATAAAAAGTAAAAGCTGTCTTAAATTCACTTTTAACACTCTGTCATAGCAGTGATATAAAAACTTAAATTCAGCTCTAAAAATGTCCTTGAGATTATACCGAAAATTCTAGAAGAATAAAAACAAGTAATGCCAAACGCCATCTGTATCTCATTCACCCCATTATCAATAAGCAATAGCGACTATGTACACTGTTAGTTAATAGATACAAATGACAGAAGTTAGCAATACATGGCATTGTCCCTATTTGTATTTATGGTTTGCATGAAAAAAAACCATTTGTAACTCACAGTAAGAAAGTTCAAGTATTCACTTCTGAAGAAGACAAACATTAACGCTGTTTTCACTGGAAACTTTTGCAGTCTTTGTTGTCAGACCCAAGCATCTGACAGAGAACTACATTAAAGAGATCTAACTGCAGCCCTATGCAGCTGCCGATTTTTGTTTAATTTTTTTGAAAAATATCCAAATTTATTGCAAGCAGCCACTTATTTGAGGAGGTTTACAATTATCATTGCTTACATAGGGAATTTTTTTTTTCCAGTACTGGGGATTGAACCTGGAGGCATTCTACCTTCCAGCTATGCCCCCAGCCCTTTATTTTATTTTATATTTTATTTTTGTTTTGTTCTATTTTGAAACAGGGTATTGCTAGGTTGCTGAGAGTCTTACTACGTTTCTGAGACTGGTCTCAAACCTGCCATCTTCCCGTCTCAGTCTCCCAATTACTGGCATTACAAACATGCACTACCACACCTGGCTACCAGGGATTCCATATTAAAACTACTTTAATCTCCACTTGGGATTCAATTAGCATAATACTGAGACTTAACATTAATATTTTTATACTAGTTTTGTGCATACAGAAGAGGAATCTCTACATTGATTTTGCCTTAGACACTTCAATAACTTGTACATATCATACAACCAAATTTCCCCCTATTTCAAAGTTCTCAATGAGAACCAAATATAGTAGTCCCCCTTTATCTGTGGTTTCACTTTTTGTGGTTTCAGTTACCAGTAGTCAATAGCAATCTGAAAATATTAAATGGAAAATTCAGAAATTTAAAAAATTCATAAGGTTTAAGTAACTTTTATTACAGCATATTGTAATTGTTCTATTAGTTATTGTTGCTAATCTCTTCTTGTGACTAATTTATAAACTAACTTTTATTAAGTGTGCATGCAAAGGAGAAACGTAGTAGATTTAGGGCTTAGTACTCTGAAGTTTCTGCATCCGTGGAATGTTTTGAAAAGCATCTCCCACAGTTAAGGGAAGACTACTATATTTTCCAATTAAAATCTTTCATAAGCCATGACGAGCCAAGTGAAATAAAAGTGAATATACCATGGTGATGTGACTAAAGTGAGAAGCTCTCTAACAGGGGTGGCCAAGGTTTCAGGAAAGTAATCCTTCTTATATGACTTCCTTTACCATTTCCTTCTCTAATCATGGAGAATAAGACTTAGAGTCCTTCATGCATCTGAAAGGTAGAACTCAGGATAGCAATAAGTGAAAAGAAATCACTCGTTTTCCCTCTCCTCATATCCTGGACACAAATCAAATTGAAGTCTGAAGCCATAGGTATTGGGATATCCAAGATATGGTGAAAATAAATATAAAAATAAATGTGTCCCCTTTGAGCAAATGTCATTTTTTTCCTAGGAACTTTTTTATTCACGTTCATAAAAAGAAATGCCATGCTCAGAACCTCTTTCCATTGGTAATACAAAAGCTAAAAATACAAGATGAGATTTATGACATCACACACATTCCCATTTAGGTTATTGTGCTAATAATAGTTTTATGGCAATATTTGAATATTATGTTGAAAATGCTAACATAAAATGAGAAGTGTATTTTAAGAAACAGTCTTTAAAGTTTAGATTAAACCCCATCATTAAAGTATGTGTGTCTGTGCATTTGTAATCAGGCATTTATATCTATTTGCAGTGGGCTGAAGATTTAATACAGCTTAATAAGACAGAGTCATAATAATAAACAATTAACAAGGTTCACATTTCTTGCTCAGCTTAATTTCTGAGAGTGCATTAAAAATAACCACAAGCTCCACAACTGTGTATTTGTGGTTTCTAAAGAACTTCAAGAGCTGAGAGCCAGGAAAAATGAGTTTCAGAAGGTTCAATTTGCATGGAAAAAAGCACACAGCTGGAAGTTAGTAAGATACAAAGACTAAAGAGTAGGATAGAAAGAACAGAACTGAAGGAACAAGGGAGGAGGACAAAGCAAAAGGAAGCGAACTGAGCTTAAGATTGGAGTCCGATGCAGTATGCAATGGAATTACCTGAAATTTTTGAACAAGAGAGTGACACATTCAATATAGAAGTCGGCAAATCTGACTCTTTGGGCTGCACTAGGTTTTACAGAAGTGGAAAAAAAGATGAAAGAGTAAGCAAAATGTCTTCACAGTCTAGTGACAAGGAACATAAAGACTGCCATTGCAGCACCATTCAGTATTCTAGCCTAGTATTCTGTCTTTGTGCACCAAAGGGTATGTCTCACTTATATGACATTGACATTAATTTCAAATGACTAGGGATGTATTTACTCTCCTTTATTCATCTGAACCTGAGGTCATACTCCACTGGCCAGAATTCACAGATTTGCATGTGTATATATGTCTAAATGTATGTTTGTTAGGGAGAGGGTCATCCCATATTGTGTAGCTGCTGGATATTTGAACTAGTTGCCAATGAAGTTCATATAAATATTGGAATTTCTAGCTTTAAGATCTTAAAAAATTCAGAAGTTAAAATTCGATCTAGCTATATGCTCATATGACGACACATGGTCTTGATTTTCAGTATCCACTACTCTACATTATTGTCCAGATTGAGCCCCTTTCTCTAATAATGTCATCCTCCTAGCTCATATCTCATCTAGACCTTCCAGGAATGATTTATATTTTAACATAATTTTCCCCCAATGTTTTTTACTTGCTATGTATAGTACTGATAAAACCTGTCTTGACATATGTTTCATTGTCTACAAAGTTTTTTCTTTATTAATACAATCTGTAGTCACCCTATGAGTTAGGCAAAGGATATATCACTTCCATCTTATAGATGAAGGAAAAGAAGCTCTGGGAAACCAAGAGAGACACCCGAGCTGACCCCTGGTGTCTGAGCAGACACTGAATCTTAGATCTCTGGTCTCCTGTTAAGTAGTCTTTCCAAACCTTCCAAGTTCCCAGGGCTGTACTTCAATTCTTAGATTCTGAGTTTAGCTAACTGATTTATTCAATTATAATATACAACTGCAGCTCTTGCATTCACAACATTTTCTCTCTCTTCATCATGGTCTTTAAATTCTACCCAACCTCACCCTTTATTCACATTTGCCTATTTTCTACTCATTCTAAGCTCTGCTCTGAAATCTTACTTCCTGAGGAAATATTCTCAGACATAAACTCCAACATCTGATAGATTTCTTTGGTATTTATACCCATTGTATGCTCTCTTTATCTTTTCATAACTTACTTAATACCAGATGTTAAGACTGCTAGATGCTAAGACCATGGTGAAGACCACACTTAAGACTAGACATTTGACTATAAGTGCTACAAGATAGGGAATATGTGTCCTTCATCCAGTACGGTGTCTTCAGTCCCTTTGAAGAACTATGCCATGCCTGCTCCTGGGTAGGTGTGGTGCCAAGTTTTTGTTTAAGAAACATGTTTGAATTGTATCTGAATAAATTTATAGCAACTCACATTTATTGAGCACTGTTCTATTATCACCTTCAGATGCACAGGTCCTTATTCATGTCAGAACTGCAGAATTCTCGATAAAGTATGCATTTAGACAAAAATAAGATGCTGGAATTTACTCTTGCCACTTTCTTGACATATAGAGAGTTTTTCTATCTTCACACCTCAGCTGACATTCCCTATAGTGCTGCCCTATTAATGACTCTTAAATTCTATGTGGACACACCAATGTCTAATTTGCAGCCAAAGATTATGAGGTAGCCTATACGGCTCATGTAAACAATTTTTCCTTTTGTGAAGCATTATCTTTTTCTTTGCTGACCTTGTTTGGTCTGCAGTTACTAATACGTGATTATAGTCTTTATTTATTTTCAACAAACAGCACATTTCACCTTGGAATTCTTTTTTAAAAGGAGAGGAGGAACTTAACATATTCTCTAATCTCCTACATGGTAGTGACTCATTTTGTTAAACCAAAGTCTTCATAGCTAAACTTAGATACATACAAGCTTTTTTTTTAAATTCATTGCTACCTTAGGTGTGCCTTGTCTTGTAGACCCTTGAGGGGAAAGCTAGAATTCTATTTAATAGTTAGGAACTCATTAACTACTGAAAAATTTCGTCAAGAGGAAAAAGGAAATTAATTAGTAGATGTTGAGTTTTTGAATCTAGAAGGAAGTTTCTGGTAATCAATACAACAAAGACAGCAGTAGAGATATTGGTATCACAAGTAAAATTTTGCTTTTAACAACATTAACATTACTTTTTAGCTATTGGGTGGACACAAGGAGCATTATGTGGAGCTGCAAAAAAAAAAAAAAAAAAAAAAAAAAAAAAAAAAAAAAAAAAAAAAAAATCCATGAAAACAGTCATTCCACTGGGAGACTGAGTCCCAGGAAAACTGGTCATGAGTGAAAGAGTCCATGAGAAGTCACATAATTTTTTTTTCTCATATCTTGACTAAATGTCTATTATTTTGTAACATGTATCCCGACTTTGACCACTTGAGTTTGTCACTTTATCTATATTTGTAGGACAGACTGTCTTTTTGTTTATTACGGCAAGTACTACAATGTTCCAAGCCTATCTTTGCATCTGTGCCTTCCCCACCAAGCTGAAACTCTTTGCAGGTGTATCCAAATCTTCACAATAGTCTCTCCAAGACCTAGCAATCTCCCACAGGATCTGGTACCGAGGACAGGAAGGATCACAAATGAATAATAAATGTGTGAAAGATCACATTAAATTTGAATAATAGATTAGAATCAAGAAAGGGCACTGATTAAGTACAATAATGGGGCTTCATTTGAATTTCAGGGTTCTAAGGTGGCCAATGTAATGATCAACAAAGACTCCATTCTCAGGACAAAGAAGGGTCCTTTGTTTCTTCTGTCATTATTTTTACTTCCACTGATGGCAAAGAAATCTCTACATTGGCATGTCTATGTAAAAAGTAACACAATGGCCAGTCTGAACAGACTCTCCAATCTAGTATAGTACTTCTTCCTTGAAGTTAAATCCCAACTAATATTAATCATAACTGTTTCTAATATGAGAGCTCTCATCAGTGATGTGCTTGGAAGAGTGAGCTGGTAATTAAAACATAGTTTTGCTTTGAAATCTGGAATATGAAGTTGATGGGTAAACAAAAAAAGTGACTCTTATGTGTTCTATTTTTTTAAGGTTTTTTTCCTCTTTCTCATCAATTTTCTGCAAATCTATCTCTATAGATGGATGTGGAGATAGATATCTGCTATACTCCTTGTTCTCTTCTGGGAAACATGGGTTTGCTATTTATTCATGGCTATTTTAAGATCTGTTTTCAGGAATGCTGAAAAGGGGACTGACTAAGCGAACTTGCTCTGCCCAGTGAGCAGCAGCAGGGGACAAGCACTTCTCTTGTCACTGTGGGAACTATGAGAAATGTTTGATTTGCTCTCTTTGTTATCATGCTTCTTTTAATTTCTTGAACCTGCCTGAATAGAGTGGGAAAGAATATTAATTAATCAACACAACAATGAGCCTGTCCTCTGGAGAGAAAAGCAATATACCTGCAATATATCTCTATTATATCAGGAGGTAATTTACAGTGGTCTACATTTCTTGCTTATATAAGTTATGAAACAGTAGGCCTTCAAGTAATAGACACATCCCATGCAAAATTAATTTAACTCTTCTGGGTATATTGTTAAGATGTTCTACTTAACTTTAGATTTAAAAAAGAAAAAAAGAAGCAGGGGCAATGACCTTTCCCTTTTAACTGAATATATAACTTAATATATATTTTAATAAATATATACTTATTTCCCACCTTTGCATTATCCAAGGCCTCACTGGTAAACACTGAAATTAAATCTATGCTATGAGACTTCTGTTGATGAATGAGAAAACCGCTTTATCGTTAGCTAAGTCATATTCCAAATACCTACAACAGCAGTCCTCAAAACCTTGTCCATGAATGCTTACTTAAGGGTTTTCAGTCCACCACAAAATAGGCACGGAAATCATAAGCAAGCACTTAGAAACATCTATAGCAATATGATAGATTAATTTTATGACTGTTGAATTTTTTTTTAAAGTTCGAATTTCATATGTCTGTTCAACTTTATTTTTCTAATAATTTAATTTTATTCAATTTTAGGAAAGCATCAATCTGTAATGAATTATAAATTAAAAGAAAAAGACAGGTGCTTCGCAAGAATTGAAACATTCGGAAAAGTACTGTGATTTAGTGTGCAGGAACAGACTGGCCTCATGGCACTTCAGCTCTTCCATACAGAGCCATATGGACAAATTACTTAAATGATCTGCATCCCAAGACTTCAGCTTCAGGATGCACACAATGATAAATGTATCTCAGGATCCTTGGAGGAAATTCCAATAAGCACTGGCTTTGGGATCAGGGAACCCTCCGTTTCCTCAACTATACAATAGACCTAAGAATGCCCAGTGTCATGGGGGTGGTTAAAGGATTAGACAACTTGGGTAAAGTCTATTCAGTGTCTAGCAAACACTAGAAGTTAGCAATTATTATCAAAAGTGTCTTACACATAGCAGGTACTCAATAAATATGAACTTTCATTTTTTTCTTATTCGTGCACAGCATCCTGAAAACATTGTACCTCATGGCCCCTGTCCAACTCTTAGTCACCTGGAGGCTTCCTAGCTGGACCATGCCATATGAGAATCCTCTAAAGAATGACCTTTCCATTCTGTTCATCAGTGAACATTTCTCCTGTTACATTTACACCTGAGAATATTCTCTCCTGGGCTATCTCTGTGTTAAAGTATGTAATGCTGGGAGTACTAATTGACAGCCAATATTATAGGAATGCACAGAAAAGCTATTTCAGGTAATGGGGAAAATGTCAGAGAGAGAATCCTACCTCTTCTTTCACAAATCACTAAACATAATGAGTTTCTTCATGCCCTCTCTTTGGAAAAAATTACTTGGGGGCATAGCTGGGATAGATTAAAAAAATAAAAAAGAACAAAAACCTTCTACACCATCTTAGAGTTTACAAAATGCTGTAGTCTGACTTGATTCTTACAAATTATGGGCAGACCTTTTTAATTTCATGTCAGTAATAAACAAGGTTGAGAAATTAAGTGGTTGTTGAAGCATAATTTGCTCATGACAGCATACTTTACACTTGAACCCAGTCCTTTGAACCCTAAAAATCTCTGCCTAGATAATACAGGTGAAACAAGTTACAGTAGAAGAGAGAGGGAGGGAGGGAGGGAGGGAGGGAGGGAGAGAGAGAGAGAGAGAGAGAGAGAGAGAGAGAGAGAGAGAGAAAGAAAGAAGGAGAAGATTTCAGGAGAATGTCTCAGAAAAAGAGTTTGATGTGTGAAAAACTTTAAATCATGAATACAAACCTTTGTGAAAGAAATACAATGGACAACGAAGAATGAATATATGAATGGCATGTGGGTAGAAAAAATTGATGGATATCTAAAAATAAAGAAGTGTACTGGGAAAAAATGTTCAAAGGACTTTAGGTTGTGTCTAAGGCATAACAAGATTCAAAACCTACAGACATAAATGAAAAAGGGGTAAAAAAAAAAAAAAAATGGAGAAGCTGACAGACATTCCTAAATGGCCCCAGGCTTAGAGAGAAGCAGCCTTTGAGGATGCTGGGCAAACCCCACAGAGGGCCCCAGCAGGCACCTTCTGCAGCCTGCTAACCTTCCCTCTGGCCCAGTTAACCATTCCCACTCTGGGGAGAGCTCCAAAGGGCAGGTAAAAGATCGCACTGTCAGACAAATTTCTCCAGCTGCTACCGGATACCTGCAATCTCATCAGTTCAGTATTTGAACCCAGAGAAGAGGTCGGTGACCTTTCCAGGGGCAGTGCCTCAAGTATTCTCAGCCATCTAGACCTTTGTGTGGCTGAATTGCAAGTCCTGACCTGAAAGGAGATTTTACCAGCAAAGGGAAGCAGAGAGGCAGTGCATCAGGCATTCAGGGGGAGTAAGAAGAGAGCGTACCTTCTCAATAAAAGTTGCCACTGCCGAAGGCAGATGGTGTTTTTTTCACAATTTTCCATAAGACTAGCCAACATTTTTTGAATAACAATGCATTGTAATAAAATGTGTTTATGAAATATGTGTGTATATATCTCTATTCCATTTATTTTATAATAAATAAAAGCAGTATTAAACATCACTGCTAACATTATTGGCACTTTACCATATGCCAAGCACTGTACTTTGGGCTCACCGTCCCATTTAATCTTTGTGGCTAATCTATGGGGAGAGGGAGTATGATTACTTTTTCTCATTTAGTGATGAAGAAGCAGGTTTAAAAACTCCCTACAACAAATAAGCAGGAGAGCAGGAATTTAAATCAGTTAGTTCCTACAATGTGAGGGTTTAACACACACCAAGCACACAAAAGTTGGACTAAGAAGGGAAAAATGCAGCAGTTTGGCTTCAGTTAATATGAGAAATGTGGAGGGAAAAAGTGAGAATGAAGTAAAAACCTTAAAGTATGGATGTTTGCAACAGTAGAAATGGAAAACAAAGAACTCCCCCTATCTCCAAAAAGCAGATAATAAAAGTGTAACTTTCATAAGCCTAAAAGAATTGCTTTACATTCAACAAAAATTCACAAATTGTGATGGAGATTTCTAAAATTCTAAGGGTGACCATCTAAAATATCTGGATTAAAAAATGTACACGGTATCAAGTAATTATGGTAATTTGCAATTCACTTATTTCCAATCTGTCTCACAACCCTTTATTTCTCTATTCTATTCTTTTTGAACTCAAATAGAAGAGTCTGAGATGGGTGAGTATGTTGGGAAATAAGGGGTTAAATAGTACCTAGAGAGCCGGGTGTGGTGGCACATGCCTGTAATCCCAGTACTTGGGAGGCTGAGACAGGAGGATCACAGTTCGAAGACAGCCTCAGCAAGTAGTGAGGCTCTCATCAAACTAGCAAGGCCCTGTTTCCAAATAAGAAATAAAATTGGGCTGGGGGTGTAGCTCAAAGGTAGAATGCCTCTGGGTTCAATCCCCAGGGTCACACACATACAAAAAAAATAGTGCCTGGTACATAGTAGAAATTCAATAAATGTTTTCTCAGAGTCATGAGACATTTCAAATAACAGCTTTACTCAAAGGTAAGCAAGCTACAACTTTCTAAAATAATAAAGCAATTATGATATCTAATGGAACAGAACACAAAATATGAGTGAATCACTAAGCTAAAACATTTTAAAAAATGGTCTTGCTTTGTGATCTTTAGGGTGACATCCTAGACCCTAAGGAATCCTTATTCTCGCCCCTCTGTCATTTTATTATTTGGATGAAAAATTTGGACAAAGATGCGTGTATGAATATGTGCAATGTGTATGCAGGTATTTGACCTGAATCATGGATCACTGACCTTCATATTTAAAAATGAATCGGTTTAATGAGATTGCTTCCTTTATACCACATTAGGGAAAAGGGTACATCTTGTTTTTAGCTGTAGGCTCATTAGTAGCTTATTAGCATAGTGGGACCCTAACAACTAAGTAGATGAGGAATGACCGTCTCCTTTCCTCACTCCTCATCACGACAAGTATGCTGTGGTTTGCATTTTAGGCAGCTCTATGAGCCAAAAACAAAGCTTTCTTTATTTCATTTTATTCTCCAACATTTTTCATTTATCAAATTGAAAAAAAATTTTAAAAAATCATCTTATGTTGTACCTCTCAAAACCTTGCTCTCATCCATAACTATCCTGGGAAAGTGTTTTGAAAAACAAAACAAACAATAACAATAACTAAACAAGCATGATGCCATATACTCTTAGACAATGAGGAGACCATTTAGAACACTAAAGAACAGTGGAGGTGGCCCTGTCCAGTGTCTCAATGAATAAAGCTACATCCATGGCAGTGTTGATATACTTAGGCAAAAGATTAACATTGAAATATTTTGAATTTATTGATCCTGAACCTTTCTTTATGAAATAAAAGAGCATCGAAGATTCCTTGTGGACACCAAGGAACACTTATAAATAGTTAAGTCTTTGTCAACTGGGACAAATTGGCTAAAGAATTTGCTTAACTGATAAAATGGAAGGGACCACATGCCCTTAAAATGATTACAGGTATGGTCATGGTGAGGACATCTATTGGCGTTTAATCATTCATATTTTTCTTGCTAAAACTTCAAGTGAAAAGTTATTTTATTTTTCCACTGTGCCCTCTGTTAATATGTGATACAATCAGATAAGAAATAGCTACAGGAGGGATAAAACAAAACATGCCAGAGTTAAATTCCATGATAAGATGGCACACATACAGACTAACTCCAGTGAAAACAAAGAGGCTTTGTAAAATTTATTTCAAGAGATGGGGATGTGAACACCTGCTGAGGAACATTTTGATTCATTCATGAAATGAGCTATAGTATTATCACAGCAATCTGACATATCTCAGAACGTTAGTCTTCCTGTTGTAAATGTAACTGTACTGCAACCATTCATCCTAGGTGACTCCTGTATAGGGGATCTAAGCTTCTTTAAAAATATATTCGGTATGAATGCAAACTGATATTATTCATCCCAATTTCATAATTTGCAGGGACATTTCCCTCCAAAAAGACATTCCATAGCCCACTGTGGCTCAAGGAAAAGAGAGGACATCTTTTTTCACTCTGCCTCCCTTTAAGCTCTCCTCTGCATGGATTCCAGAAAAAGGACATGCAATGTAGCAGAATAAAAGCTCGAAAGGTGAAGGATCAATCTAGCAATGCACTCTATGATATTTCCTTGGTTAAGGGAGCTTCATTCACTATGTAAGGAGGTTTATACTTACCATCTGGGAAAGAGTAATCAAATTAATAGAGCACCGTGAAATTAAGTTTCAATTTCTTTTCTAATAGAAACAAACAAGGACACGTAAAATGTACCATTTGAGGAACTCCACAAACACATAGATTAAATTGGAATTTTTACTCTTCATATTTGGTTTCTAATAACCAAAGAATGATTATTAAAGTGACTTGGAATACTTTGACTATGTAGGCAGTAGTAGGAAGTAGCCCAATAACATGCTGGGTAGAAGGGGATACCCATTTGAGTTGACACAATCTACCATAGTAATCCTCGAAAGTGAAATTTCTACATCCTATAATCAGGAGTTGCTGGGCATGTGATTAAATACCCCAGGCAGTTGATCCCCAACCTACTTTCATTTCTCCCCCCAACTGGCAAACAAGAAAAATTAGACCAAGAACCTAAAGAAACAAAGTGTGCATTTTAATACTGAAATGCTTTTACCTGCCATCCTGCTGTGAATGAAATGGGCTGGTCTTTCAAAATGTTAGTCAGCTTAACTCCCACCTGGTGGCACTGGGAAAATGTAGTCGGGCAGTCTTATTGCTGTTTCTGTCCTTTAACTAGGATACAATAGAAAAGTCAAGAGGGAAACAGAAGAGAAATGGATCCAGAAAGAACTAGAAAGCTGATGATGGAAGCGACCAAAGAAAATGTTGATGAGTCAAAGACACTGTGCTCAGCAAAGTTGGCATCTCAGAGTATTTTCATATTGGAGGTAATTATGCTGCAATGAATCGCCGCTTTCCCCTCAGAAATTCATGCTATCTTTACAAATCACAAATTACCTAGTAGGTACTCATCGTCTTTGCAACATTTTAGGAAAAGTCATAAGATAGGCTTAACCTAAGAAGAGAATGCCTAGGTCACGTTACTCATACTGGGTGTTACATATTTAACATATTGTCGGAGACTTGTTTAAACCTATGAGACAGCAATGTTGAAAACACTAATATTTTTGACCTACAAAAAGAGGATCTGCATTCTGATCAATTACCCCATCTATACTAACCAATAAAGAGGACTAGATGTTGGTGTATCTTCATATCATATCCACAGGCACCTGGAACTTATCTCCAGCCCCTCCATCATCTCATCATTGGCTTTTGTACTTTTTTTTTTTTTCTTTTCATGTGACATTTTATTATTACAAGAATAAATACAGAACTACTACTTACCGTAATCCCAGCGTTTGGGAGGCTGAGACAGGAGGATCCGTGTTCACAGCCAGCCTCAGCTACTTAGTGAGGCCCTCTGCAACTTAGTGAGACCCAATTTCAAAATAAAGACTAAAAAATAGGGCTGGGGGTGTAGCTCGGAGGCAGAATGCCCCTGGGTTCAATCCCCAGTACCGCAAAAAAAAAACCCACAAAAAAACCCCACAAACTACTACTTACCACAAAATCTTTATTTCTCCTTTTAACTTGAGAACACTGATGTATGCTATTGTCTTTGGTT
Organism: Graphiurus murinus; assembly: GCA_004027655.1. Classification (NCBI taxonomy): domain Eukaryota; kingdom Metazoa; phylum Chordata; class Mammalia; order Rodentia; family Gliridae; genus Graphiurus; species Graphiurus murinus. The sequence goes on from PVLC010000089.1 coordinate 53,523, forward strand.
TGTTTGCATTTAAGAATCTACCCATCAGAAGTTAAATCTCAGCAATGATTAGAAAATACTAACCCCAGCCGGGCGTGGTGGCGCATGCTTGTAATCCCAGCATTTGGGAGGCTGAGACTGGAGGATCCAGGTCCGTGGCCAGCCTCAGCTACCTAGTGAGGCACTCCGCAACTTAGTGAGACTCGGTTTCAAAATAAAGAATAAAAAATAGGGCTGGGGGTATAGCTCGGAGGTAGAATGCCCCTGAGTTCAATCCCCAGTACCGCAAAAAAAAAAGAAAATACTAACCCCCCATAAGAATTACAATGTATAATTTATTTAAATATATTATGAATACACTGAGTTATAGTGTTCTAAGTTTCTAAGGATAGAAAAAGTAAAATTATTTTGATAATGTGTATATGTATAAACATATATACACACATACATACACATACACACACACATATATAATAACTAAATAACATAGCTTTAAACATCTCAGATTAGTCACAGTTCATATGATGTATAGGAAATATTATATTACAAATTTCTATATCAAATTGGTAACTGTAATCTTATGGGACATAATAAAATCTTACCTTGTCAGATGGGAAATTCGAATTCTTGCATTTTCCAATTGTTTTATTAATAATGCAGTAACATCTTTCTAATAGTCTTTTTAAAAGAATATTGCCTTTGGGTGCTATTGTGGTCAGGGAATTAATGATGTGATCCAAAGATTAAGTACAAATTGTAAGCAACTTTTATTATTTTGGCCAATCTGAAAGTTCAGATTAAAGAAAAAAGACTTAAGAGTTTTCTACTGGCCAATAAAAAGCAAAAAAAAAAAAAAAACAATACTGAGTTCATTATATTCATTACCATGTGCTTGCTAACATTTTATATTTTAACTTTTTCATAATCAATTTCTGATTCACAAATTACTATAACTCAAATTTTATCTATCTCTAGATAAAGCCAAGTAGTAATTTGGTAATTTTCTACTTTAAGGCCTGAATTATCTTCCTTAATCATCTACTCTGCTCAAATTCATTATAAAAATGACCAATTTACCACCTCACTTCACACGAGGAAGACAATACTACAGAATGTGGGTCTCAGGATAGAACCAAACGCTACCTGGGGACAGAGGAGCATGCTATAGCGTGTGTGAATAACTTAAATTGTTCCAATTATTCTTTTGCTTATAAAACAATTTCTATACTCTCCATTATGGCTTGCAAAAGTATACACATTGAAGCAGGACCCATTAGCATACAATATTTTCTACTTCTGAAAGCCAAAGCACAATAAATCTCTTACCTTGTAGAGAGATGGAAGAGCACAGGGCTCATAATAGGATGAGTGATGCATAAAATGTTCTTCAGCTGACTTCCCATGGGATTTATACTTCCCAACCTAGGAAACACTGTCTGACTGCGTGGATAGAATGCTAAGCAATGCAGTAAAACCACCAATGCATTTGGTATCGTTTTTCGACTCTGAGAAATCTAGAAAAAACTAAAATAAGTAAACAAGCAAGTGTGTGTCTAAAAAATTACAGCACACATTAGCTAGAAAATACCCAGCTTGAATAAGCAAGTTTAGTGAAGGGGCCCATATTTTTAAGTAGGAATGTGTGAATAATATGCTTTTTCCTAGAAACTGAAGAGTTATTATATTCTTGGTTATGGGTTTGAAAGACCATTTTATATTATATAACACAGTTATTCCACAAGGAAATCACAGGATATTAATCAATCACAGTATGTCAGAGAGAGTCCCTTTTTTTTTAAATCAAAAGTACCGAAGAAAATTTAAAAACAAAGGAAAAAAATCTAAGTAAAATAAATGACATATGTTCAGATTCTAATGAAATGTCCTCTTATTTGTTAGGGAAAATATATTACTTATTTTTGGAGGTATAATTTCAAGTCACACTAGTTTCCAATTTAATCTTAGCCCCTGTTCCCTGTGTTATATTTCTTCAAGCATGAGAAGGAAAATCAATTCGCCTACTCACCTTTGGAAGAATTTCACTGCCAAGTCTCCATGGTTCTATGGGATCCAATAATCCATGGCTCAGTATTGATTTTTCTATGACACCTGTAGAAACAGCCTCTCCTTCCTTTCTAACAAAATATAGTAACAAAAATTGTGTAGTTTCTGAACGAATTAAGTATAGGCTATTAAGCACAACTTCATCCTGTAAGGAAATGTGGTTTATATTTTCAGAAGATATAAGCATTGCTTGATTTTTTTTTTTTTCTGAGCCACTTAACAACTGCTTAAAGATCATTTTAAGTGGAATTCAAATATAATTTCCTTAGGCTTCTTTCAGCTAACTCATAGATTACAGATACCATTTATTTTTCTAAGGAAATAGACAAATGGTAAAAAACTTATCTGAGTTCAAGTTCCAGTTTTCAAGTTAGCTCCAAAATTAAAAAAAAACAAGACAAAACATTTTTTGAATATGAAAGCCACAATCATGATTTTAAAATCTCAGGCTTGGTAAGACAAGCACCTTGGAGGGGCTAGATTAGAGTATACCCAATCCTAGAAGAGAGGGCAGGTTAGATTTGGGGGGGGTGTTTAATTGCATTAAACATGTTGGCAAAGTAATAGACATGAGCCACCAGCTTTTTCACTTTTCTTGACAAATATAAATGCAAACAACAAGAACAACCAAGAAGTCATGTTTTCAGCATTCGTCACACACCTGATTTAAACCTCAAAGGTATTTGTTTCACCCTGGGCAGACTTCTGTGGGCATGTCTGAGTATATTCCCTGCGGCCATTCTGCACGGAGTGCAGCAACTACACCTGGTAAACCACTTCCTCATTTATTCCATCAGCTTGAGAATCTGCAAAATAAAAATGCAGTGTTAAAAAAAAATCCTTTTACATTTGCTTTCCCCAGTAAGAATCCTAGGGAAGAAAACACAAAGCAGGTTGTTTCTCATGCTCTATGTGACAACTTGGTTAAAAGTGACATGATCATGAAGCATCCTGACAGGTTGAGAGTCAAAACCTGACAGATATAAACCTTCAAGAACAACTTCCCTGCCACAGACACTTAAGCTCACCTTAAAACTTTGATTTGATAGTCCCTTGATTAGCTTTCCCAACAGTGAGGGCTGCTGCCTTTCAAGTTCATTATAAATTATGCTACTCTTCACATTCCTGTCAACGTAGGCTCCCAGTTCACTAGGATGCAGGCACTTCAACCACTCCTCAAACCTGTGCACATTTTTTGAGTTAAGGAATTAGAGCAATCCAAACTCCAGTTCTCAAGCGAGAAGGTCCATTGTGTATCAGGCCATGTCTACACTGGCTGAGCAAAGCGCTCTGTTCAGAAGGAGAAGCGCCTTTGGCAGCTAGAGTCCACATAGCTGACCCATGGACGCTTGGGTGGAGTTTCGTCACCTAATTATACAAGTGCAATGGAATTACTA
>PVLC010000089.1:57062-85398 GCA_004027655.1 Graphiurus murinus
AATTTCTTTTTTTTTTTTTTTTTTTTTGCGGTACTATGGATTGAACTCAGGGGCATTTTACCTCTGAGTTATACAGCCAGTCCTATTTTTTTTAATTCTTTATTTTGAAACAGGGTCTCACTAAGTTGTGGGGTGCCTCACTAGGTAGCTGAGACTGGCCGAGAACCCAGATCCTCTGGTCTCAGCCTCCCAGATGCTGGGATCACAAGCGTGTGCCACCACGCCCGCTGTGATGGCACAATTTCAAAAGGCAATATTTTTTCAAAACTGGTCTAGAATAAGTTTATAACTCTCATTTTTATGTTTATGGAGAAAAATCTGCAGAGTTCAAATAATTGAAAGATAATTTCGATTTCAAAACGGGTTGGGGGAAGGATGCAAAAGGAAATCAGTATTTGGGGGGGAAATATTTGCACTCTTCTGACATGCGCTGTCAAGATTTAGATCAACTGTGGGTGGATTCTACTCTGGTGACAGGATAGTATCCTTGAAATCATCCTGAATGTTGAGTCTTTCAAGCGATTTTTACAATAAAAAGAAGTTCTGCAGAAATGTTCTACTAATAGCTATGAAATTATAGGCTTCCTCCTTTATCCACCCAAACATACTCCACCCTGTGAAATAATAGATACAACACTAATCACCTTTGGGATTTTGCCAGCCTTCCCCATGGGTGAGCCCACAGAGTTGGACCAAATTGCCTTGAAGGAATAAAGCCTGTCTCAACCCCAAGAACACGTGTAAAGGGCTTCAAGAGAATCCAATAGAACTCTTTGAAGAAAAGAAGAGTGAAGACTTAAATGTGTAGGAATCTATCAGAACTGTTACCTATAAGACAATACTGCTACTGATATCACCCCAAGATAAATTAAAGAGATCAAACTCTACATCCCACATTCCCTGATTACTTGGATTTTGCAAACAGGAGAAGCTCACATTTTCTGATATTTCCAGCTTCAAAGTTTTAACATACATGTTTAGTCTGTTTCCATTTGAAAACCATGCACTTTATCCATTAAATTACCTTTTGCTGGGTACAAAATTCCAACTTCAGACAGTGTCATGTCAACACATTGGTTCATTAGTTTTTCAATTATCACTGAGATCATAAAACAAAAGAATTCTGGGTGATCTAAGAATTGCTTTATTTGCCAAAGTACATCTAAGATGCATTGACTCTTTTGTCTTCTTTTCCTATGTAGAAGCCCTGAGAACATCTAAATATATAAAGCTATTGCCAGTATGTTTGCCACACATGTTTGCACTTTATGATGTGGAGGAGGAAGAGGAGAAAAAGGACGAGGAGGAGGAAGAGGAGGAGGAGGAGGAGGAGAGGGAGATTGCAAACACCCTTAAGGTATTTAATCATGTGCCAGATACCATTTGGAAACTTTTTATACATGAACTGATTTAAGCCCACAACAACCCTATAAGCTGGGTACTATTACCCTCATTTTACAGATGAGGAAATAAAATCACAGAGATAGCAAGTAATTTGCTTTGGATCATGTAGCAGGTAAGTGTTAGGGCTGGGATTTGAATATAGGCAGTCTGACTTATTCCAGTCTCTATTCTTATATTGCATGATAATGTGCTTATCTGAGACAGATAACCAAAGTGATATACCATGCTGCAGAGAGATTTAAATGAAAAGGTGATTTGTTTACATTGGTTCTTTCCTTCCTATCTGAGTGAAACCAATATGCCTGGAACCAAACTTTACTCTATGACCTGTTTTATCCATGAGGTTCATTTATCTGTTTCTGACCCACAGTCATTTTCTTCCATATTGAACCAGTGTCTCCTACTTTCAAAATGCTTACTTGGGCTTATCCTCAAGGTGCAACTCATTGAGGCCACATGAGTGACTTAGAAAAGGCTGTTTAGGAACCTAAAATAGAAATTTCCATCCCAAAAGGAAGTAATACAAGTCCTAGGAGAAAACAACTGGCTGGATGCCCATTTACATGTTAAGTGCCTTACAAAGAAAGTGGAATGGATTGAAACTTTCCTCCCTCAGTTCTAAAATGGACATCACAATGCTGGGGCTATGGCTCAGTGGTAGAGCACTTGCCCAGGATGCACAAGACCTTGGGTTCAATTCCTAGCCCTGCCCCAAACAAACAAACAAACAAAATGTATTGGGCTTCATCAACAGAAAGCACGAAAAGCCCAGAGACTTGGCAGGTAAGCCACAGAGCAGCTACTCTAGGCCAGTCTCCCAGGAGGTGCTGAAGGTCTTTTTTGCAAACTGAGCACCAGGGACTGCTGAAGCCATTACTGGTCCCCAAAATGCTGGCATGAGAGGACCCTCTGTTTCATTTCCTAGCACCTTATAGACCAGACATTTCTTGGCAATCTTGAGGGGAAAGGGGTTCTTGAGGTATCAAGTAGCACCTTGGTGAGAAATTAAAGTTTTGAATATAGGGGTCAATGTGTAGCCTCATTCTGGATAAAGAGAATTGACAGAAAAGGAAAGGGTGAGAGCAAGCACACCAAGTTTCCATGTTGACCCTACAACTGCACCTGCACAAATCTGATCTCTGTCAACATTCAGGCCTCTTCTCAGACCTAAGGGACTCCTAGACTAGAAGACTCTCGTTCTGAAATGAGATCTTAGCAATACTCAGTCTCTGGGTTCTCTGGATAAGAATGGCATATGTCAGAGATAGACACCTGCCAAAAGTAGCATCCAGTGAGGGGGTAATTCTAGGATATGAACCCATGGAAGGTAGAAGGTGGTTGAAGTGTTAGGGAAAAAATAAGATTTTCTCATAATAATCCAGTTATTTGAAGGAAAATGGAAAGATGTAACTTCAACTTGTGAGAGGAGTTCAGCAATCGTCAACTGTGAATTATCTACACAGACAACTGAGGCAGGGGAAGGAGAGGCTGTCCTGGGCTTTGGGCAACTCTGGATGTAGAGAACAAGGACCGTGAGCAGCTAAGCAGTGCAATCTGGCTTCTTACTGGAGATGATGAGCCATCTGTGGCAAAGGAAGTGGACCTTTTCAGGAGCCGGGTGGGGAAGTTATCTGAGGCACAAGCTCTCTATCTCACAGCATCTCTTGAGTCACGTGAGCACAGTGCTGGGCACACTGATTCATTACCATCTTCAACGAACAGTAATAGCTGCTGCTGCTGCTACTGTAGATACTTCATGACTCCCTTTCCCAGGTCTTCTTCCCCTGCACCAGACTCCCCAGACCACCAAATGCATTTTCCAGATTTTTCTCACCAAAATATACAATTCTTACTTTCTTCTGGCTTGCCCTTCCTCCCTGCTTCCCTCCCTCCCTCCCTCCCTCCCTTCCTTCCTTCCTTCCTTCCTTCCTTCCTTCCTTCCTTCCTTCCTTCCTTCCTCCCTTTCTCCTTCTCCTTCTCTCTCTCTCTCTCTCTCTCTCTCTCTCTCTCTCTCTCTCTCTCTTTTATTGTCACGTTTGGATTTCATTTAAAGTTATATAAGTCCCTTAACCCAAATTATTTCAAAAAGGATTCTACTTACTTTGTATCATATACAAATCCCCACAAATAATTTCCACACACCAAGTGGAAAGAAAGAAAGAGGGAGGGAGAGAGGGAGGAAGGAAGGAAGGAAGGAAAAGATTAGCTTTGCCTAGTGGCTCTCACTAGCTACTTCATGAACCTGCTGTCATTTCTCATTATTCTCCTTTTATGATTCCACACACAAATTCAACCCAGGTGATTTGGTTGTTAATGAAATGAATGTGAATTAATTCTGATCATAAATTTTGATGAGACAACACTTCAGAGGTTCTTAGATGTTCCAAATGCAAAACTTATCTTTGTGGTGAAACTGGAAATTCTTTTCTTAGGAAACCCTGATTTTTTCATCTTTGCTATTTTTTTGCATAAGAGAACCATCATCAAGGCAAGAGGGGACTGAACTGGGATCCCAAGCCCTCCATGCCTCCACCTCTAACACACTGCTACCCAGGTCTCATCCTTTTGGTTCACGATTTTTATAATTTCCCAAAATTCCCAGTCCTGAGCTTGGTCTTGCCAATATACTTGATTGTTTAAAATTACTCTCATCCCAGAATATGGACAGAATTTCTTTTAATATTTTCTTTGTCGGTTTATTAAGTAGTGGTGTCATACTTAAAGAATGAACATTTCTGGGGCCATTCATTCAATTCTTTGAAGGTTGACATCACATTAAAAATTCCTTTCCCTGAGCTTCTCCTATTTTCTCTATCCCCAGTACACTTGAGATGTCAGAAATAATTATAAGTGGCTTAATAAATACAGGAGACATTTCTCTTTAATATTCCAGAATGGAGGAACACAGGATTGCTTTGTTAGCAGCTTTTTTTCTAGCCAGAAATTTGCATTCAGCATCAGCAATATCTCATGAAAAAGTAGAGTCCTGCCCTAGTGTTTTAGATTTCTCTGGCTCAGCCCTGTCTCTCAGGCACTATTTGTTTCTTATAGATAATTATTAATGGGAAAGGCTCCTCTTCCTCAGAGATGTCCCTTCCCTTCTCGTGCCACTTTTCATAGGAGTGTGTTCAAAGCAGTGACTTCTCTGTGCTACTTGTTAATATCAGGATAGCTTGTTGAAAAACAGGTTTCTGATTAGAATGGGGAGCGGGGGAAGCAGGAGGTAATCATAAAGCCGTATGTTCAGAGTTTTCTCTTATTTCACACTCTCTGGGAAGAATGGGCACTGCCTGTTCTTTTCATCAGACAAAGGCAGAAAATCTATTTTCTATCCAAGGTAAACGGAGAATGTCCGTATCTATATTTTCTTTCAAAGCCTACTATTCTCATATATGGAAAAAAGCTCTTACAAAGGGCCCTACTCTATCATGGTCTTGGGTGTATTGTAGGATAAATAAGCTGTCTCTCTAGAGAATGATGTGTCCTGTGTGCCTCTCTCCAGGTGGGTGGATTGCAAGGTAATGCTAGGGACATTATCTCTTTCTGCTGATAATCAGGATTGTACCAAGTTTTCTGAATCTCTGATTTGCTGGTTGATGTTACTTTCTCTGACAAGCTTTAGGAAAAATCTGCTAGCCGAGTCCACAAGACAAGAGGCCCAGGGCTGGCTGAAAACCCCTGACACAAATTCTGAGAGACTGGTTTCTGACCTGGCTGAGGCTTGATGGAAAAAGTTCTTGACTTGAGCCGATGAAACTGTGTCTCTTCTCTGCAACTTATTAGCTATGTGGCTTCCAGCAAACCACCTATACTCCCTGAGGCTTACTGTTTAAAATGCTGGTAATGATACCTTGTGGGGCTTATATAATAAGTCAAATAATGTATATGACACTGAAAACATCTGTTCATCATAAAGCATCATACAGATGCTTAATGTTGTTTATCTTACAGAAGGACCCAGGGCTAATAAGCAAGTAAGTCAAGCCCATGGACATCAAACAGACCTACGGGGGAAAAACCGATATATAATACAACCATATATATTCAACATCAGGAACAGAACTTTCTTCTAAAGAAATATTATAATGAGTAAGAATTAATCTTGCATATATATCACAGATACAGGTGACCAATTTTCGAAACATGGCAGTGCAGTAAAATATTCGAAACTGCATACAGAACAGACATAAATTAGTACCTCTTAATAATTAGGAGGTATTTCATTGGCTTATGGCACCTAAGGGTCGTAATTATGATTATCAGGGGCTAATTTACTAGAGAAATGGATGGAATCCAAATGACTTTATGATATAACTGAGAATAAATTTTTGGAATTAATCTATGCTATCAATTTTGAATACTGTCACGTGTCTCTATTTAAAAGAAATAGCATGACCTCGATAATTTTAAGTTATCTGACCTGAGCTTCTGAGTGATTTGTATTCTCTCTAAATGGATATTAAGCACAGCAGTGCAAATTTCCTCATTCTAACATATCAGCAAACATGTGGCTCCAGCGTAATGCCTTTGGGGTGGTATTCAAGGCTAGAGTCTTTCTATATCTCTGACCTGAGGTACCAGGTTTGGAAAGACCAGCAGGAAGTAACGGCAGGGAGGGGAGACAAAGAGGAAATCATAAGCTCCCTGCTGATTAATTGATGAGATGGTCAAAAAGATGGAATGATTTGACAGCTGAGGAGGACTTTGTAAGTCATATGGCCTCAGACATGCCTAAGGTGTTATTTTTATTACTATTAATAATCTTACTCAGTTTATACTGGATCAGTTATATATAGCCAGGAAGAGAAGAGCTCTTTTTCAAATGATGATACATTTGCTCCTCCGTCATCCACTTCTTGCTCTCTCAGCTGATGGCTCCACCAGCGTGAGTGACATGTAGAGTCTGTCCTGTTTTCTTCTGTTTTTGTCATAGTTTGACACAGTGGAGATAGATTGGAAGATCTTGCAGAGAATAAGGCTGCAAGCGAATTCTGAAATTTTAAAAATAGCTGCTTCTGCATAGGAAGGTATAAAAGTTCCTGCACACAGAAGGCTAAAGTCATTCTTTTGTTCCTATGGCTAAAAGCATGTTACAATTACTGTAGGATGGTAAAATATTCTGAAAGCTCAACATCTGTACAGTAGATCCATCCAGATACCACTGTCACAAGAGGCAGACACATGTCAGAATGATCTCTGCTTCTGAGCGTGGCCATCTGCATTGTCTTCTGGAAACAGAAATCTGTATCCGTGTGTGTGTGTGTGTGTGTGTGTGTGTGTGTGTGTGTGTGTGTGTGTGTACGCAAGCATAGAGGGGCATGAGCCCTTATGGTTGCAGAATTACAAACATACACAGTTAAACAAAAATATATCACTGTAAGAAGTGAGGACACACAGGTTTAGCAGAGCGCTGTAAAACTCTAAGATACCATCAAGGATCATTTGTATGCCATGAAAAAATAAAACTAGATTAATACAAGTAGATATGTATTTCTCCCTCATGGGAAGGAAGACTGCTTTGATATCTCCTTAATTAATGAATACAAGCATCTTTAGAATTTTGCTATAAGCACAGTGCAGTTCTTAGTGCTGGGGGAGGGGCAAAAGAGTATGATATGGTTATGTAAAGGACAATGCATTCATTAGTAGAATGAGGAAGGTTTATATTGGCTAGCATGGAATGATTACTGCATATATTAATATATATGTAATATATATGTAATATATATATGCATATATATTTAGGAAGTAAGCACTTCTAGAATATTAAATATACTATGGTCCCACTTAAGTTTTTATACATACACACAGACACGAAGGTATATGGGAAAATTTTAAGAAGTCACCCAAAATCAGCCTTTAAAAGTTTTCCTTGCCGGGCGTGGTGGCGCACGCTTATAATCCCAGCATTTGGGAGGCTGAGACCTGAGGATCCAGGTTCGTGGCCAGCCTCAGCTACCTAGTGAGGCCCTCCACAACTTAGGGAGACTCTATTTCAAAATAAAGAAAAAAAAAAAAAAAAGGGCTGGGGGTATAGCTTGGAGGTAGAATTCCTCTGAGTTCAATCCCCAGTACTGAAAAAAAAAAGTTTTCCTTATCAGAGAAGGGAAATAGAATTGGGGAGAGAGATGCTGGAGGCAGAGGGGGAGCATCTCATCATAACTGCCACTATTTTATAATTAATTTTTAAAGAAATGAAAGAAGCTGGGTGTGGTGGTGCACACTTGTAATCCCAGTACTTGAGAGACTGAGACAGGAGGATTACAGGTTTGTGGCCAGCCTCACCTACTTAGTGAGGTTCTCTGCGACTTAGTGAGACCCTGTTTGAAAAATAAAGAATAAAAAAATAGGGATGAGGGTGTAGCTCAGAGGTAGAAAGCCCCTGGGTTCAATTCCTAGTATGGAAAAATAAAATAAAAAAAAGAAAGAAAGAAAAGAAATTAAAGAGGTATAAGTCATAGCACCTGTACTCAGGGAACACTGACCGTAATACAAATCTTTTATAATCAAGCTTTCCATTATCTATGCTGGTCACATAGTTCTGTAGAATACACATTTTCTAATTGGTGGAAATAGCAACTTTTCTGGCATATGGCCACGTACCCTTCACAAGTACTTTCAAAGCTCCAGTCGGGACACTGTCTGTGTAAACCTCAAATCGAAGGAATAGAAGATACTAGTAAATACATCCTGCTCTCAGCCTATATTTACAGCAAGCACGATTTTCCTTCTTGGTTTAACTGGACAGATTAGAACACTAAAGATAAAAGTCATATTCTGCTTATTAAGAACCAATTTATATACATTTCAAATATAAAACAAAATCTTAAATTTATCAATCTTTTCTAATCCTTAATGAATTTCCATGTTTGTCTTTGATATAATCTAAAAATTTATTCATGGTAGGAGTAAGCATTGTCTTTATTATCATGACTTTAAAATAAAAAAACAAAATAAAATAATTATTAACAGAAACAATGAACTAAATGGGGAGCTAGTAAACTCCAACCAGGGAGCCAAACCCAGGCTGCTGTCTGTATAAATCAAGATTTATTGGAACACAAGCACACTCAGTTGTTTATGTCTCTGGTTATTTTTAAGCTAGAGCAGAAGAGGTGATTACTCAATACAGAGACTATATTCCTCGTGAAGTCTAAAATATTGCTGACTGCTTCAGTACAGGAAAAGGTTACCAATCTTCAATACATTAATAAAAAATGGAATGGTGTACTTGTGCAAATGAATGTACCTATGTGTCTTTTTTGGTGTGTTCTTTTTAGGAATCTTTATTTCAAGAGGCAATTTTAAGAATGATTCCTTAAGGCATATGTATTTATTCTCTCTCTGATACTAGGAGAAACAAAAAGAGACAGTGAATAAATAATTGTAAAACATGGGTAGAGGGAATATAAATTTGAGTGATTTTATAAGAACTTTGGGGAAGGGTACTGGGTACTAAACCCAGGCATTCTACCTCTGAGCTAGACCTCCATCCCCTTTTCATTTTTTATTTTGAAACAGGGTCTTGCTAAATTGCTGAGAGTCTCACTAAATTGCTGAGGCTGGTTTTGAACCTAAGATCCTCCTGTCTCAGTATCCCAAGTACTAGGATAGGAATGCACCACCACACCTTGCTACATACAATATTTTAAAATATTAACTGCCAATTTATTTACACCATGTTGGTCAAAGACTGAAGTTTCATGTTGGAGGTTCAAAGCAAAGCCTGAGTTGAATGATCAGGATCTTATTGAGTTTTATTTAAATAAACTTTGGAAATGTTTATTATATTGTGAGTACTTCCCCAGTTTCTAAATGTCTCAACTTTATCCTGAAAGAATAAAATATGGCCAAAAATTAAAAACTGCCTAAGCTAAATTTTTGCAAAACATTTGTGTGGATGGAGCAACGCAGCCTACTGCCAAAGATGCTCCAATTTAATTCTGCCTGGCAAGTTGGCTGGGCTTGTTTGGCATTTCATTAACAAAAAATAAACCTCACTTTTCTTCCTGAGAAAATAGCATGTGCAGTATTTTTGGGACAGCCAAGCTCAGTGTGCTACTTCTTGATATGAAAAAAAAATATTTCTAAAATGTGGATAAATAAAACTTTTAAAAAGCCTTCCTCTGGCAATAGTAACTGGCCACCCTCAGAAATCCATGTTTTAAGTATGTAACTGAACAAAAATGACATAAAATATACATTCACATGTTTCAAAATAACAAAGAAGTGATATCATAAAATAGTAAGAGGATTGGTCTAGAAATTGAGAAAATAGATTCTTGAGACACCTTTGTACTAGGTAATGATGCTCCATGCAAAACAATAGCTTAACCATTTTTTTATGTTAGCTCCTTTTGAGGGTAAAATATAAGTATAGATGTTGAGAAGATAAAATAAAGATACTGTAATCTGTGACTCAGTTACTATTCTTCAGAAGAAATGAAAGGTACAATTCAAGGTAAATTAATTAGCTTTCTCAAATAAACAGCTTCATGACTCAATTGTCAGCAGTGGAAAAAACAAAGATCTTTCCATTCCTGTGCCAAATTCTTATTCACCTAAGTCTGAATTTAGTGGAAAGAGGGAAGTTGTCAACAGCCACTCATGAACAGCATTGTTTGTGTAAACACAAACTGGAAACTAACATGGTTACTGTAATAACTGGGTTAGTCTATTGGTAGGCTACCGCTAGCTGGGATTGGAGTGGCTAGACAAGACACACAAAAGGAACAGTGGTTAGAGAATGTGACACACTCGTGTTGACCAAAGGAGAACTAAGAAGGGGCCAGGGAAGAGTGAGAAGTGACTTGGAGGCACAGTAGACAGTCAATGCAAAGAAATGTTATGGTTTGTATGTAGAATTCTAAGCTGTAGCATGTTGGTAGAGAGGAAATTTTAAGACAAGAAATGGTTAGAGACAAAAGTAGAGAGAGACAGGAGATAGTAGGTAGAAGGGAGACTGAACGTTGGAACTATCTTATACTTCATCCGTCAGGGTAAGGAAACACTAGGGGATTTTAAACTTGCAAGCAGCAAGTGTGCTTTGGGTTGTATGCTGTTGGATTTGATGACGAAAAGGCTGATGGAAGAAGACAGGACACTTAAATGGTGCTGATGTCCACGGGAGGTGACTCGTCACGTGTAGCAGTAGTTCCGAACTACAACAGTGGTAGTGATGATGAGCATTTTAGATGAATTCAGGAAATATTTAGGATGGAAAATTAGCAGGTTGTAGGAATGAGGATGATGCACAAAACAAAGCAACTGGAAAAAGAGGAGACACAATAGCTCCTGGACTTCTGTTTTGATGAATGAGTAGACAATAGTGTGAGAAAGCAGGGAACAATGATGAAGTTCGTTTACATGTGTTGGGTTGGAGGGTGCCTGATAGACAGAGCACGCAGTTCGATAGTTGAGTCTGAATTGCAGGAAAGGGACCTGAGCTACCTATACAATTTATGAATAGGGCAAATCATAACAGTGGATGAGACTACTGAAGGATAGTGTGTGGGGTAAGAAGAACAATAAGCTGAGGATGAGGAGTAGGAAACTCTACCACTAAGCCATACCTCCAGCCCTTATTATTTTGAGACAGTGGCTCACTAAGTTATCAGACTAGCCTTGATCTTTCTGCCTCAGCCTCCTGAGTAGCTGGGATTATAGGTATATACTACCATGCCCTGAGTCACTAGTATTATTCTACAGTTTAGAATCTCCTACACTTGTAAGGGACAATGAAGCATAGTTAAAGAAGCTTACTTGAATATGAATGTATTTTTGAGTTTTTCCTGGCTTGTCACTATCCAGTCATGTGACCTTAAATAAGTCCCTTCTCTAAGTTCAGTCTTCATTATAACTATGAAATGAGGGACCTCCACCTGATCATTTCCTCCTCCAGAATTTCCAGGTAGGAGAAAACTATGCCAAATAACCCAGTTATACATTCTAAGATTTAGGAAATTAAATTGAAATATATTTTGTGGATATTGAGCAGTTCTAAGTCCTAAAATGATGGAATACATCTTAGGAGAAAAATACCTACTGATAATAATTAGAAATGACAGTTCCACACGTGGTCTTTTCTTTTTCCAATGAAAAGCTCATTTGAAGTACACAATATTTTTCTTTTCTTTCAAAGTCCAATACCAAGGGTTTGATGACAAATCAAAGCAGGATTGCTCTAGCCTTAGTACACATGCCAACATCTCCAAAAGCAACTTCAGAATGACAATTTCTGGAAACAAATGATTCATTTCTGCTTCTGCTCTATTCACTAGAAGAACATAACCACAGTCAAGATTCAATCTCAAGTTCAGTAATGTAAAATCTATGTACTTGGTTGCCACCCAGACAGCAGTTTCTTTCTGTAGTGTCTCCCTGGAGTGTGTTGAATGAAGTGACCTCAAAGAATCCTGGAGTACGGGGGCTCAGAAACTAAAAATTGCTTTCGGCTTTATATAAATTTAAGTAATACATACTTGTGATCCTGAAGATAAAATGGAATAAATTAAATTGTAAAGAAATGTCCTTATTCCTTTTCTTCTTCATTCCAAAAACATAAGGGAAAAAAAAATTCGAATTAAGTATGCTGGGTCCCCCTTCTAGGATTTGCTGGGACCTGTATATCCTTGTATAACTTTGCCTATTATGTAACCTTGTTAACAGAGATGCAAAGCTCTTAAATAATTTTTAAGTTCTTTCTACCCTTTACTGTTTCTGAATCCTCCTTCAATGGTATTGGATTTTGTGGCTAGTGTGTGTGTGTGTGTGTGTGTGTGTGTGTGTGTGTGTATTTTGGTTTTGTTTGCTTTGTATGGTATTCCCTTTGCAACTACTGAGTTTACCCCCCTTTTATTTCACATTATATCTACAGTCAATCTGTCCAGGTCTTATAGATCTCTCACCCGGATTCCTGCGGCCTCTTTTAGTGGACCCTCTGATTTCTGAAAATCAGGACTCATTATTGTCCTTTCTAGGTTCCTGGCCCATAAATGAGTCTATTATCAATATTCAGCAGAATTGCTAGGGTTGTTTCCATGGACCTCATCCCTCCATGTCCTCCTTCAGTTTCTACACTGACATTTGATATGCTAGCTTTCCACACTTCATAGTGCACATGGGCACCTCACCCCGCCCATGTGCTCTGTCTTTTCCTGTCCTCTTCCCGTCCGTCCTGTGTCTCTCCAGTCCTCCATATTCTTCTCGGGCAAGTCACCTTCCATGCTCCCATAATCCAACCACTTCTCTCTCATTTTTAAACCTTTTCCCAAGTCGTGCTCCGAGCTGGTGATCATGTTTTCAATTCGCCCAGCCTTCTGCCGTCCCTTCCTCAACAATGCCCATCTCCAGGCTTCTGCAAGAAATCTACCTGTGCTAGAAATAACTGGAAAGTAAACACCCTTCAGTTGCAATTTCTCAAGCCTGCACCACTCTTTGCTCCACACCTTTTTAAAAATACTTGAGGTTGCCCCGTGATTTGAGTATTTCATATCTTCATTCATTTAGTGGCATTTTCTCACTCCAAATTTATGATGTCTATTTCTCCTTTATTAGGTTTTAAACCCCTTGAGCCCAGTCATTATAGCTTTTCTGGATAGCCTTTCTGGATAGTGCCCAGTCATAATTTTTAAAAATGTAGGAAATCTAATGGTGACAATAAAATATAAAGTATTTTACACATTTACCTGTTCTTCTATGAGGATATAAATGAAAAAATCATCGTGGTAATTGCATAGTTTGGCTCTTTCAGCTCTCCAGTGAGCTTTGAAAGTGCTGAGCCTGATTCTTACCTTGCTCTCTGTCCTGGGGAGCTAATCCAACCACAGACTTGCCTTTGAAGTCAACTGGAACGTCATGCATGGGTGAGCTCCAGAGAGCACACAAAAGCAAGAAAAGAATACTGACATGTTATTCTCAACCAAAGAGACTGTACTATTTCTGAGTTTCTATACACATTTGGGCATCCCACAGACTTCAAGAGCCCACGGATGAAGTAGGAGAAGTTGAAGTAAGTGAAGTCTTGGGAATGGGCAGCAGATAAAGCCACAATAGAATGAAAGTTTTACATGCCAAGTAAATCATTCCCTTGCATTTTTTTCCCTTTATCAAGAGTCATACAAATCCCAAACAGCAAATTCTTTAAGGCTACAAAACCACTCCTGAGAATGTCAAGCTCTTTTACAAATGGCAGCCACTCCTCATTTAAGGTATAAAAATTACCTTGTAGACTAGCATTCAATTCCATGTAAGCGACATTTATCCGGAATCTTTATTGAAAAGAGTTGTGCACATCAAGTCGAGAGCACCATCCACATCTTCAAAAAGCAAAGTATAAAGCAGCTCTCATAGCACATAGCCCTCCACAGCCACTTACAAAAGACACTTCCAAATAGCATCAATATAGAATGCAGCAACATGGGTGAAATACAAATTACAGTTTTATACTATAGTATTAACACTGCAGCATTACTCCAATCCCATACTAAAGGCTTCAGCTAAATGACATTTTGGAAACTAAATATATTACATACCTATCTTTTGACCCCATCAGTCCTTCCCTAAAAATAAATTCTACTGAAATAAAAGAACTAACAAACAAGAGAACCTACTACTTAATAAGTATTTTAGGTGGATTTTCTTTACATCTACAAATGTCTAGGAAGTAATCTGTAAATGGTGGATAATAATAATACTTGCTTTATAGCCTGTGTGGGTATGATGCCTGACCTGTGGGAAATAGGGAATAAATGTTTGTAAGGTGTATATTACAATCATTATTTTATATAAAAAGAAACTGTGTTTCAAAGATGCTAAGTAATTGGTCCAAGGTAATAGTAGAACTGGAATTTTAATCCAATTTGGTCTAATTCCAAAGCCTAGATCCTTTCTGCCATAAAGGTTGCTGCTTCTTTTTGAGTCCTAAAGTGAACAAGAAAAGGATTTATCACTGAGAAATCCTCAAATACCACCAACCAAGGATGCCTATATTCTAATAATCCTCTGTTCAGAATGTGTGCTCAGATATTAGAATATTAGACTTTCAAATCCATCCAAGATCCTCAAATCACAGGACACTAAACTCCAATGTAAAAATGGCTGAACTAATGGCCAGGCAATGTAATCTAGAAAAGTAAGTATACACCAGAGAATCAGAAATTCAGTGATTACAGACAAGAAATGAATTCACCGGAGGTACAAGAAAACTGTTCTGTGCTCTTGAGGTAGCTCTATAGCCTGGATTTCATATTTAAATATTTCATGATAAAGGCTAGAAAGTTGTATCTGCCATAAAAAGCACCATTATTTGAAATGCTTTGGCTACATTGTTGGGGAAAAAATCTTGATAAGGACCAACTCATGCCAAAGCTAAATTGCTATGAATAAGCACATGGGAGATGTACCAAAGAGGTGTGCCATCTCCTCAAAGTGAACAGGGTGAAGATCCAACTCTGAAAAATATTTACTGGAGAGGTGTGGCACTCTAGAAGACACAGGATATTATGATCTAGCAAGACAGAGTGATACTGGGAATGTATGAATCTATAATTCAACAAAACCTGATTTTTCCCCAAATATTTCATTTCTTCTGACTCACAAATTTAACCATATCCTATATTCTCCAATGTAAGATACTTTGTCCTTCTTAAGATTTTGTTGTTTTTATTTATTTCCCTTTTCTTCAAGCAATGAGTATAAATATGTACTTTTAGAAGTTAAGTCAGGAAGTATCTAATGTTTTTGTCTCTTTTCACCCAGTAGAGAGTGGGGAAGTGAGGGGAAAGAAATTCCATTGACAAATTTGCCAAAGTACCCTTTATATCATATGGAGCTCAAAAGTACCTTCTGGAAATGGCTCTCAAAATGAAATACTGCGTAGAGTAGGCATCTGTGAAATTGGGTCCTTATTAGGGAGCACCAAAAGTATTCACTATTATAAGGAGAAGGTATGTCCTGTGCCCACTGTTGTTGTCTATTTGGACAGGAGGATGGCAAACTTTACTTCCCAAAGACACTGACAACTGAGAGCTTGTACTTCCTAGAGAGATTGCTGCTACCTGTTCTCCAAGTGGGTCACATTCAGTCTTCTGCCTGATTCTTCCCTTATAAAGCTCCTTTGCATAATGGGATTCTCAGGAGAACTAGTCCTTTGCCTAACCTTCTCCCATCCTCTAATAAAAGGACATCTGTCCTCCCCTGCTTAGAGAAGGCCACATGCTGACCAAAGGACATGTAATAGGAATTGGTATGCAGTTTTCTATCCATCCAATGTTGGACTTCACACACCCATGGATATTAAAGTCAGCTTTGAAAACTTTTTTTTTTTTTATCACCTAGGCTGTGTTCACCTGTCTTCCCAAGATCGTGAACAAGACAAAAGATTTCAAGAGATAAGACACATAAGTAATGATTTAAGCTATTTTTAAAATATTTTACATATATATATATGTCCAAATTTTCAAAGAATATCATAAGCATAATTAGAGCAATAATTATCTTCACTACTCCCAACACACATTCTCTCTCTCTCTCTCTCTCTCTCTCTCTCTCTCTCTCTCTCTAATATCTAATTATAAGCCTCCAATAAAGTATTTTTGAGTTTGGGGAAGCTTAATTATTAACTGTATACCATAGTTGTTTATTTTTTTAAGTTGTCATGAAATGAAGACCTTGAGTTTTTGTTGATAAAAACAACTGAAAATCCTAAAATCCATTTTCAAGAACTAGCCTTTATTCTGAATATTTTTATTATTATTCTCACAACAAATAATCTGAACCAATATTCTGAGGCTAAAAGCTAGATCTGATTGTTAATATTACTTTCTACCTGTGAGGAAATAGCTTTTCCCTTCACAGTACTAAAGTATGATTGCTAAGAGTAATTTTATTATATTATCCAATTAGTTCTTTAAGGTTCTTTTTCTCTCTCTAATTATACTATAGTTGATGAGGGGAAGATGACATTTTTTCCTTTCATAAAATCCTTCACAGGGCTTTAGCAACACTGGTCCAATAAGACAACTAAAGGTGGAAAAAGCTAATAGAATAATTGAGTGAATGAATGATTGTAAGGCTTCCCAAATTTGTGACAACAGTCAGGATTATTGGGTCAAAGAGATGCCATTTTAGTTACACTGACCATACACTATGCCAACTTTTACCCAAATTGAAATGGAAAGAATACATTTTCCGAAATCACATGAAAATTTTGAACTCATTAAAATGCTTTGTTTTATGGGGGAAGAACCAGAAATTTCTTGGCATATATACATATACATATACATATACATATACATATACATATACATATATATATATCATTGTGTTTACCCAACCAAAAATAAAATAAAATAATACCATCAAAAAGATAATTGACTAGGAGAGTTTACAATGTTCATAAATATTAGAGATACAGTAAGTGGCTGGGAACTGAGGAAGACTGAATTAGCAGGACTAAAGTGAAGCAAAACAAGTGCTGAATTCAAATCTTTCTAGCATTTGAAAGTACCAAGGTCGCCAGGTGTGGTGGCACACCCTTGTAATCACAGTACTTGGGAGGATGAGACAAGAAGATTGCAAGTTCGTGGCCAACCTCAGCTACTTAGTAAGGACCTTTGCAACTTAGTGATACCCTGTTTCAAAATAAAAAATAAAAAATAGGGCTGGACCTGTTGCTCAAAGGTAAAATACCCCTGGGTTCAATCCTCAGTTCTGAAAAAAAAAAAAAGTACCAAGGTCTCAGAAAACAAAAGCAAGCCCTTGATTTTTTAGATGAGATGCCTATTTATACAGATAATTATATTCTGTACCATTTTCCTATGAATTAAGTATGGTGCCTGATGGAGGTCAATGTCTGTCTCATGTTTCCATTACGTGTGTGTATACCTTCTAGATGATTTCCTTACCACTTGAAAGTTATACCATTCTCCATATTTTTTAACAAAAAATTAAAATTAAAAGCTGCTAACATAATACTATTTTTGTAAATGTCACCAAATGGAATTTCTTTTAAAGATCAACAGCATCATCACACAACATATCTAAAAATGGAATGATATTATTCAAGCGTCACTTATAACCGTTTACATATTAAGTCCGAAGCCAACCAATGAAGCAGAGTACTCCAGGGACTTCTTCCTTTTTAATCTTTAGATCAAAATAAGTTATTAACTTAACATATTTACCAGTATCCCCTTTATGTTTGTACATTCCAATTAATATGCAATGTTCCCAAATTTGTATAATATGAATTCAAGAGGGAGCCAAAGAATTGATGTTTACCAAGAGAAAACAATTAGTTAATTCAGAGGAAAAGAAAAAACTTCCACCAACTTAGCTGATTGGGACTGCATTGAGAAAACTGGCTGATTAAATGTTTCCCTTTCCAACTGCATGTGGTGTGTTCTTATGGCAAATCACAGGGGCTAAATATTGTTCTCCATTCGCTCCTCTCGATTGTACACCCAGGTGGCAGCAAGATACCAACAATTACACACTGTAGTTAAGTGCCAAGGTTCATGCCTGAAATTAGTGTCAAAATGAAGGGACCGTAGAAAGTTGGGGTTAAAGGGGAGCTGAGCTCATCCTCTGCACTTTACTGACATCAACACAGCATGTGATAAGCATTTGGAGCACAGCTCCTTCTTGGAACTCTCGTGGACGGTTCAGCTGCTCCTATTACAATAGGAACCACAGATATATTCCTTGTTTCTTAAAAGGAGCCTCATGGCTGAAGCTTTAGCTTTATTTTTCCCAGTTAGGAAGTAGGAATTAAAAAGGGGGGGGGGGGGCAGTTCCAGCAGAGTACTTCTTTTATAAGTTAGAAGCTACACACAATCTATGATCATATTCATTGGTTTAAGGAGCAACTTCTGAAGTTTACCTAGAAAAATTAGTATAAGCTACCTATATGTTAAATAGCAGTAATGCCTCCTTAAAGTGAGCCCTGTATTCATATCTATGCAGACAAGTCTGGCTCCTATAGATGGCAAAATAGCCACCAGCAACTTTTATGATACTGTAATATGTCCCAGATAATAGAGAAATAATCATGCATGTAGTAAAACAGTAAAACCAACTTAGCATCAGCCGCTTTGTGGGCTTGAATGATGGAAAACAAATGCAAACATAACTGCACTTTTTCCCAGAAGCACCTAAATTTTATTCCATTTCAAATGTATGAATGTTAATAAAGTGACAACTTTAGAAAGTAAAGATCATTGTATCCACAGATTCCTTAATAAGGTCTCTAACCCTAGTATAAATATTTAAAGATCTTCAGAGGCCTTGGGGTATGAATTTAGGAGGATTATTTTCTCTCTTCCCACTAGCTTTCTTACAGCTGTCAGTCTCTCCTTTCTTCCTTCTCTCCTCTCCTCTCCTCTTCCCAGTGTCCAACTTGTATTAACTCCTTCCCTAGGACAGGCCCTGTGCTAGGCAGCTGGGTTCGTATTTCCAGCCTTCCAGTCCTACTCTTCTGACTTTCTTTCCTTATTTTGCTCTTGCTTCCCTGAACTCTTTGCCTGTCGGTTGGGTGCACCACAAACCGACAAAAGAAATCTGCAAAAATACCATCTACTCTCAAATCACCTTAGCTGTTGCCAATGTCCTGGGTCAAATGATGGGTGCAGATGAAAGAACTTTAGGATTTCCTTTTAAGCCTGCTCCTGGGAGCCAGAGGCTTTGACCCAGAGCATTGAAGCATAGATGGCTTTGAGGAAGCAGTGGCAAAATCGTTTCAGGTGCACGAATGATCAAGAAAATGCAAGACAAATTTCTTGGGGTGTATGAGAGCATTAGGCTTCTAGTGTAGAATTTCTATTTAAAAGTAGGCAATGATGCAGTTGAGAAAAAAATACTGAAACTAAATGGTAAGACATCTATAAGCAGTAAGACGTCTATAATTTTATCTCACTGGCTCTGGGAAATCCTGGGGATGAAGAGGGAAATAACATAATAGAAGTATCAAGGCAGTTACTAGGCATCTGGATTTTAAGGGTAGAAACTTGGGCAAAAAAGTGTGAGGGCTTTAAAGCCTGTTATATACACTTAGTTTGAGCATCATGAACAAGCCTAGGACATCAAAGTAGGCTCAATAATGTTTGTTGAATGACTAGAAAAATTAATAGAACCTGAAGGACCAAGGTTTTAAGTCATCACAGCTGCTTAGTAGCTTTGTGACCTTGAGGAAGAGACTTAAGTTCTCAAAGCCTCAGTTTCCTCATGTACAAACAGGAACAGTGATGCTTCCTTTCTCATAAGGTGGCAGAGAAGACAAAACTAGAAACGGATGGTAAAGGGCTTAGTACACTGTCTGGCATATAGAAAATAAATGTTGGCCATTAATAATTAGAATTAGGAATCCCTTCAATTAGCACAAGAAGTACTGGAAGGAAGCATAAAAACAAAACAAAACAAAAAACTATTTAGTGTCTGTTCCACCGTAGCGTTGGAAAGTAGAGGAAAAAGAATGCATTTGTTCATGTTTAAATGCTTATCATGTACAAAACATTTTTAGCAAATTGAATTTTTTACCTAGTTCATGGAAATTCAATACATTTAAAGTTGTCTATAGTAAACTATGTTAAAACTCCTAAAATTGTGACAATTAACTATATGCTATATGTTTCTGACCACTATATGGAAACTTATTTTTCTGCCTCTGAGGAAACTTTTAGCTTAATGGTATATTTTCAGTATTTGCATTTGAACTGTGAACTCAATTGTCAGAAAAATACAGTAAATTCAAGAATGTATACATCACAAGTACACTGTGGCTAAATAATGTCAAGAAACATTAAGGGCATAAATGTATGGCTCAGAGATATTATTAAGGACGCCAAAGGATTCTGTATACTGTGTCCTATGGTATTATAGAATCATGAAGTCTAGCAACTTTGAAAGAACTCAAGGTCATTGTTACAAGTGTATATAGGCCATTTTTTAAAAAGATTATAAATGTCATTAAGCATATAGAATGTTCACATTAAAAAGTTTTAGGTTATTAGTGAGTGCAAGATTGCTGAGTATTTTAGCACAACTTTTTTTTTCTTAAATCATTCTGGTATCATTTAAACACAATCTACCCACCTGAAGGCAATGCAAGTTAAAATTTGCTGGTAGATCACAAAGGTGATTAAATAGAAAATCTGTAGAGAAAACTTGATCATGTGTCTTTGCCAGCATGCTAGAACAGTTACTTGGCATGATATCTTCACCAGCTACCTAGAAAGACCCCCTCCCCGCCCACCCTGCCAGTCAACTTTCTACAATAAATTTCCTGGATGACGCTGTTTTGTGAAAAATAAGATAACTGAAGGAAAGTGTTTTGTTAAACTATTCAGGAACTTGCTACTACTGGGAAAATCTAAATCCTAATTACGCCTGGAATAACAAGCACACCAAGGCCAACTCAAATAAAATCCTTCAACACTTAATAAACAATTTCTAATGAAGGTAGTTTAGGCTAATTTTTCCCCCTTAAACTCAGACAAATAGGTCAGATAAGTAGCTTCAAAGTCAATGCAACTTTCCAGGTGACAGGTAAGAGTAACAACATATCAAAAAGACAAAAAACAAAATTATAGGAGACAGAAAAAAACTATCAGTAACCAGTTGCTCTGTAACAATGATATTTGGAAAGGAATATAAATTACAGAAATAAAACCAACTTTGGAATATTTGCAAACATAGCAGAACAGAATATTTAGATATGAGAGCTTAATTTTACTTCGATAAATAATTACACTAATTGTATATACATTCAGCAGTATTATATTCTGACTTTAAATATTGGCTATCTTCAAATTAAATTGTCTAATTTTTTCTAATTAGCATTTTGAACAATGCAGTTTGGAGGCCATTGGCTTTGTGTAACTTGTGCAGAAAAACCGGTGTATAGATTTGATTTTTACTTCTATGAAAATTGATCTAATATGTCACAACTCCAGTTCCCAAAGGGTTCTCTTCTTTAAAAGCTATGTGGTGAACTTTACTGGTGTGCACATCTCTCGAAAGAACCGAGGGGCAAAGATGTTCCTGAGTAACATTAACTGCAATCTCATCAAGGGTATATGTCTTCACTTACCTATTCAATACAAATTCATATAATGACTAGAGATGTACATACATATATTTTTATTTCATAGTCCAATTTTAAATTTTAAAATAAAAGCACATGACATACAGAGAGCAGAGTCAATTTTGAGATAGCACTGAGTATGTATTCTTTCTGCTGTCTTAGCTGTCTCTGACTTGCATGCATTTTTTTTTTCCTCTTTAAGCCACAAGCTATCATATCAAATATTCCTTTCTTTAAGAAATAACTAATTATACCTTAGGAAATGCCACATTAAAGTAGAAGCAATCTGAAAATACTTACGGCTTTACCTCCAGTTAAATCCAATTGTTTGTGCGGAGATAAACGCATGAAGACTTTTCTGAAATAACTTTTACATAAGGATAAAAAGATTTTCTATATAAGAAACAATTACCAGCCAATAGTATTAGCACCAGAAAATTGTAAGCTAGAATGAGCAATAAAAACATTGGACTTGGAATGAGATATTAGAGAATAGCTATTAGAATATTTTACTCAATTTCTATTACACCTTAAAATGAAAGCCATCAAAATGTCATTACAGGCCTTTTCCCCAGATTCTTCAGAGAGTGAATTTAATCATTTCAGGAAATTGAGCGCTACCCGACATTCCCATAAATCCTTGAATTAACAGCAAAGCAAAACAAGATGTGAAATTTATAAGACATTTTATATTAAGCACTGTTCCTATACATACAGATACATACCAGGAAGCAATTGTCTTCAGATACCTAGAATTAAATGTTTGTTATAAAACTAATCACTCATATAAAATATTACCTTCAAAAAAAACCCCTAAAGAAACCCCAGGAAAGACGCCACAAGTTGATCTCTGCAAAACCTGAGATAACAAAGCACTGATGGATCCGTTTAAAAGAAAATCTTTCAAAAATCAATTATTTAGAGATTAATTCCAGCCACAATTATTACTTATACAAGAGCACAAAACTTCTGACTGTTGTTCAACTAAAGAGAGCTAAACATCAGTTGAATACGTGCAATTACAATAAGAAAGGCATCCTTCGGCAGTCCTGCAGAAACCAGTACTCTGGGAAGAATTTTCAAGCCAGAAGAGACTTTTGACATTACCTAACCCAGGATTGTAATTTACTGGTTTTAGGAATAAAATCTACATAAAATAAAGGCCATTTTTACTGATTCCCCAAATGATCGTCTTCTCTAAAGAAATAAAAAGGTGCTGCTTTCCAAGGCTGAGAAGAAATATAGGAAGCACCTGATTGTATTTTGTTAACAAAAGCTAGCCAATCTTTAGAAAATGACTAACAATAAAATTCTCCCCAGGTATTCTCTTTAAACCTTCTATATTAAAAACTGTTCCAATTTCAAGTAGTCATGTTTAGGAGGCAGTTTTCTAATGGAACTGACAAGAAGTCCATGAAAGAGTTTGAAAATCGCACTTTAAAAAATGTTGAATTTTTTTTACCTTTTAATTCGAGGAGGATGTCACTTCTTAGGGATCCCATTTTCCTGAAGACACTCAGTGCTGGCCGATTCAGAATAAAAACCATTAGCATAATTTCTTTTTTAAAAAGAAAGAAACCCTACCCTACAAAACGGCAATCTCTCCCTCTCTCTCTCTCTCTCTCTCTCTCTCTCTCTCTCTCTCTCTCTCTCTCTCTCTCTCCCTTTCCCTCAGAAAGAAGCTGATGATGCTTATAAGCAATAAATGCCTTTCCTGATACCTATTTTGTCAGCATCATCTTATTAGCAGGGTAAAGTGTCTGTTCCCTGCAGCAACCATCAATTAGTAGTTTTTAAAGGAATGAGAAATGTATTAGGGCTCATCTGCTGAGCATAGCTGTGTACTCCACAGCCTCTTAATCGCCAGGGCTCCTTTTTAAGGAGGGGCCAGGAAGCAAGGAAGTCCAGGGACCATTAAGTAGCACACAAGCAGAACATCTCTGGGAGTCACCAATACTCGACCCAACTTTCCCTCCCTCCGAGGGGCCAGACCGAGACTGCAGGCGAAGGAGCTGCCCGTAGTTGAACCACAGCCCAACTGCCTGTTTATGTCTTAGCATTTGGCCGAGCAGAGGCCAACACCAGCAGAGAAACTCTTCCTGACTCCTCACGACCACCCCACGCCCCAGTCAAGGTGCGAGGAGCTAGGTTCCGAAGCCGCCCCAGCTGGAGAGCAGGTCGGGAAAGGAAGGCTTAACCGGCTTCTTCCAAGCACCTAGAGCCGCAGCATCAGAATCACAAATGAAATGCTAATGGCCAAGTAAATGAATGCCAATTTCCTCCACTTTGCTCCAAGTTTCAGGGGCCCCTCCACAATAAAAGATAGCTGTTTGCGGAGAATGCCTTGTTCCATACCATTAACTCAGAACAAAACATATTTTTAGTTGGACAGCGGTGTTTACTTGTAAGGACTGATGAATTGTTTGTCACCATTTATTACTCACAGACAAAGACGCTTAGCCACAATTTTGGACATAAATCAAGGTACATGCTCCAAAAAAAAAAAAAAAAAGGCTTAAATCCCCCAAACCACGGAGATTGAGGTCAGACTGGCCATAGCAACCACGAACAGAACTTGGGCCTCTAGAAGGACCTAGCAACCGATAAATGAGCTCAGATCTCTTTTCATCTCCACTGGTGTGAAAGCCAAAATTAAAAAGATTAGATCACCCTGCACCCATTACAAAAGGTGCCACAATGAAAAAGTCATTTCCAGCCTTTGAATCACATCAAATAAATAACGTTCATCCCTGCTCTATAATGAACAACTTTCAAAGTAAATTGAATCTCCATAGTACTGCTTTCCCTGGCCGCACAGAATTTACATAACAATATATCACAGGAAGCCCCCGAACGGGTCTCCTAAATGGGGGAGCTGGGGATAAAAAACATCTTTAGCCCCGATTACTGTATATCCAGACTGCTTTCCAGTCCCCCTCATTTAAACAATGTGTTGTATCAGGAACATAAACAATGCCTTTAAATTGTGGGAAATGAAAGTTTTCAGCACATTTTTAAATGCCTGGAACTCATCCCAGCACACTCCCTTTGTGGGGCACTGAGGACATAAAAATCATCTGACCTCCTAAATCCACGTCCCGGACTCATTTTTGTGACAAAGCATTCTCATCTATCTGAGGACTTGCTTCTTTGTTCATGCCAGCAATTTTTCACCCTAAATATCAGCTGAGTTTTTATGCATTACTTAAAATTTAAGCACACACACACACATTTGCAGACGTTTTAGCTTATGGTTCATTCATTATTTGTTATTTCCTCGAAAGTATAAGATATTCTCCATTGTCATGACAATAATGTCTATGAAGTTTTAGTCATATCTCCACACAAACTGTTCATCCTCCATAGTCTAATACTGACTCTATCTCCCGGGCATTAAAAATAAAATAATAATAATAATAATAATAATAATAATAATAATAATAATAATAATGAGTAATCTCCCAAATCACGTTGACTACCCTAAACTATTGTACATTTCCCCTATTTCAAAGGGAGAATGTTAGAAATAAGACAGCTAAACCTATGGCAAAAAAAAAAAACAGCATAACCTTATCTTTCTGCAGCAGCTCTCGTAGATATTACTATTTGAACTCCACGGGGAATCTCATTAATTTTTTAAACTCTCTGACCTCAGTACAGTTGAGTGTAAAAATAATGACAAATTAAGAATGAAAGAGCATCGCTTGAATTCTGCAGGGCCATATGCTCTACGTTGCACAAAACATTGCTAACTATCATCAAACAGATTTTTTTTTTTCCCAGATAGAAATTTAAACAGCATGATAAATGTCACCACAGAGACATAAAAAAGCATCTCACCCTTCCGCCAGCCGCGCGCGCACCTCACCTCCGGATGGTTCTAGAAACACAAAGCCCCGATAAAACACAGGTTTTCGGGCTAGTAAGTGACAGCGCCGAGGATGCCCTCCGGAAGATTCCCCCATGGAGACGCGCTTTCTATCAGCCTGTCTCCGCCACAGGAGGCAGAGATGCAAGAATCAGGAGTAAATATTTTCTTACCTAAAACTTGCCGGGAGGACGGGCTTGTCATTGTTGTCACCTCCGGTACCCCCTGTCACCATCGTGGAAATTGGCTCCACTCTTTATTGCTCTGTGCCTCAGTTACAGCTGTGACCCTCCTCTGTCTGCACAGAACCTATGAGGGCGAAATGAGGGAGGGAGGAGAGAGAAAGAGAATAAGACAGAGAGAGGGAGGGTTGTGTGTGTGAGTGCGAGAGTGTGTGTGTGTGTGTGTGTGTGAGAGAGAGAGAGAGAGAGAGAGAGAGAGAGAGAGAGAGAGAGAGAGAGAGAGAGAGAGAGAGGGAAAGAGAGACTGCTGAGTTGAGACTAAGAACCTTAAACCTCCGGCCAAGTCAAGCCTGAACAAAATGATCAAAGGTCTGTCCTTCATCAAGAGAGTAGACAGATATTTTTTTTTCCTCCTCCACTGAAAAGTGGGACTGTCATTGGGGATTCTCACAGGAAAGCGCAGACAGAGGCAGAGCGCTAGTGCTGCCCAGCAGTCCGTGCAGAATACAGGTACCTATTGTTCCAGAGACAGATATGTAGCCAGCCAGTCAGACTCTGACAGATTTCAGCAAACCAGTGAGCCTGCCTTCATTTTAACTCCTTATTTACTAGTGCCTTTTGGTGAGATGCAAAGGTCTTCTCATCACTTACGGGAAAGAAATGGAGATGATTCAGATGAACTCCTGGAAGCAACTAATCCTGTATCTTTTACAAAGAGAGGACTTTGCGCCAATCTTACTGAAATGTTGAATTTGATGTAATTATCTTATCTGGGGGGGGGGGTAAGAAGCATTAGATTACATGGGGAAGACTTAGAGAGTAAAAGAAAATTTGGACAATCCAAGATGAATAGAACAGCCAATTTTAAAAGGGAGAGAGAGAGATCAGGGTTCTTTAAAACATCCTGAGTGTGAATATATATATTCCAACACAGATGAGGGTTATTGCAGCCAAAGGGGGTCTCAACCCCCTTTTGCATAGGGGTGTGGCACACTGGAAATATTTTGCATAAAATGCCACCCCAGCAGGTCTGTTTCCCTAGGGGCTGAAGTCTTCTTGTTCCCTTTTTTCTAGATCCCCCAATGCTTTCTCAAGCACCCCCAAAACATATCCCTTCTCACCAATGTCAAAATCATGCAAAATTAAGAAAGCTCAGAGAAAAATAACTTACTCCACAATCTCCTTGATGGATCCGGAGATCCAGAGAGTATGAATGATTCTTTCAATTCCTGGACCTTAATATATTACAACGGGGGTCTAACTTTCATCTCTGTGCATTAACTGAATAATTTTCTTTTAAGAAGTTTAGGGAACAAAGTGTTTTGCATCTGATTATTTAACAATACTGGAAGAGAGGAGATAGAACAACAAAAAGTAGCTGGCCATTAAGACAAGAGGTGGACCTATCCTTACCCAAAAGACTTGACATATAACCACTGTGGATTTTTTTTTTCTAGAATGAACACCATTCTCATTAACTGTTACCTTCAGAAAGAAACATTGCATGTTCTGATATAATAGGTGTGTTGCATAGTGTTGAAAATGGTTATAAAATTCCTTTGTAAAATCTGCACTCAGGCATCATTTTACAAAGCCAGAGGGTAAATTCTCAATGCAATAGGGAGAAGTTTAACCATGCATGGCTGTTAATGGTAATGAGACATGTAGAACATATCTGTGTACTGCTGAACAGCTTTCCCCAAATATCTAGGGTTTGCTTTATTTATTTTTAAAAGCAAATGAATAAGGGATTGCATTATGGAGCTTCAAAACTCCATAAAAAAAAAAAAAACTAGAAAATAGAGTAACTTCCGTTCACACTGTCTCTTGTCCTAAATCCCAGCATCTTGAAACCATTTCAAGTAATGCTAATTTAACTAGAAGTCTAAGCAATTAGTATAGGCTTTAGAAACTCTTTCAGAAGTTAAATTGCTTTACTTGGTGGCATCTGAAAAGGCTACCTTGTGTTCAGTAGTCATGGCAAGCTTCTGTTATGCTCAGAATGTCAAATGACTTTACCTGGATAAGGGGCAAAATATACAGATGGCTTCTTCCTGACTCATCTTAACCTGTAAGCCTGTTTTGTTGATGTGGACAAACAGATTGTTTTTCACACCCATTTTAAAGAACCTCTTTGTAAATTCATGGGATAACTTCACTTATCATGACTACATTAAATAGTGGAAAAGCAGAAACCCCTGCAATGAAAGAAAGTAGGGTAGATTAGAGGTGCACCCATAGAACTGAGCTGGATCACAGGAGGTGACAGTTTTCGTGACCATCTCAGAGGCTGCAGTTTAAGAGGGGCCCGTAAGCCCTCACTCCTGAGCATGTGATAAGACTTAGGTGTAAGTACATTTAATTAGAGCATTGCCCAGGCTCCATCCAGATGTTATTATCTTTTATGTTTTTTTTTTTTTTCTTTTGATCTTTCTGCTCTACTTCTGTTGTCTTCAGAAAACCAAGCGTGGTGTGCCAAAACAGATTTTAAATATTCAGCTCTTAACATGTTTGAATACAGACAGTTCTCACAGTTGGGGGCCATTATTTTCTGGAGGCATGTGCAGAGGGTTATCAACATTAATGAGAGTCATGTGCACATGCAAATAAAAAGCAGATACACCATGGAGACTGTGGATGTGTGTGTGTGTCTCTCTCTCTGTGTATAAGTGGGTAACAGTGTGCAAGGTACACGTTTCTATATGCTTCATGGGTAGAGAAAAGTATCGCTTTTGTTCCTTAATAAAGGGTTGTGTGTGTGTGTGTGTGTGTGTGTGTGTGTGTGTGTGTGTGTGTGTATGA
>PVLC010000089.1:85498-290498 GCA_004027655.1 Graphiurus murinus
AAAAAAAAAAAAAAAAAAAAAAAAAAAAAAAAAAAAAAAAAAAAAAAAAAAAAAAAAAAAAAAAAAAAAAAAAAAAAAAAAAAAAAAAAAAAAAAAAAAAAAAAAAAAAAAAAAAAAAAAAAAAAAAAAAAAAAAAAAAAAAAAAAAAAAAAAAAAAAAAAAAAAAAAAAGCCCGCCTCATGTGCTGGGTTTTAAGGCATAAACATGGGAGAGCTGGAGGCACCTCCCATCACAGTAGCAAGCAGTAGGGTTATTTCTCTGCTGCTCAACTCTCAGACCATATAGCTTGGTCTGAGAGACCTGAAATTAGGTTTCCCAGAAAAGATGAGAAAGGAAACCAGAATGTCTTACGTTACAGAATGCTCCAATTCTTATAATTCTCCCCCCTCCACCGATGTGCCACAGACACCTTCATTTATTTATTCACACAATAAACCTCACACTGTCATGTATAACCTCTGAGGGGCTCTCCGAGGATATCGAAAGTAACCCAACTCCAGTGAAGTTAAAAATAGTCCCTCCACCAAATTAAACATTATCTAAGTTCTCCACACAGTTATTAAATACATAGAAGATCACCTCTGTGCATAACCTACAAATGGCTTAGATTACATATTAAAATTCTAATTAAAAGTCTTTGTCTTATCTCCATTGGCTGATTTGAGATTACAGAGTGAATTCTGGTTTGGAGAGAAAGCTCATAAGGAATCAAGATTTCTGAGGGTGGCAAGTTGGAAATTAAGGGCAGAACTGAAGAGTATTTCTAACACGAGAGAAAAGAATGCCAAACCGTGAGAAACTTCTGAAACCCTCCTTAGACCTTGAGTGTTTAGTGTCATAAGGGATTCTCTGGTGACTTCTGATTCACAGAACTTTACTTTCTTGGGAGCTGGAAGAACAAAAGACATGAAAAACTAAAATTTCCTGCAGGATGTAAGAGGAAAGTATCACCGTGATTATATTAAATATTAAAATTTTAAAAAACCTGATCCTGCAATTTGGCTGATTAGAAAACATATTATTAAATATAACTAAGGCTTTCCAATGTTTAAGGTCCAGAGTACAGTAAACATTGCTTAGATTTCCTCTTAATTCACAATTTAAGTGAAAGTAGTATTTCTGACAACACTGTTCCAGAAAGTCATGGATAATTTAATGGAAAATATGAGGAGGTGCTTCATACCATCAAACATCTGCAATATTTCTAATAGGAGGAAAAGTTCAGATTTTCCCTAATAACCCTATATAGATTTTATAGTCTACCAGATCAAATCCCTGACAGCTGAAATTTGTTTTAGAAAATATCAATGAAATATTTTACTCATCAATTAGTAAGCAATAAGATATTTTGAAGTAAGGAAAGAGTATTTTTGTCTTCTTTATTCTCCAACAGCTGCTGGAAGTCTACTCTGAGAGCATACAAACAGAGAACAGAATGTTAATATTTTGAACCTTAACAAAGGAAAACTATTTGCATTGTCCTATATGTAAATGAAACAATATGTTTTTCTATGTTTCTATAAAGGCTTCCATAAGTAGTCTCAGACTTACAGCATAATGAAGGGGAAAAAAAGTGTAGTTGATTGAAGAGAGTTGATATTCAACACAAAGGAATTTCAAAGAAGTTAGGAAACTCCCACAAGGGGATTAGGCAGAAAGCATTAGTGAAGATTTTACTACATTTACCTTGTACAGTCTTTCTTTAAAAAAAAAAAATCACAGAATATTCTACAATATAAATATTTCCTTTGTGAATTACAATTTGGGATTTTTTTCTGATTAGACATATATTATTCTGTATCTTGTTTTTTGAGTGAAAGAACACCTACCTGACTTTTCCAATGGCTGTTCCCAAAGCTTCCCAGTGATTGGTGGAATGTTCTTCCCAGGCAAGCTTCAGGGAAAGTGCTATCTCTCATCTTCTGTCATGTGCAGTCTTCCCCATCCAAGTCTTTTGATAAAAGTCAGGATGAAGCATGATTTATTAATGTGGCAAAGTCATTACAATCCTGAACTCAAATGCTATTGGACCTTTCCTTAGCTACTGCTGTTTAAAGAAGTCTTTAAAAACCAATTTAATTTCCTTCCGCCCAGTCAAGTTTTCTCCACAGATAATTGGCTTTCATTATATGCACAAAAAGCATCCGTGAAGTCAGTATGTATGAGGCATTTAAATATTTTCAAATGAAAGTGTGCAGTATTTATGTTTGGGTGCCCAAACACACACTTTCATTTGATTTTGTGGAAGCGATCATTAACACTCCTTAATGTAAGAGAAAGCACTGTGGAAATTGTAAAGGCTCCATAAGCAGCAGAGTTAATCATTAGGAATAGTAGAAGCTCAATAAAGTCAGTATTGTAGATGTCATGTTCTATTTTAAGCAAGTGCCTTCCTTATGCAGGAACACGTTCTCCCTGGCAATCATGCTGAGTTTTTGTGTGCTCACTACTTGAATACTTCGGTTTCATTTTCTGTTTCTTTCTTTCTTTCTTTTTTTTTTTTCCTAAGCATCACTTCCAAGATTTAGAATCTAGTACACTGTTGTCATCAAAAGTATATTTGAGAGTCTAGTGCAGAATTGCTAATTGTTCCTAAGTACCTTGAAACATTAGATTTGCAATGTTTATAATTGTCTAAATATAGCATGACAATATGAAATCAATTACCATGCACATCACTTTTTGACATTTCAATGCATTACAACTGTAGTAAAGTTGCCATAAACTTTTATTTAAAAAGCCACAGCTTCTATTGCCTGGAAATTGAGCTAATGAAATAATATTTGATAGTAAACCTCGGAGAAAATAGAGTAAGACATGCAATGCTGACATGGGTCTACTTACTTGAATATTCATCTTCTTCTGGATTAAGAATAGATTCTTGAAGTCAAAGAATTTCACATTGAAGCATTTTGAGGATCTACTTTTCTCCCCTGTTCTGCTGGTGAACTATTATCAAATAAAAAGATCCCTGTTTAGATAACTATACACCTAGTTTATAAAAGTCACTTAACTTCTGAGAACTGGCTGATATTTGGAAACTCCTTCCTTGTCCCAGGTGCCTGTTACTGTCCAGTTTCAAATTAGATTCACCCAAGCTGTACAGCCACAATCTCCTGCATGTGTTCCTCCTGGGACCCAGGGTAGTCACCTGGGAGTGGCTTTGCCTTGGTATTTACTTGCTTTTTGATTGAGAGGAGAGGGCTAGCAATTTTTTTTTTTTTTTTCATTTCAAGATCAAAGAGAGACGCGTCGGGGGACAAAACAGTTTTCTGAGTTGGATTTGGGTCTGAGACTTGCTGTGTTTGTCATTGATGAACAAACCCAAACAAGATGTGGAGCAAAACAACTCTCTGCACTTGACTTCATCGAGTCACTGTGAATCAAAAGAGAAAATCCAATCATAAAAGAAAGAAAATGCTCCAAGCAAATTAGCTTCTTCTCTCAGTCCCACCCTGTGCCCTGAACCCCCAGACCTCTCTGCAGACCACGGCAGGTCTTCCTCAGGTTGAAGAGTAACTACCGCTGAACACACAGCACTTAATGAACTGAGGTCAGGCTGCATCGAGTTGGCATTTGCAGTGATAACAAATCAGAAATGATAGCATCATAGAGATTTATGAATTTTTTACCCCTGTAGTCACAAACATCAGACGTTTACTTTATAAAGAGAGCTTTTAGATCCTTCCTGCAGTTTCCATAGTGATTTCAGTTTTTCCCTTTTATCACAGATTGGCTGAAGTGCTGCTACCCTTTGTGCGTTAAAAGGCTTGTGCTACCAACTGTCGATATTATAAAAGGTGGCTGAGGCAGACACGCAATATATACTGCCAAAAATAATTGAAACAGAGACACGTTGGTGAAAGGTTCCAGAAGGGAAATTTTTTTTTTCTTTTCTGAATAAATGTGATAGTACAGGAGAAAAATAATTTTGCCTGAATCCTCATAATTACTTTGAGTTAAATGTAGTTATATTTTACGCAGTGTACTATACTTATATTAAAACACTCATCATACAAAACATAATCCTTTCATAAAAGGCTTTAATATAGCTTACACGGTTCTAAGTGTCTGGGCTTGTTAAACATAAAAGTTCATTATGAAAACATTTTCACTTCAGTTACTTTAGTTTCAGCTGCAATGTTTATTCCAGTACTTATTCTTCTCTTTTATCTCTTGGTTTACTCAATTTTATTTTTTTTTCTATTAAAAAAAGTTCACTGCATTTTCAAATTAATCCAGACTATCCACAGCAAAACAGTGGTAAAAACCTGTGGAAGAAATCTGTGCATTTCTCTCTAACATTTAATAAAGTGAGGGCTCAGTTATTAATATACTTCTACCTTGTTTTATGGAGTTCTCCCATTAAAATTGAGCATTTAAATGAATTTTAAATGTTATACTGATTTTTCTTTTAATTCTTGTAGTATTTAATAATGTTGGCACCTGAATAATCCTAGTCACAGGTTGCTATAATCCTAAAAGAAATGTCTGTTCTCTCTGACTACTTATTAAATATATTGAATTCTTGTCATGATGCTGTAGATGTATGACAAATAAGCTTTTAGTTCCAAATATGCTTTTTTTAGACTATGAGGAAAATAATACTACTGTCAATTACTATTACAGTTAATGCTTTATTTCTACATATTAAACTATTGGAATAACAATAAGTATAAGGGTAATTGGCATTTTTCAAAAGAATATTCCTGTGCCAGTAGTAAAGATACAACACATTCTTGTATATTTCATATTAAGATCATCCAATTTCTATAAAGTTACAGAGATCTATGAGCTCTGCCCTATGGTCACTCTAAACTATAGTTTACTCTGTCTCACATACTCTTTAGTTAAAATTTCCAAAGAACATATAGCCTAAGTTAGCTAGCTAATTTCTGAATTTTTACTCAGTGTGAACCAAATCATGTACCATGATAAGATTTTTCCTTCTCCTTTTCATCCCACTTTTATCTGGGAATATATACTATAGGTGGATTTTGAAAGAAAATATAAAATTTTTATCATGTATGTTAAGAATTCTAAGGGATGGTGTGACAGGTAGGCATGGTACAAGGATATTATTTTAGTGATGTTCTTGAGGGTTCAGATGTAGGGATTTTCTATGATTTGGTAGATGGCATAGTTACATACAAGAAAAGACAAAGTAATAATTAACATGGAGATCTCACTCCAGTCTACACAATCATACTTCTCAACTTCACAGAGTCTAAAACAGGAGTTGAAGCAGCACTAGAGTCCATGTTAGCTAGAATGTGTGGATCTAGTGGTTGGATGAATTCTTCTTAAACATATCACACACCAAGCACTGTAGTAGATGTTGGGTGTTTCTACATTTGTGGATGAGAGACATCATCCTTGCATTAATGGAAATTCTACTCTGGCAAGGAGGTAGAGGGCAAAAAAGTGGTAAAGAAAGAAAATACACAATTTTATTGAGGAAAAATCAGTCTTTGAGATATGTGATGTGTGCATGGGGGCCGGGGGTGGGAGGTTAATCCAGGGACAGCAAGATCATTCTGTGCTTGAAAAAGTTAAAGAAGTCAGTGTGAGTGCAGCCAAGTGAGCAATCGTGATGGGTATGGAAGCCATAACTGGTTGAAGGTCAATTTAGTTCCAAACCTAGGGAATATCACTGAAGGGTTTTAAGCAGAAAGTGTGACATGATTTTATGTATGTATGTATATATGTATGTATGTATGTATGTATGTATTGGTACTGGGGATTGAGTCCAGAGGCATTCTGCCTCTGAGATACACCCTTTTTTTCATTTTCTATTCTGAAACAGGGTCTCAGTAAGTTGCTGAAGCTGTTCTCAAATCTGTGATCCTCCTGTCTGAGTCTCCCACGTACTGAGATTATAGGCATGTACCACCATACCTCACTCCAAATTTTATTTTTAAAGATTATTCTACATACCTTGTGTAAAAAGACTAGAATAAGAGAAATGTAGAAACAAGGAGATGAGTTAGGAGATGGTTCTAGTGAAGAAATGCTGGTGGCTTGGGAATACTAGGGGAATACTGTCAAGAGAGGCCATGAGGATGGATGTGCATGGACACCAGCCAAGGTAGAATTATTAGGCAGTAGGTAGCATGACAGAAGGACAAGCCAATGATTCTCAGGTTGTTCCAAATAGGGTTGGAGGCTGTGGAACAGAGAAGAGGAAGGCAAATACTTGACAGTTGGTAGAGAAGAACTTCAATTCTAGACATATTAGATTGTAGACTTCTATGAAGGTCTCAGATAATGGTCTGGATTGGAGACAAATCTGTAAGAGTTCAACATATAGATAGTATTTAAAGACATTTGATTCTTTACCATCGCCTAGGGAAAAAATTGTGCAGAAAATAGAAAGCGAGTTCTAAGCTGGAGATCTGAGAAGTGGCAACATTTAAAGGTATGATAAAAGGAGGAAATAGCCACACATGTAGGGGCAAAACAAAGACTGTGGAGCCTCAGAAGCTCAGCTTAGGAAAGGCAATTTCAGAAAGGAGCGAATGGTCCCCTGGGCAGAAAGTTGCTGAGAGGTCCAAGAAGACAAGAATAGTAAAGAGTCTTCTGGAACAAGTTGCACAGAGTTCACAGGTGGCTTCCTGGAGGAAGACACTATATCAGAATGAGTTGGGGAGGAAACTGGGATGTGAGGAAGTGGAGATCTCATGTTGCAGGAATCTTTGCAAAGTTTGGTTATGAAAGGAAGCAAATGGTCCAGGAACTGTGGAGGAAGAGAGAAGTTCAAAGAGATTTTCTTTCTTTCTTTTTTTAATATAGAAAATTCTGGAGCAGGTTAATAGTATTGGGACTTATCCATCCATGAAATGGACTTAATGGTTGAGGAGAAAGAGAAAACAAGTGAAGAATAAAGTCCTTGATAACCTTGATAAGGCAGAAAGGGATGGGACTCAGAGCACAGGCAGGATGGACCTTTGCTAGAATAAGGGGCACGTCACCTGTTGCAGGTAGAGAGATGGAAGAGGAGATGGGTGAAGAAGCAGGTAGGTGTATAGCTTCTGTTTTCTAAATGAAGTTTGAGCCAAGGTGATCAGCTAAGAGCAAGGGGAGAAGAGAGCAGGTAGAGGTGTGATGACAGAAAGGATGAAATATGCCATCTTGCGTTAAAGACAAATTATTCAGGATACATGCAAAAGAAGGTAGGGAAAACTTTACACAGGAGAGACCACTGCAATGTGAGCTTTGCAGTAGAGAAAAGAGATCAGCTCAGCTCTGAATATAGAAATGACAAGTGGGATTTATACCCAAGGAGCAGGGTTGGGTCAGTGGATGGAAAATTACTTAGAGGAAACATCAAGGTGAGGGAGATTCTGGCTAAACTGACTTGACAGGCTTCTTGCTGAAGGCAGGCCGGGGTGATAAGATATAAAGGGGATACAATAAAATATTAAGTGAGGGGATGAAGAATTTGATTTGACACTGAGGGTGATCAAATATCAAGGGTGGGGGTTTCATCAAATTGATTCAGCATCATTGTTGTGAAAACTGGACTAAGTAGGCAAAGGACAGAGCCAGGGCTGGGGTCTAATTTAAATAAAGCTCATAGGAATCTGCCTAGAGTTTGGTCAGGGAGAGAGAGTTTGTCACTTGTAGGATGGAAATATGGGTTTACTAGGCAAATATAGAAGGGTGTCAGGTGGGTTTGAGTACCTACTTGAGCTTTATGATGGTGAATTTAATATGAGACAAATGCTAAATGCATAGTTGATTTTTTTTTTCCTCCAATGCAGTTTGGGTGTTTGATATGGGAAGGTACTAGTTGAGGCTTTGCTAAGAAAAACTAAAGGAATTTGATGAAATGAATTAGGAACATTTTCTGGCCGTGGATGTATCAGTGGACTATGGAATCCTATCTGGGGAAGGAGAGAAGTCTCCCCCCTTCTCAGGAAGGAAAATGGCTATGGTCCATGGGTAGTAGATATGGATGAGGTTGGAGAGTGTATAAATAATGAATTGGGAGATGGAAATCTGAAAATGAGATATTGAAGTTGAGATATCAGAGGGAGCATAGGGTAGTGTAGTTTCCATTGAGGCCAAGGGTAATGTTCATATAACATCTTGTGGTTAGCAGTAGCTGCACGAGGGAAGTAAGTTCTCCATGTATGCAGCTTTCAGAAAGTTCTAAGGAAAATATTTGGGAGTCTGTGTGTCTTAGAGGAACACCAAGAGGAAATACATCTCAAGGGTAATAAGACCCTCAATTAGAGGTTCTTATTACCTCAATTATGAAATAAAATGCAAATGATGGAGAAGAATTGAAGACAAATTTGAGGGAAGCTGTATTGTTTGACAGGTACACTTTAAAGGATCTTGATTAAATAAAGGTATATGCAAAGCATAGAAAGGAAAGTGGGACTCCAAAGATGGAAAGAACAGAATGGCAACCCCTGTCAGGGAGGAAAAGATTGGAATGAGTTGAGCTGTGTGAGAAGCATGGTAAATGAAAGAGGCGTTTCAACCTGTGTCCTCAGGAGGATCAAGACAGGGATCAAATCGCTACTTGAAGCACATGGGGTCCCTCATTCAATCATGTGGTTACTCAGGAGCTTTTACATAGTCCCCACTGTGCAGGGACTCGTGCTAGTCAGCATGAGGTTGGAAAGCACAAACCTCACCCACAAATAAAGGTAACTACAAAAAAAAAACCCATAAAAATATTAGTGAATAACAAAGAAGTGACATAGGCACCACTTTAAGTAATTTCTACCCATTTGCTATTGATCTTATGAGCAACTCTAGGGGTTGATACTAATATTATTTCCATTCTACAAATGTGAGAGTGGAGGCAGAGAGAAGTCAACTAAGTTGTTTAGTAACACACAATTTATATAGAACAGGAAAGCTCTGAATCAAAATTATCTGGCTATACATTTTATAAATCTATTATCAGAAACTCTCAGAGCCAGATATGCTTTGGAATTCAGAAATTTAGGGGACTTCAGGATATAAGACAATGAATATGTTTTTATTCTATAATATCCCCAGTATCATCTGATGCAATGGCTATTATGAACTTATTAATATTTTTATAATGAAACATATGAGTGTGATACTAAATGGGATAAAAAATAAAGAGTATTAAATTTCACATACAGTTAAGGTAATGTTTTGAATACAAATGAGTTCCAGTATGAAGGAAAGAGGGAAGGAAGAAAGGAGGGAAGGAAGGAAGAAAGGAAGAACAGAAGGAAGGAAGGGAGGGAGGGAGGGAGGGAGGGAGGTCTTTTTGGCTTTTTAATTTTTTTTTTATTTTTATTTTTTCCAGTACTGGGGATTGAACTCAGGGGCATTTTATCTCTGAGCTACACCCCCAGTCCAATTTTTAATTCTTTATTTTGAAACCAGGCCTCACTAAGTTGCAGAGTGCCTCACTAGGTTGGCTGTTTTTTAATTTGGGAATTGCAGATAAAAGATTATGTGTCTAGCTGGGTGCAATGGTAAATGCCTATAATCCCAGTACTTGAGAGGGTGAGAAAAAATGATTGCAAGTTCAAGGTCACCTCAGCAACTCAGTGAAACCCTCAGTGAGACCTTGTTTCAAAATTAAAAAAATAAAAAGGGCTGGGGGTGGAGCTCCTAGATAGAATGTGCCTGTGTTCAATCCCTAGTGGCACAAAATATTAAAAAATATATAGATAAAAAATTTAAAAAGGGCTGGGACTATAGCTCAGTGGTAGAACATCCCTGTGTTCAATCCCCAGTACCAAAAAAAAAAAAAAAAAAAAAAAAAATGTGGGCCTATGTCGGGGGCCTAGCCCGACCCGAAAGACCCCGCCACTAGATGGCGCCTGGCAGAGTGCCAGAAGTGGCTGCAGGTGGTATCATTCTAGGGCTGCGCCACGCCAGAGCGCATGCACCAGCACGCCAGGCTTGTGGCCGGCCCAGGTGAGAGCTGTATGAGACGCCTGGTGGCTTAGGCCCTGTGTGGCTTTAAGAGCCTCCACCTCTCGCATGTAAGGGAGAGGCTGGCTGGGTTGTTGCTGGAGTGGGTTACTGGAGAAGTTCTGGGAGGAAAGGTTGTTGGTTGCTAGTGGAAGGTGGATTGCTGGAGAGAGGGGTTATTGGGAGTCTCTTGGAAAGGCACTATTTGGAGAGACGGCTTCTGTGCTGTGTTTGTTACTGCTTGTGTAGTGCCCTCGATCCCAGAGAGAGAGGTATAATAAAGAGAGGTTTGAATCAGCAACATTCAGGCAGCATCTTTATTGGGGCCTCACGGTTGAGGGTTCAGCCTGGGGTTCCCGATAGGCCTATGTCTTACATAAGGCACAGAGGAATAAGAGGGATGAAATTTAAAAGATTTAACAATAGCATAGCTAGAGCACTGGCCAACTAGAGGAAAGACTACAAACTGGCATCAGAGAGGGATCTTAAGGCCTGGCCATGTTAAGAATCAGCCTGTTAGTTGTTATATTTTAGGAAAGTCCAAAGAATGCCAGAGAGGTGGCTTGGAGCTGCCAGGGAAACCATGAGTGAAAACAGTGGATAAAAAGTTGACCTTGAGGCAATAGCTCTTAAAAAGCAAACAATAAGAAATATTTTAGTACATTATCAACAAGTACCTTGGAGAGAGACCATTAAGTTATAATATTCTAGCACTGTTACAGTTATACATACAGATCAGTACAGCAAAAAGGAGGAACATTTGATACATAAGAATGGATGGTAGGGGCAGAAAGGAAGGGAATGTTTTCTTATTACATTTATATGTAAATAATAGTAAAAATAAAGGTAAGCATCAAGATCTCATATGTGCCGAGTACTATTCTAAATACTTTATATTCTAAATAATTTGTATCTTTCAAAAATACTCATCTAATGTTCTCAACAGCTTTAGGGGGAATACTAACTACTGTTCCCAGTTTCACAGATGAGAAAACTGAGGTGCAAATCAGCTAAAAAAAAAATGTTGCCAGTTAAATAGTCACTAAGAGATGGAGCCAGGATTAGAACCTTTCGATCTGG
This sequence comes from Graphiurus murinus, assembly GCA_004027655.1. Taxonomy (NCBI): domain Eukaryota; kingdom Metazoa; phylum Chordata; class Mammalia; order Rodentia; family Gliridae; genus Graphiurus; species Graphiurus murinus. Next base: position 96,494 of record PVLC010000089.1, read on the forward strand.
CTCTTATGTTCAGACACAGAACCACACCCTCTACACAGTGCTCTAAGTGCACCTTTCCTACCACTCCCTGCACTCCACCAAAGATCTGAGCATGAGGTCCGGTCTCATGCATTTACACTGCACAGTGCCCAGGTCTTCGTGGGTGCCCAACAAATGGTTGCTATTATTGTCGCTATTACATGAGATAATGCTGGAGAGGTCTTGAACAGTTAGGAAGAGAACTGGGAAAAGAGAATCATAGGCAGAGAATACAGAGTGAGCAGTGGCGTGGAAACCTGTGGCAGCCACCCCTGTTGCAATTCCATTTTCACCGGCAAGGAAAAAAAAAAGCTTCAGATTGAAAGGGATAGAACCAACAGTGGTTGCAAACTGGAAACACATCATGGAGAAGTCCAGTGGCATGAATATGTGAAATTCCAGGTGAAGAAAATAGAAAGCTTAGCAAGGACCAGAGGAAGTAGAGAGTGGCTGTCCTGCCCACGGGTACTCATGATCAGACCTCCCAAAGCATCAGCTTTCATCCTTTGGCATAGAGGGATTTAGAAGTAAGATGATTTTTTTAAGAGCATATAGGGGCTTTGAAAAAAATTAAGCATCAGGAACATGATAAGCCAATAAAACCATACAGAGTCCTCTTTGTGTTAAGTAGACAAATGGGGGAAATTTTCAGAATATGGAACGTGGGTAAACAATGTGCCTGTATCAAGAAAAAGGAGAATGGTTAAGATTCTTGAAATTAGAACTCAATGAATCTGACTCAAATTTCTGGGGAAAAATTCTAAGACAGATGAGTGAATAGATTGGTTATGAGCCATTAGAAAAGGAAACCTAATCTGAAGGATCCTTGGATTCTTAAAAAAAAAATGAGCCATCTTAAACCAAGTTGACATCCTTCTTTGATAAGAGCTTCCCAGGCTAGCAGATTATTATCTCAAGACTTCATGTGGACAAGACAGGGAAGTCTGGGATGCTTTGTAGCTATGAAACCTTGGTCTCTGCCTCTATCCCACTAAGGTCCTTTAAAGAGTAATTTGAAATCAAGGGATCCATGAGCAGAAACTGCTCTCAGATCAACAAAGGAACTTGAAAAGACGTCATGCCGAATAATAGAGAGATTTGGTCTACAAATAGACAGGGACAGGAAGGAGATAACAAAATGCTGTCTTTAGAGACTTTAAGGTATTATGTGAAGGAAGACTGAGGTGTATGCATACACATAGTAGACCTCCATGGCTGTTGGGAAAATGTCTAAGTGGGGCACAGTCAGATGGATGGTCCTTTAGGATGAGTCTCATTCAGTCCTATATTATGAATCAGGACTGAAAATTGAAGGAGAAAGGTGATTTTATCCAATTCTATAGAGTGCTAGGAGAAAACCAAGATGCTGAAGTTCTGGTTAGATGTTCTTTCAATAGCTCAATAGCACCTAGAAGCTAATTTGACTCCTTCTCCATGATACTGGGAAGCAATAATCTACCAAACTCAACTGACTTTCCCCAAAGTTACTGTGTTCTAAGTAGAAAAAGCCAGAGACTACAAGTTTAGAACAATATCCCAGCCTGACGTGGTATATTCTTTAAGTCTGATGTAGCAATTGCCCACTTCTAAAGAATTTAATCTGCTTCATGAGGCATATTAAATTTGACTTTCCGGTTTGTACTAAAGATACATTATTTTCTGGTTGATAGTCAAGTCTATTAAACTGACAGAACTTTAAACCAAGTATGCAAATACTCTCCATCAATACATTAAAAAAAAGTTTGGTGTACCAGTAAGCAGTAATTTTCAATAATGACAGCATGTATGTTTTCTTGTCATTTACAACAGCAAACACGATAGGGGTCATTTTATAAACCACTTAAATACTCAGTACAAAAACAAAACAAAACAAAAAAAAACACCCTACACTGCTTCATGTCAGGTAACTTTGACATGAAGTATTTCCAATGGTGCCTTTCCTAAGAGACCTCAGACATCCTGCCTCTACAAGATGGAAGCAAAGCTTCATGCAAGCAGATCTAAGTGGCTCCGCCAACTTTAGAACAGGAAGGAAAATTAGAATGAAGCAAACATCTTTTATATGCCAGACACTGTCGTCGCATTTATTCCTCATAGCAATCTGTGAAGTACTCTATTAAGTACATATTTGTCTGCATACTGATTTACCAAAAAAAATTGAGATTGTCCATGAAGCAGGTACTAATATTCTAATTTTGCCAATAAAAAAAACCAAGGTTCCAAGTGTAATTAGTTTGCTCCAGGTGTCAGCTAATAAATGAAAGGACCCAAAATTCAATCCAAATTTGTTTATGCCAAAGCTTTGTGTGTTCTTTCCTCTGTGCAGAAAGTGGTATCTTCTAGATGATTAAAAAAAATCAAGTTTAGAGAAAATGAACTTGAAAATTGGCATGCTTTTATGGTAATTCTTTTGGTACTTATGTAAAATCCATATATTTTAGACAGGTGTAATGATGTACACCTGTAATCCCAGCTACTCAGGAGGCTGAGTCAGGAGAATAGTAAGTTTGAGGCCAGCCTGCAGCTTAGTAGGACCCTGTCCCTAATTAATAAATCAAAAGGGCTCAGGATGTAGCTCAGTGGTAGAACACCGCTGGGTTCAATTCCCAGTTCCACAAACAAACAAACAAAACTATATTTTTTCAAAATGTGTTTTTTTGTCATTCCATCTTTAAGCCAAGTGAATGATTAAATTAATTTTTGACGCACAGATAAGATACAACACTGGGTCTAACCTTGTCTATCTCCATGAGTTAGGATAGAACTGGGGAAAAGAAGTATGGAAACAAGAATTCTCACCACTGTTCTATCACATACACTCTGTGGGTACCTGTAAAATGAAAGCCATTGCTAGATTATTTCTACAACCCCTTCTGTCTCTGACCCTCTTCTCTCACAAAACTCAAAGTAGCTCCACATGGAGTCATATCTAGCAGACACTGCAAAACGGAATAAACATGAGAAATATAAACCCGAAGCAAACTCATTATTTGATTCCAGAAGACAAAAGCCTTTTACAATGCATTAAGAATGTATATTTCCCCCTTGCTACCTTAGGTTTTCTGATTTAGGATAGGATCAAGGGTAGAAATAAGAAACTTGTGGGAAAATTTGATCTGTTTCTTGTAATTCTAATCCAATTACAAGCAGAAAATGCCAAATATATCTTTGAAAACCCCATCATTAAATTCCTTGCTCATTTTTATAAGCTTAAGAGTTTAGATAGTTTTGATGCAAATTCTAGACTCCTGGGTACCTTTCATATTCAAGCAACATGAGAAGTAAATATGCAAAACTTTATAAGATCAAAAATTCTTCCTCAAGGACACTTAGTTAGACTCATTTCTTCTTCTTCCTTCTTTTCTTTTTCTTTTTTTTTTTTTCTTTGCTTTGCTTCATCTGAAAGGAAGATCTGTTTTTGTGATAAAATAAGACAGATGCCTGACACAAGTTAGGACTCAATGACAAATGGCAAGTATCATAATTTATTGTTTCATTCACTTAATTCAACAATACATTTAAAATACCTGCTATGTGCAAAGTACTGTGATGAGTGCTGAGAATAAAATACAGTGCAAAAAGAGTCTTGTGGAGTTAATAGCCAGTGGAGAAGACATGAAAATTGCAAAGGATAGAAAGGATAGGTGTAGATTCTAAGAGAAAACATACTAGGACAGCTAGTCAAGGGGAAGGATTCTCAAAGAGGAGACACTTGGAATGAGACCTGAACTACTGTATTATTTAAACAGGCAAAGATGAAGGGCAGATTTCTACAAGCAGAGGGAAAGCATGTGCAAAGGCCCTGAGGTGGGGGAATCACATGCCAAGTGTAAATGGAGTGAGGATAATTTTCTGCTTCAGAAAAAGCAACATGGTGGCATAAGGAAAGATAGAGCTGGGGATGCAGGAAAGAACAAACCAAAGAAAGCTTATGTGTGGTTATGTTAAGAGCTTTGACTTTTTTTTTTTTTTTTTCGGTACTGGGGATGGAACCTGGGGGCATTCTAACTCCGAGCTACAGCCCCAGCCCTATTTTTTTATTCTTTACTTTGAAACAGGGTCTCACTAAGCAGCTGAGGCTGGACACGAACTCAGATTCTCCAGTCTCAGCCTCCCAAAAGCTGGGATTACAAGCGTGTGCCACCACACCCAGCTGAGTTTTGACTTTTATCTTAAGAGAAATGGGAAACCATTTAAGGGTTTTAAAAGTTAGGGTTAATGGAAGAGGGAACGTAGCAGATTGTCCACCCTGTGATTGCTACTACAATTTTGATATTACTTTTGAGACTGCCTTTCAAGTTTTTCCTCCTTGTATCAATTTATCTAATTTATGGGGATTTTCTATGAGACCTTCCAATTAGGCATGGCTTCCCAGGTAAAGGGAACTATCCTGACTGGTGTGAATTTAATGTCATATGTTGCTGCTGCTGATCTAATCACGTGATCGCCTGATGCAGCCAGAAAGACTTTTTGACTGCTCAGACACCACGTAGGATTATCAAATGCTGACAGGCCTAAGGTACTATATTTCTATTTATTTTTTTTAAATTATACTAAGAAAGAAAAGCACCCTTAAAATTGAGGTATCTAATTTTACAGATCTTAGGGTATGTTAGTTCTCATTGTTTCTTTTTAAGACAAAGGCTGAAATGTATATTTCAAGATAAAATCTGATTTTATTTATTTAACTACTATTAAAAGGATAACAAATAATGTATTGATCATAAAAACTGGTTGAAAAAAAATGACCAGAATAACAGGTCAACAAAAACATTTCTGTCAGCTGTATGTGAGATGCGGTTATTTCTGAATGAAACTATAAGTGTTGGTGCAATATCTTAAATAAGTGTGGAGGTTTAAGTTTTGTTGTAGAAATCTTTCTGGTTCTAAATATGGTAAACTATTCTCACACAAACGTAAGGTAAAGACCTAAATACTTGATCTACTACCACAGATGAGACAGACACCAACTGGAGGCAGGAGAATGCCCGGATTTGATTTGGTTTTGAAAGCTAAGAGTCCTGCCAACAAAGAATAATACAGAAAAGCCAGATTTTTCAAGAAGCAACTTGTGGCAAAGGAAAGAGAGTTTCATCATGAACCACTGCAAGTTGACTCTATTAGCAGAGGACACTGAATGGGTGTGTGTGTGTGTGTGTGTGTGTGTGTGTGTGTGTGTGTGTGTGTGTGTTTTTACTGGGGATTGAACCCAGGGGCATTTTACCTCTGAACTACACCCCCAGCCCTATTTTATTTTATTTTGAAACAGGTTCCACTAAGTTTTGGGGGCCCTCACCAAGTTGCTGAGGCTGGTCTCTAACCTGCGATCCTATCCTCCTGCCGTAGCCTCCCAAACACTGGGGTTACAGGTGTGCGCCACCACTCCCAGGTAGCTGAGGAAAGATTTAAAGGCTAAACCAAGTCCCACCCAATCCCCTAGGTTAAAAAGAAAATTCCTCCACAACTTATGCACAATCATGAGTCTTCTCCCCTTCAGATCCTTCCCATAAACCAGGGTACAGGAAAAGAAAATTTCTACCACAAGATGAATTATAAAAAGGAACAGATAAGGATATTACAATAAAGAAAATAAGAATAAGCAAAGGAACCACAAGTATGATAGATAAAGAATATTCCTCACAAAAGTTTTTTTTTAAGTTCAAATGGGGTAGATGAGACAGAAAAATATATTTGTCTGTGAATTAAATTATGGCAATTGCCTGTATGAAGCAAGAACATATCCTAGGATATAGGATCCCAGAGAAGAGATGGGTAGGGAACAGTAGGAAATAAAACATGAGCTTTTAGAGATCTGGGAAAAAGTGGAAGAAAAATAAAACCAAGAAATGAAGATCAATTAGAAGCATAATGGAGTACCAACACTGTTGCAGGCACAGTAAAAGATACAAATAACTAAGAAATGAGAAAGTGGGCAAAATCAAATGAAAGAGAATGAGGAAGAAAGATAGCAGACAGGAAAAGAGGGATAGAAGGGAAAATGGGAAGGCAAAGAGGTGGAAAAGATGGCACTTGGAAGTACTTATGCATGGTCACAGGAAATTGGAGTCTCAGAAAAGAAAAACTGAACTAATGAAATAGAACCAATATTAAAATATATAAAGAAAAATTTCCAAACATAATAAAATCTCCCTGTTGGAAAGGCGAACCATGCCTGGGGCAGGACAGGTGGGGGATGGCTCCAAATTCTCAATCCTAAGAAGTTATTAGAGGACAAGGAAAAAAAATTCTTTGGGTCTTCAGGCCAAATTGTAAAGTAACTTATAATAATTAAAGTGAAAACTATTACGATGGCTTCAACTTTTCCAAAGCAACACACACCCTACAAAATCCTAAGGGACAGACAATGTCATCTTAAAATATAAAATGAGCCAAAGTTTTATTCAAGTCCCCCCAAAAAAGAAATAAATCCTATAGTTTTAAGAATTAAAAATTTCAGAAAAAAATTTTTGGGGAACTGGGATTGAACCCAAGGGCTTTCTACCTCCAAGCCACACCCCTAGCCCTATTTTGTGTTTATTTTGAAACAGGATCACACTAGGTTGATGAGTCTCACTACTTGCTAAGGCTGCCCTTGAACCTGCGATTCTCCTGTCTCAGCTTCCTAAGTACTAGGATTACAAGCATGTGCCAACACACCCAGCTCAGAAAATATTTTACATAGCCCTTTCATGAAGAACCTACTAGAAAATAAACTTAGCCAAGTGTGGTGGTACATGCTATAATCCCAGTACTTGAGAGGCTGAGACAGGAGGATCACAGGTTCAAAGTTAGCGTTGGTAATTTAGTGAGACCTTGTTTCAAAATAAGGAATAATAATAATAATGATAAAGGGTTGGGGGTGTAGCTCAGAGGTAGAACCCCCCCTGGGTTCTACCTCCAGTGCCAAAGGGAAGAAAGGAAGAAGGGGAGGGAGGGAAGCAAGAAAGGGAGGAAGAGAGGGAGAAAAGAAATGAAATTCATGCCACCTAAGAATAATTGGGGAAAAATTATGACAAAAGACCAGTGGTGAACATTGAATTTACTTAACTATAAGAATCAGACTGACACAAGTATAGGGATTATGATACAGAAGGAAATATAATGATATAAACATAGGATATTAAAAATGTTGTAATACAACTTTGGAGAAAACAGGATAGAGGATGAAACATTTAAGTAGAGTTTTTCTCATTTTGGGGACATATGGAGACTAAAGTCAATTAAATCTTTATACATCATTAAAAAGAAGTAAAAATGTATTTAGTATTACAAGATAGTCCGAAAGATAAACTGCTCATCTAAAACTGAGTAGCAAGAGAGAAGGAGGTAGAAAAAAATATTAAAACATTTTATTGTTACTCATGGTACAAAAATAACAGATAATGCCAAAAGAAATGAAGGATAAAGTGAAGAATGAAAACCTATTATAATGTTAAGCAAGTTCAAGCTTATCAGAAGAAACAATACACGTATACGGCAATAAAGAAAAGCTACATGTAAAAGTATTTAAAAGTAATAAAACAGAGCCAAATATAAAGTAACAAACCTAAGACCAAACATATCAATTACATCATGAAATGCAAATGTTCTAATCTCACCTTTAAGAGAAAAATGTTTGCAGATAGTATCATAGAGAAATGTTTATCTCTGTTATCTGCAATAAAGATAAAGCAAAGAGATTAAAAATGCTTGTGACTAAAAAGATGGAAAAATACATGGCAAGCAAGTATGAACAAAGTCAAATAATGTGATCTTAATCTCAGACAAAGATTAGTCCAGTACATACAGTATTAATTAAGACAGATAAGGGCACTTTATAGTACTGAAGGTTATGATCCACAAAGAAGTTCTCAGATCTATTTACCAAATGATCTACCAGCATTCTTTGGATAAAAACTACTAGCAATACAACAACAACAACAAAAAAAAATAGAGTTAAATTTAATATATATACTACACCCCATACACATATATTTTCTATTGATATAGGAGGTTGAAAAATAATAAATTTGGTATCTCTAATGGATATATATCAAGTCCTATAGCCTGACAACAGGGAATATCTCTATTTTCAGATATCTAATTAATAATTATAAAAGGGGACATATTTGGGGCCACAAAGAAAACATTAAAAAAATTCCAAAAATGAAAGTAGTACTGAAAATATGACCTGATCAAAAATGCAGCCAAACAAAAACTACAACACAACACAAAAACCTAAAAAAAAAATTAAAGGCTTTTTGTTAAAAGACTATTAGGTCAAAGGGGATATTCATAAATCAAAATTGCAGAATATCTAAAACGTGACAATAAAACCCCATGCACAAGAACCTATGGAATTTAAAGCACCAATCACCAATAAAGTCATACTTCGATATCCACATTAATAAACAAGAAGGAATTAAAACACATGAATTTAAAAAATGGGTTAAAGACGGAATTAATACTCATGAAATTAAAAAATGGATTTATAATTCAAATGTAATAAATACATACATATATTATAAATTATATTAAATATTAGGGGCATTCTCCCGCCAAGCTACAAACCCAGCCTTTTTATTTATTCATCTGTTATATTTTGAAATAGGGTATCTAAGTCACTGTGGCTGGCCGTGAACCTATGAACCTCCTGTCTCAGCCTCCCAAGTACTGGAATTACAGGTGTGCACTACCACACCTGGCTAAATATAAGAAATATTAAAGTAAAACTAAAGTAATATGTAGAATATTCTGAGCTTCTACTACATATCTGTGGGACAAAGGCACAAAGGGAAAGATTAATAGCCTATTATGCAAAGGTTTGAAAATGGCCTTCATATATAGTTATGGATACATTTCTAAGATAAATTTTAAGCCAAAAAAAGTAAGATACAACCTGGCATGATAGCACATGCCTGTAATCCCAGTACTTGGGAGGCTGAGACAGTAGGAGTGCAGATTTGAGAACAGCCTCAGCAAGTAGGGAGACTCTCATCAACCTAATAGACCCTGCTTCAAAATAAAAATAACATAGAAAAATAGGGCTGAGGGAGTAACTCCTAGGAAGTAAAATGCCCCTGGGTTCAATCCCTAGTAACACACACACACACACACACACACACCAGTGAGATACAAAAGAGTATCTTATGTTACTATTTTGTAGTGTAAGATATGCTATTATTTTGTGTAGAAGACAAAGGGGTGAGGAGAAGGAAGAGGAGCAGGGTGGTGACAAGGAAGGGGGTAGGAAGTGTTTACCTATTGTGTGTGTTAAAACTGTTTTAGAAGTCAACAGAGCAAACTTTAAGACTCAACACCATTGGGTTGGGCATAATAAGTGTTTTTGCTTCTTTTTAATGAGAAGTATGAAACTATTTTAAAAAACAGCTTTTTCAAAAATAAGAAAGATAATTTAAATGACCAAAATAATAGCTCATGTAGGAATAGTTACATATCAATTAAACACACACATACACACAAGCACAACACACTAAAAACATATTAAAACTAGTCTGGGATAGGAGAAAATTACCCCCAAGAGATATTAGTATGTTGTATAATTAATATAAATTTCATTATTCTAAGTTAGCTTCAGTGAACTTTGGGTTTTGTGTTGTAATGTCTGGTTTTGTTTTATTTCTCTGCTCAGCATCCAGCCCCCTTCTATGGTCAACTTGATTTTCACCTGGAGGAACCACCATGTCAGCTTTCACCAGGTGCCTCAGGAGGAGTTGATGGAGGCTGGGATGCAGGCTAAGCCAGTTAGTGCTTTCCTTCTCCATCACCACAGGTACTGTCTCAGGTATGGACTCTCAACCAACTGGGCCTATGCCTGATGACATGGTATAAGCCTAGACTTTCTGATTGATCCATTGAGGAAGCAGTCTCTTATATTGGTCAGGTGTTGCATATAAGTCCAAAGTAGACAAGGGCCATTATATGGGCCTAAGAATATACTCAATCAGTGAAAGAAAGTACAGCTGAGCAAGGAACCTTTATAACAACATGTGAGCTCTAGATCCAACTGTGCCTGAAGGTAGGAAGCTCATGGACTTTACAGATTAACAGGTATTTTTTTGATACAATCTAAAGAAAGGTTACACATTACTCACAACCAAAGAGAGACTGACAGATATGGTAGCAATTATTTCCTTGCATCATAAAGTCTACTGAAATATTGATAAATCAGAAAATTTATCCAGTGTTACCATACTAGACTTGTTAAAACTAGGATTTGAATTCATGATTATCTGGCTTCAAAGCCCTACATGTAGCACCTTGATGATTCTTCCTATAACACCTTGATGTCAAAGTCTCAGATTCCAGAGAGAGAGAGAGAAAGTTAGAGAGAGAGAGAGAGAGGGGGAGAGAGGAGAGACAGAGAGAAAGAGGAGCATGCACATGTATTGTTGAACAGCATCCCATAAGAGGATCAATAACTAAATGGCCAAAAAAAGTCCCTGACTGAAGGTAGCACAACCATTAAATTCAATAGTCACACAGTGTTAAAGACCTGAAGGTTATTTCATGCACCTGGTGGCACTCAACTGCTGAAGGTATTTAAACCATCTTTTAGGTTTTCTCTCATCGCCTGTGACCAAACACTTTTGAGAATCAAGGAAAGGGTGAGATTTCATCGACAATTTCCTTCCCGCTTTTCCCCAAACCCTCTGGAAAAAAAAAAAAAAAAAAAAAAAAAGAACATAAGAGATAAGCTAATGGAATACATTTAATAATTTAAGTTATGACTTAGTCTTTCCAGGAAGTATTTCTTTTGACATTTTCTAAAAAGAAGAAAAAAAAAGTGAACAAAAATCTTGCCCCAGGATTCCCAACCATAGGTGGTATCAAAGGAACCCAAACCAAGAGGAAAGTTCCATTCATCAGCTTCCTGCTGGCCAACAATTTCTTGTGATAAGAGCCTGTGGAAGATCAGTAAGACACAATCATCCACTTTTTCATACTGTTTCCCCTGGTGGCAACAGAATTGGTTTTCTGAAACACGTTCTTAGAATTTTGTATACTATAAGATATAATGCTAATAATTGCTCTCATTATTAGAAAAACACGGTTTATAGCAATAATTCTCAACTAAAGGTGATTTTGCCTTCCAAGAGACATTTGGCAATGTTTTGGGTTTTCACACTTTGACAGGGGGCAGGGGGGTAGGGGTGAGTCTGATATCTGGTGGATGGAGACCAAGGATGCTGTTGTGGGAAAGTGTTTTCAAATTGTCTGAACCAAAATTTGAATTTCAAACTATCTGTCCTCAAAGCTCTCATTCTTTTTATAGAACCTTGATACTGAGGCTGCAAATGGGAGAGAAAAAAAGAGAGAGAGGGAGAGGGAGAAGGAGAGGGAGAAGGAGAGGGAGAGGGAGAGGGAGAGGGAGAGGGAGCAGAAGGAGAGACTATATATTTGGACAATAGCATCACATATGAAAAAAGATGAATAACTATAGAGGCAAAACATTTAAACAAAACTGAAATGTGCAGAACAACCTCCCACCATAAAAATGTCAATAATTGACAAGGTTGAAAAGCCCTGGTTCTGAGGGAGTGTGTAGCATTTGTTTTGTGTTGTCACAATGGCTTGCTATCAGTGTGTGTGTGTGTGTGTGTGTGTGTGTGTGTGTGTGTGTTTAAGGGAAGGGGGATTTGTAGATTTAGTGTAGATTTCGCATCTTCTCTTCCATCACCAGGCATCATATACTGGGTGCCCCGCTTTCTCAGGCTGAACCATCAGTGTGTCCGAGCTGAGCACTTTGCCAATGGAGTCCCTGTCATCTGGTGGCAGCAATTTCCGGCTGCCCTTATAGAAGCAAAACCAGCTGTTGATGTGGAAAAGATGGTTTCAATAGCAAAGATAAAATTAGATTCAAATCTGAGTCACTAAAATATCTCCAGGTGGGCTCTTTGGTTGCTGCAGTTTGGGGCCACCTCTTATCCTCATTTTGGAAGTATTGTCACGTCTCTGGGATCTGTTTTTGTCCTATCCCCAGTGTTAGCACCTGTTCATCTGACAAGGATGAAGATGACTCTCTTTGAGCCCTCGTTGCTGTGTGCTAATTTCCTAAGCCTTCCTGTCTCCCTCATATATTATGTCTCCACTCATCACCATTAATAGGCAAGCAATCCTTCTCAAACCACCTGTGGCCACACTTCAACCCATCTTGAGAGGCTCTCCAAAATGCATTTTAAATAAACTCATTAGCAAAATGTATATAATCAAGTAATATGCTTAAAAAAAAAAAAACAAAACAGTCTTAAATAAAGAGTGGATTCATTAGTGAAATTTCCACCTTCCCTCACAAACATGAAAGTTCTCTTTCTACAAGACTGAAGGGTCATCGTGGGAAGTTTCCTGTTGCTGTTCCCCACTGAGATTCTATTGAGGGAAATGGTCATTGCAAAGTAATATTAACTACTTCCTAGTCAAGTCCCAATGTTTGGGCATAGTTCTTTATTTTAGTGATAAATGCAACTCAGACTTACTATAATTATTCAGAAGAAGCTAGAGGAAAAAACAAACAAGCAAACAAACAAACAAAAACCCAAACCAAACCAAAACAAAACAAAAAAACTCTCTCTATACCCAGCTCCTGTAGTTCTTCAGCTCTGGAATGGTTTAGTATGAGTCCTTCCATATTCACATTAATTACCTATTCCTTCACTCAACAAATATATGTTGAGTACCTACTGTGTGCTTGGCTACTAGGTTATAATGGTGAATAGAAAGACACACTTCCTACCTTTAGGTACCTTATAGTTCAGTGAAGGAAGGAAACAGAGATTGGCAATTTCAGGTTATCATAGAAATAAAAGAATTACGAACTGTGATCAGCCCAAGGAAGGAAACAAATACAAAGTTGGGACAGTGAATACTGAGAGGGCTTGCATTAGCTAAAGGGTTGGAAAATGCTCTCAGAGAAGCAAAAATCTCATGAATAAGAAAAGGCAAGCACAGATGTACAGGGAAGTTCTACAACTTGTTCACTTAATCTAAAATAGACATGTGTCCATTAATCCTTAAAGGTATGTTATCTCTTTTAATTAATAATCGCTGAGTGCTTCTCCATGTGCAACTCCTGTGCCCTAAGGAGAAAGGTGTGAGCAGTATCCCTGCCTCCTTTGGCCTTACAATCTAATGGTGGAGTTCAGAAATGCCTGATTAGTTTTAATGACTGCACAATATTTCATAGTGAAATTCACTAATGTCTATTTAGTCATGCCCTTAAGAATGGACATTTTGGTTTTCTAGTTTTTCACTATTACAATCAATGCTCTGGAAATATCTTTGTTCATATATGTGCATGTTTTGGTAGAGACTTCCGAGCTTTAAGTGTTTTCTGTGACAGCACAATTATTAATGTGTCCTTCATAGAATTTTCACTTACACTTGAAGATATGTAAAGTTATTATTACCATTTTATAAATGTGAAGACCATAGCACAGGTATGTTGAAAAACTTATCCAAAGATGTAAAATGGTAAATGGCAGGTGGTAAGTGTATGGACATAAAACTAGACAGCCAGATGCCAGGATCTACTATATCCCTTCCTAAGGGATAGTCCCAGATGTTTTTTCCTGATTAAAATATAGTTAGATAGATAAATGCATAGGTAGATATTTGCTTTAAATTTTTAAAATTAAAAGAAAATTTAAAAAATTTAAAGTCTAAAAGAATTTTAAATTTTATCCTTTTTTTTAAGCAGTAATTTGCAGTAAAATTACCCTTTGTCCCTGGACTAATCAGGAATTTAAAAAAACCAAAATGATATCATGAGTCTCATTAGCATATTCTACAAAAAGAAGGTCCTATGAAATATTTTTGTTTTCCACCATCTTGACCATTCCTTGGGAGAACCTGGTAGATCATAGACCAGTTGTACATGGAACCCCACAAGCTCCCAGATAAAAGTGAGTAGCTAGGTTTCTGGGTCTCTGTCCTCACGACAAATGGTTTTCAGAGAATGCAAGCTTGCTTCATATTCCCAGGAAGTAAACAAGCCAAAACAATGGTCCAAAGGATCCTTTCAGAATATATGTCAGTGTTCCAAGTCCTCAGATCTCAGGGTACTCCCTGGGAGTTCTGGCACACTGCAAGTAGAAGCCAAAAATAAAAGTTAATGACACAGACTCTGGAGTTAAGAAGCCTGAGTTCATAAATGTATGACCTTGTATAAGTGACTTAATCTTTCTGTGCTTTGGTTTCCTCATGTATAAAATGAGGGTCATGTTAGAACTTACTCCGTAAGTTGTTGTCAGTAATTGTGAATAGTATATTATTTAATATCATTAAAGCACTTTAGACAATGTTGCCAGAGTTAGCACTTTATAAATATTAAAGAGTCACTTTTAGGCCCCTTTAAGATTTCTTCCTTAGTTTCAAGATGAACACCAGAAGATACCACCAGGCTATAAACATGTGAACATAGGAAAAAAAAAAAAAAAAAAAAAAAAACCTCAGTGGACCTGTTACCTTTGGTTTTCTATAGCCAGTAGAATTAGAGTGATAATTTTCTTCTTACTTTTGCTTTCCTATGTTTTCTAAGTTGTCTTTACTGAATATATATTACTTTTTAAAAACCATAATAAAAACTATTTTAAACAATTTTTACCAATTCAACTGGATGAGATAGAAATAAAATAACCAATCCTAAATTCAAAAAGAAAAAAACTGATTTTACAGATGTTATTCATAGTGTCTTAGTTCTTAGTTACTTAACTTCTCTTGATGGGTTAGCTCTCACTATTATGCTCATCCTCATCACCTAATGCTTTTACTAGTGGGGATGCCTTAGAAAAGCAAAGCAATTCTAGCATTGATCATATTGTTTTAACTTTCAGTTTCCTGCCTGCAATGTGAGGTCAATGATAGCTGCTCTGCCAATACCAACACCTCATAAGAGAATAAAATAATAAAAATATTACAAAGAAAGAATGAGATTGACATAGAGGCATATACTAGGAAAAAATTATATCATGACTCTTATAGTTCCTCTTCATGTTATTTGATTCTGACAAGGTAGAAAAGGGCTCTTAGCCTTTGTGGGGAATAAGGAAGTTGAGGCACAGAGTATTTACAGTGGTTTCTCAACTCACACATTGGACGGTGGTAAAGACTACACGGAAGCTCAGTGACTTGATGCTCAATTAGTTCTCAGTGGTCTTCTGGTTCAGTATTTATCTGCCTTCATCCAAAGAAACTTTCCTCCAGTAACTGACAGTTTCTATACCTCTCCTGATTGCAGTCCTACTTCACAGCAAGTCTTGGAACCCTGGGGAAATTTTAGAACCATTTAGAGATGAGGTGAAGTCTCAGTGACCTTTTCAGTCCAACAATACTAAAAGACAAGCTGAAAAGGTTCAGAAAGCATGGTGAGAAACAAGGAATAGCCTATAACTGTTTATTCTCTCCCCAGCAATTCCATCCCCAACTCTCCCTGAAAAATTAAAGTTCTAAAGGTTATGGAGAAAAGCTACCAGCAGTATTAGGTTCGAATGTAAAGTAAGATATAAAGCTGAAAATATATGTTTATATAAATAAATAGATTGACAGAGTGAAATCTTAATATTGCACCTTTGATTAAAAGAAGATACACCAAATGCTCATGGTTAGTTAGCATTTGGCTATTCTTAATTTCCAGAGAGTGAGATTTTGAGTGATTATTTTGATTTCTTTTGAAGGAATTCTTCAAATTTCTACAATGAGCATAAATGGCCTTTATGGTCACTGAGAGTGGTATGAGTGGATAGTTGTGGTTGACTGTCCTGTAACTGTGGGGTGGGATGGGGACAGGTCTCTGTCCACCTCTAGACATTGGTCACAGTGATTCAACTCAATTCCTTGAACCCATCTATCATTTAACCCATTACCTTGGTTACTTAAACCCAGTTCTAAGCAATTCAACCTATGGAGTGATTCTGATCCAAGCGAAACATGAAGGATACTTTTTTGGAAGTCTATGAAGAAGAAGGTGGTCTGTTCTTCTGAGGGAGTCAGAGGATTTTTTTTATCAGGTTGGAATGATATTTAGATACAAAACCTAACATTGCCAATGTGTCCTGCCACCATGGGAGAAGTTAGCTTAGGATAAAGCTGACGCTACAAAAAGATGGAAAATAAATCCAGATCTTTATGACATGGGTGAGCAGATGATTCAGACCAGCCCTGAAACTCAATAGGCTTTTGGACCTTTTCATTATAGAAGCCAATAGATCATCTTCATTGCTGAAGCCAGTTCACAATTTCTGTTACTTACAGAGTCAGACATACATATGTTTTATATATGTACATACATACATACATACATACATACATACATACATACATACCAGGTCTGTGAATACATAGAGACTCTCCTCTGTCAGTTCCTTAAATTTGTAAGCAAATACTTTATTAATAGTAATGCCCTAATTGAGTATCTTCTGCATTATTTTCTTCTGACAAAATAAATATGGATTGGATGAGATAATCTTCATAACTGTCTCCCAGATCTAAAAACCTAATGCTTCTTTGAAAATTCAAACTATAATTACATGAGATTTTTGAATTTTAGATATTTCAAGCTTAAGCTTCAGGTGTTTGTGAAGCTACTTGCTTTATGACAAACTTTCCCAATTTAGAGAAAATTCTGCCAGTTGTGATTTTATGCATTTTCGCAGCCTTCAAAAGTGGAGAGAATAAACTAAAATTCTAGCAAGAGGGATGGGAAATGTAGACAAAGCTCATTAGCTTTGTCAGACATTTGATAAATAATTATAAACCAACTGTAGAAAGATGTGTATATAAACTCAAACTTCGATCTCTTTGGAAAACAACTGGTCTGATAATTTAAAACTCTAATCGTACTTAATGTGTCTTTAAGTATGAAAAACATGAAAAATTGAAATGTTCTTTCGAATCTGCCTAAATCTGAATTGTTTTCCACACATCTGTTAATTAAGAAGCAGATTCTACCATATATCACATTTAAATAAAAGACTAAATAGTTAGCATATAAGTTGGAGACTAATAAACAAAATATTTGTCATACACTGAATATAATCTTTCTAACATTAACACTGTTGGTTAGACTGTGGAAAGATTAAGTACAACAAAGAAATATACTCATTAGCTTTTAATGATTGTCACAAACAGATACTGTGGCTTTAAATTGCTTTTCAAAGTCTGGATTCTATTTTTATAATCAATGCTCTAACTAAACATTCATCATCATGAAGACAAATCCTGTAAGTCATACACATATTTCTGTCTCCCTATGACAGACATTGATTTAGAAAGGAAAGACTAGATCCAACCTCCAGGAAGCAGCTGGTCTCCTTAGATAAGGAAATCATTGAACTGGCTTTTAATATTGTAAGAAAAAAGGAGAGAGAAGGGAAAAAAGAGAGATTTACTGTAAGAACAGACAACAAAAGTCAGAACTACCTACATGAGACAACACAATTTATAATTCACAGAACATGACTTAATTATCACATTTCTTCATAGCTGGCTCTAAACTATAGGCTGTGTTTTCTCCCAGATCAGAACCGTCTGCCTTGCATTGATAGCAAAATATGACATTCTGAAAAAAATAAAATACAAGTGGCATGAAAGGGTTAAGAGAGAACAGCTAAAATCCAGAGATGAAATGAAACTGCAATACCTGATAAGCCACTCCTGAAAACACAGGTAGCATTAAAAGCTTGAAGGAAGCCAACTTACCCAGGAAAATGCCTTATTTCCCTCTTAATAAGTTCATGTTGCCCAATGATTGAAGACATACAGGTGCACAAGGCTATCAGAATTCACATGAGTTTCTCAAGGTGATTGGGGATGAAGCACAATTTACTCAAACTTCAAAAGTTTTAGAAATGAAGATACATTTTCTTTTGGTTGCCATATATGTTTCCCTTTAATTTTTTTTTAAAACCAGACACTCCTCTCTCCAGTTGCCTTAGTGAAAGTTTCTACTACAACCTGCATAATGTCAAGACTAAAAGAAAAATTACAACATCTCTTCTATATCTGGAACTAAACGTTGCCTTAAAATGAAAATATGCATTAATAAAAGATCGTTATTTCAAGTAAGTCAGCCCTGTTTTAACAATAGACTTTATTTATTTATTTATTTATTTATTTATTTATTTAGATCAACAATTTTAAGAATGGGATAACTTGGAAGTGACTCCTCACTCCTAAATTTACAAAACGCTTTGAGGCTCTGAGAAAGGAGGTGTCCATTGTGTAAATTAGATACTGAGAAATTTTTAATTAGCCCATCAATGGCTCCTCACTCTGCACAAACTACCAGGTATCAGCAGTGATGAGTGCAAGTTCTAGTCTAGGGTGGTGGTACATGCCTGTAATCCCAGTACTTGGGAGGCTGAGACAGGATCAATCGAAGGTTCAAAGCCAGCCTCAGCAACTTAGTGAGACCCTGTTTCAAAATAAAACATAAAATGGGCTGTTGGGGGGTGTGGCTCAGTAGTAGAACACCTCTGGGTTTCAACCCCCAATACCAAAAAAAAAAAAAAAGAGTACAAATTCTGGTGTTTTATGCCTTACTCTTCATTCTCAGCATATATTTTGTTTTATTGTAACTAAAAGTGGTTTTAGGCAATGTACTGCTAGGATTACATGAGCCAATTGCTAATTTTCAATTAACACAACTCCTGTATGGAGGAATTCACCTGCCTGGATAATACAATCCTGAAGACAATCCCCAAATCCTTGTCTGGGGAGATTAAAATGTATTACATGATTAAAAAAATAGATCTTACCCTCTAATTATATTTACCCTTCCCTAATACTACACCAGGTTTGCTTTACATCAACAGTAACCTCTGAGCATTTCAGTGGGAGGGAAACTTCCCTGGTATTAAATAATAATAATAATCAGTGTTATGAATAAATACAAATTCTTAATACTGAATTTAGAGAGAATTATAAATGTGCACTCTAATATGATGTTTTATTTAAAACAAATAACATCAGACTACTTTATTAGTGATAGAACAGTCAAGAAACTGTCCACAATCATATCATGCAAACACAATTACTATATTTGCATTTGAAATGGCAGATCACCTTCTATGCATATTCTTAATACAGTTGCTTCTAAAAGAGAGAAAGAGAGAGAGAGAGAGAGAGAGAGAGAGAGAGAGAGAGAGAGAGAGAGAGAGGTATCCCCATAGACAGAGCATTTAAGGGAGTTGGGGTGGAGAACAAGAAGAAAGAGTAGAAAAGAAGCCATAGATGATAAATAAGGAAGACAAAGAAAGGGATGGGGAAGAAAAACAACAAAACAAGAGATTAGGTAGAAAGAAGAGAGACGAAGAGAGAGAGAATGCTGGTAGAGACAGAATTAGAGGAAACATTAAGGAAATAGGAGTTATGTGAAATCCCCCCAAAAGGCCTCTCTTAGACATTAAAAAAAGGAAAACAAGACTGGAGGTGGACAGAACCGGGTAGAGATGTGTGTGGGTTTTTAGTTTTTTGCTTCACGTGGCATGGCAGTACATGGCTGCAACCTCAAGGTCGCTCATCCTTTGGTTGCACCAACAAAAAGCAGAAGGACAAAGATGAGGTGCCTGCCAGTTGGGTGGCTTCTTTGAAACCATCTCCCTGAGATTCCTAGAAACTACTTCTCATATCCCATTGGCCAGCTCATGGTCACAAGGTCACACATAGCTATAAAGCAGGCTGGGGGATGTAGTCTAAAATCAATCTGCAACCTGAGTAGAGGTACTGTCACTATCCAGTCAGGGGAGGACTGAACAGTTACCTCTTCTGCTGCACTGCAAAT
Organism: Graphiurus murinus; assembly: GCA_004027655.1. Classification (NCBI taxonomy): domain Eukaryota; kingdom Metazoa; phylum Chordata; class Mammalia; order Rodentia; family Gliridae; genus Graphiurus; species Graphiurus murinus. Next base: position 116,289 of record PVLC010000089.1, read on the forward strand.
TCTTTAGTTACCAGTAGTACTGTCTGGGGGGAAAAATAGCAATCTAAACCCAGATTGTTTCTGATAAAATCCTGGCTCAACCCATATCAGCCCTGTGACCTTGTGCAAGATTCTGTGAGCCAGAAATGGTGGTGCATGCCTGTAACCCCAGTACTTGGGAGGTTGAGACTGGAGTACCACAGGTTTGAGGCCAGCCTCAGCAACTTAGTGAGACCCTGTTTCAAAACAAAAAAATAAATGAATAAACTGGGCCTAGGGGTGTAGCTGAGGGGTAGAATGCCCCTGAGAGCTCAATCCCCAGTAACACACACACACACACACACACACACACACACACACACACACACTGAACACACACACATGCACAAAGGATTCTATGTTCAGTTATTATGAGGATTAAATGAGTTAATAAATGCAAAAAAACTTGAAACAGTGCCTGGCACAGAGTAATAGTTTACACTAATTAGTGAGTTTCTTTTTAACTGTTAGTTTGTTCTAAAAATAATGATAATTTACTTCCTAAAATTCTGGACATCTTAAAAATATATGAAAAAAACAACTTAGATCTTATAAAATTTCTTTAGAATTTTAGCTGGGTTTATATATTTGGTAAGAGTCCTCTAAAAATTTCTTGACATTCAAAAGTTGACAATTTTTTTTTAAATATGTGCCAGTGGTAAGGTCATGTGATCGGTAGGTAGAGCTACCCCACGCCTTAATACCCAAAGGTTATATATGTAACTTTTGAAAACTGCATTTATTTCATGTTGCTGATACGTGTCATATCCATTTTGTTTTTGTAACTGAGTTTGTGTTTAGTGGGAATGATGTTTATAAGAAAGGTGAGAGAGAGAGAGAGAGAAGGGAAGAGGAGGGGGAGGGAAGGGGAGCAGAGGAGAGGAGAGGAGAGGAGAGGAGAGGAGAGGAGAGGGGAGAAAGCCACTGAGCAATAGCCCTGTGTGCCTGGTCAGACCCACTTCTCCTCTAAGGAAGCAATGACAGGGTCATGAGTTTACTTAGCCAATCAGTTTGCAAGGACAGCTTGGTGAAGTCTTGAATTATTCCCATTTGAACCATAAGAAAAATCTGAAGTTCAGGAAGATGAGACAACTCCTTTGAAGTTTCAAAACAGTGAGCAGCTAAATCCAGACATGAATTCCATACTGCTTCTTCAAATCTATCCCATCTTATTTAGAACTTTATTGATTCCATTAAACTCCTAAAAATGGATTTGAAAGGGCTTGAACAGCCTCAGAGAGACATGCAGCCAGTGGAGGGCAACCTTATCTTTGAGTAAAGGATGCGAGTTTGGTCTTTTCTGATGGCCTAGAGGGAACATGTTATTTGTGTCAGGTTGTGAGAGAGAGATTAATCTTTCTGTTTGCGGAACTGGCTTGTCAATAGCTTCAGTGGGCATTTGCTGTCATGTGTTGATATGCATGGGGGATTGGAGGGTTTGTCTTGGGGAGGGGTGAGGATTGTTTTGTTTGGGCTGGAGGGACAGGGTGTGTGTGTGTGTGTGTGTGTGTGTGTGTGTGTGTGTGTGTGTGTGTGTGTAGTACCCAGGAGAGAGAGATAGGAAGCAGATGGCAGAGAGGTTGGCAGGACATCTAAGGCATACTACTTGAAGGGAGCACTTTTAAGTCTTTCTCACAGAAGGTGTGATCAGGTGTAGAAGCAGAAAAGCCAGGCTCCTGGAGGACTGCAGAACTGAAGGCAGCAGCAGTATGGCTTTAGGAGAGAGATACTGAGCATGCTTTTCTAATCAAATCTTTAGGGAAAAGAATCCCATTGATCCTAGCCTCACACATTCAGAAAGTTTGCATTCAGGACCAACTATGTCACACCAAGTTGTGAGACACTGCAGGCCAAACTGGCATTCAGTTTTCAAAATACACTAAAGTTGGGCATATCAGAGTTATGGGTTTCAGGAGGAGCATACTGCCTGCATTTCCATTGCTGAAATTAAGAAGACATTAATAACACACATTAATTTCTCTCTAGAAAAGGTCACGCCCTTAACTGATATGCATATATGTACTGAGTGCCGATGACTAGTATCACCCATTATTATTGCCTAAATGAGCAAATGGAGGAGAGAAGATAAGAGGGTTAACAGAGAGAACCTGTCAGCAGAGCTCCCCTGCCATTTGTGGTAACAACAAAGTTATAATAATTCCAATCATTCTTTCAATCATCTTTTATATGTACCCACAATGCCAGCCCCTGTTCTAAGTGCTTCTCATGCCTTTACCTGGTTAGTCCTCATAACCATCCCTTTGAATGATGAATTGAAAAAGCACCTACCATTATAAACCCTCCTGGGCAGAGAAGGGCACTGTAGCCCAGAGCAGTCAAGAAACTTGCACCAGGTCACACACCTAGTAAGGGCAGAATTGGGATTTGAATCAACCACAAATAGAATTAGGTGAAATCACACATCAACTCTAGTGGGAGAGCCCCACCCCCACTGATTTTTCCAAAAATTTGGGGAAGAGGGTAGCAGATAACATTTCCTTTTAATCACCACCAGCTTCAACTTCATGCTTTTGCTAATGATTTCAATTGTCAGGCTGTCTTCCCATTCCCCACATATTGTCCTGATTCTATACTACAATACTACAGATTTGATGCATGACTCCCTTGTCTTAGATATCTTCCTATATCTCATATCATATTTATAGGCATCCCAGAATTGGAAGGGCAATTTTTCAGAATTCACCATACAAAAATTAGATTTATAGGAAAATCAATTTGTGTGTCTATGTGTATGTATATGGTACTGGGGATTGAACCCAAGGCCATTCTAACTCTGAGCCACACTCTCAGCCCTATTTTATTTTTTTTATTTTGAAACAGGATCTCACTAAGTTACTGAGGATCTCACTACGTTGCTGAGACTGGCCTTGAACCTGTGATCCACCTATTTCAGCCTGCCGAGTACTGGGATTATAAGCATGCACCACTATGCCCAGCTGCAAAATCAATTTTTTAAATTGGAAAAAAATCAACTTTTAAACTCCATTATTCTTGGGATTGATAATCATAACTGCAAAACAGTATCCCCAATCCAGTATTAAAAATGTGCTACCTTTGGCCAGCATAACATTTTAAGCTGTAAACTTGAATCCAGATGAAGCAAGCACTTTCCACCTCTTCCTGGTCCCAGCTCTCCCTCTTTCTTCTGGCAGGCCACTTCAGTCATTTGCATTGTCATCCTAGACATGAAAGCATTTCTATTAGTTACCCTAATAACAACTTATATTCTCTGAGCCACTTTAATGCATGGTTGTGAGCTTTCAGAGATCAGAGTTGAAAACCAGGGAGCAAGATGTGGGGTGTGAGATATTCAGAGTGCAGGGTCGATTTTATCCATACTTCTAGAGTTAGAAAAAAATAACCCTGCTCAAGTGAGGTGAAATAATAATGTTAAAAAATGAGAATAGAAAAATAAAATTCTCTCCTAAATAAAGAAGCAGCATATGAAAACCCATAAGCTTTTTCTTTAAAAAACCAAAGTACATACAAATTTAGTCCAAGTGCTTGAAGAGAGGCCACAAATTTATACAGGTAAAAGGTAGGTTATGCCAGGCACGATAGTGCCTGCCACCTATAATCCTAATACTTGAGAGGCTGAGACAGGAAGATCTCAAGTTAGAAGCCAGCCTGTCTCAGCAACTTAGCCAGACCCTGTTTCAAAACAAAAGAAATAGAAAGGCCTGGGGGTGTAGCTGGGAGGTAGACTATCCCTGGGTTCAATCCCCAATACCCAAAGGGTAGGGGAGAGGGGAAGTTAGGCTCTAGGGAAAGAGAAAATTCAGGAAAGAAAAGATGGTTAAAACTCTAAAGTAACTGGCACCTTTCCATGACACCAGCCAGTAGATTTAAATAAGGTCAAGTTAGGTAGATAGCAGGCCTCCTCCAGATCTCCCTCAAGCTCCCCAAGAACCTCTGATAATAGTTGCTGTCCTTCAATAATTTATTCATTCATTCAGAATTATTTACCAGCACCCACTCTGAGTCACAGCTGGTCTGAGTCCTTGGACCACCTCACAAAACAAACCCGCCCACATGCCCTCCCTGGGCAGGACAAGGCCAGACGAACAGACAGACAATCTAGGTAATAGCTTGGCAAGGTGCTAAGTGCTCTCCCAGGGGGGAAGGTAGGAGTGCAAGAGGCACTTTGGACTTTGGTCTTAAGAAAGTGAAGAAGTTTATATTCTAGAAAAACACTCAAGATTCAGGATTAGATTTGGCCTCCTGTTCTTAAAACAACCATCCTCTCAGCTATTCAGAGCCCGACCACTCACCAGCATCTTAGCCTTCCTTTTCTCTTATCCTCTTCCCCTTATTTGTTCCCCTGCAGACATCCGGCTCCTATTTATTATATATTTCAATTAATTTAGCTCTCTTTTGTTTTCACTCTCCCGCTTAGATTTCCCCTCTCACCTCACTGGTGTTTAACAATCATTTTTCTTACCCAGCCAAGAATTATATAGCAAATTACCAAACCATCCTGAGTCTACAATTATTCTCCACATAGCATTCCTGGGTCCAACGTGGTTCCTAGTGTCTGTGCTGAGCCATTGTGTTCTATCTAAAAAGCCAGCTGGAATAAGGCCATTACTTCATGTGGTCCTGTTTGCCTGGCGACTTCTTTGACTCAAGCAGTGAGAACTTTGCCTAATAGCATTTTACACACAATGTGAGAAAGATTTCCACATTCCATTTTTTTTTTTTTTTTTTTTTGCTAAGGGCATAATATGTATCCTGGAACAAACTATATGAGGAAAAATGACTTGCCTTTTTACAAAAATAAGTTTCATTGTAGGAAGAACTCTTAGCAAACACAACCGTTCAGTGAGGAGTTTTAACAAGTGATTTTAGTTGCGGGTGCTAAGGATAATGAACCACTTCTTTTGCTTATCGCTGGAAATGGCCAAATCATTATGGCGCTCGGTAGTAGCTAATGGTCTAAGACAACAGGGTTTGGCAAATGAGTATTTTATAGCTCAGTGACTCTTGGAATCAGGAGGCTAGACCATTCAGGTGTTTAAATGTTATCCAAGGCCTCTTCAATTGAACAAATGAGTCTATAATAATTAAAATACTGTAAACACCATGACACAGATCCTGGGTTTTCAAAGAAATCCTTTTTATTTCTGCAGGAAGGAAATGAGGTGTTGCCTTGTTAGGAATGCGCTAGCAGCATCCTGACAAGGTGGCAGAAGAGCCTCATTTGTGAGCCCATGGCCCCTCGGCTGCCCTCCTCTGCAGTTCCCCGGAGTGTTTGTGATGGGGGTGGCCCAGGTGACAGCAGCCAGGCTGTCTCTAATGTCCCTTTCTGGGGCTTTCCATGTCAGTGAACAGCCCTCTCACTTCCTGAGTCAGACTTCAGCAACATGTCATCCTCCACACAACAGCTGAACCGACTAAGGAAACAAACAGTAGCTTCTATCTTTAAAATGACTGGAGGTACTTACTCCATGTATGAAAATGCATTTTGGTGGATAGTTCATTTCATAAGACAAATTGTTATTACCATCCTTTCTGGAGAAAGGGAGCAGCAAATGAAGTAATCTTGATCGTAACTATCTTAACTCTGGGCAGCCAAGTCATGGATGGGGAAATTTCTACTGCTTCAAAAAATTTAAAAAACAAAAGCTGCATTATTAAGTATGGCCCTGACATATTTTTGTTGACCTTCTGCTAGGGGAGATGAGAATACTGAACCCAAGTCTAACAAAACGGCTCTGAAAGAGGGTCAGGTGTGAGGTCAGGTAGCAGCTTGTTCAAGTTTAATTAGTTGTAGCTCTGAGGTCTGAGAGAAACTACCTGAGTAACCACAATAAATTAGCTTGCAGGAAATAAAATACATATACATATATATACATATATATTTTATATTATATACATATATATGTATATAATACATGTAATATATACATATGTATATATTACATGTATATACATATGTATCTATACATATGTATATACATATGTATATACATATATATGTATCCTTCCAGGGACTCTTTCAAGAAGATCTGACAAAAAAAAAAAGATGTGGTTGATTTTTGATTGACTGTTTGGGAAATGTCATCTCCTAGGGGACAGGGTTTGTGTCTTTTTTCATTAATTCCAGAGTTCAACTAGCCTAGGGCACTTATCGAATAAAGATTTAAACCATTCATAGAATCAGAGTGAAGGATGCTCCGGAGGCCACAAGTCCCCTGCCTACAGAAAGGACCCAATTCACAAAATTTTGTGTTTTATAAGGTAGATTCTTATTTCCCTTTTTACCTCAGAAAATCCAGAACACGATATTCCAAAATTTTCCTTAAAGGCAAGTAGCTCGTCCTAATATTTCATTAGAATCCCTCTTAACCTGTCAAATGTAGGAGTGGAGACAGCTGCTTAAAATCATTCAAGCAGCATCACTTGGTTCCCATGAAGACGGTGATTAAGGTCTTCCTCTCCCCAGGGTTCTCCGCCCGGGAGAAAAACCTGAGTCTTTAGCATTTCTTCACAAGATTGTTCCCGAAACCATTAATAATGATTAAAAAATGATGCCTTAGAGGTTTGCTCTACGTTCTTCTCCACACCCTTCCATTATTAGATTTATGCTTCTGAAAGCAATGGCTTTTAAGCATCCTTTCCCTCTTAATTTTAGCAGAATCCTTCCTTCTGGAGAACCATTCTTCTTGTCTTTGACAGTGTGACAAACTGTCCCAGTTTTCTGGGGACTGAGGAAGCTATCAGGACATAAGATTTTCAGAGCTAAAATGCGGAAAGGCCTAAGATAAGTGGAATGAGTTGGTCACAAATCAAAGGCCAGCCTGCTCTGACTGGTAGTGGTGGTGGTGTGTGCGGGTGGGTGGGGGAGAGGCTCCTATTACTCTCCTCCAGCCTTGCCACCTGGGGTGGTTTCTGAACCACTTCATAGAGCTCCCAAGGGTCAAAGAACAGACTGAAAGTCATGCCTGCACGAATATCTGGGAAAGTGCAAAGTATAGAGCAGAGTTTTGCAGCAGCAGTACTGCCATCTGGGGCAGGGTAATTCTTTGTTGTGTGGAGCTCCTCTATGCCTTGGAGAATGTTTTGCAATGGCTGGAGCCTCTGCCCACCGCAGGCTGGTTGTACTCTCCCAACAGTGATATCCCCCAAACATCTCCAGCTACTGTTAAACTTTCCCACCCTCAGTGTTCTTGAGAGTCACTGGTATAGAGTGACAATTTTTTCTCATCCTTTTAAGGGTACAATCTTCTAGGTGGGTCATAAAATCAATGTAGTGGGACATGCCATCATTGGAAGAAACAACAACAATGAAGATAAATGGAATAGAATAGCATAGGATAGGATGGGATGGAATAAGAGGGGAGAGGAGAGGAGAGAGGAGGAGAGGAGAGGAGAGGAGAGGAGAGGAGAGGAGAGGGGAGGGGAGGAGAGGAGAGGAATAAAGCCTCACATGTAGGAAAGGTGAATCTTATTTTTCAAAATTTTTTATACCTACATGTGTCTACATGTTCTAGGTCGCAATGTAAAATTATTTTTATTTTGAGTCATGGTTATATAATTTTGAGAACCCTGTGCTAGTCCCCAGCCATCTATCTGCTCATAGTAAACCACATGAGGACATCTTCAGGTCCTAGTTCATCTGCCCATCCCACCCAGCCTCTGATGTTTAATCATCACTCTTTTGCAAAATCAATCCCATCCATGGCTTATATTTGCAGTTTGAACCATCCTACATGGATTAATCCTGAAACCTCTCCTCTATGTTCATGTCTCCAAATTTTCAGCATCACCTTGAACTTGATTTAAGTGCGAGAAAGCAAGTGTCATTGACAAATTTAATCTGAGTATCATTTTTCCCACTGTTTGAGTTGCTCACTGTAATTGTGTGCAGTGAAATCCTCTTGGGGTGGAAGTTTCTCGTCCTTGGCAGCCCCATTCTTCTGTGTCCCCTCGAGTTCTGTGAATACAGGAGGGGCTCAGATCCAGGCCATTTCTCACTCTGAACTTCATTTCACTGCCTTTCTCTGAGCTGGCCACTGCTGGGGGGAGTTAGTCCATCTGAGGCGCTTGCTTTAAATCAAGGTTGTTCAGCATGTCTCTGACTTTTTTAGATTATGCACAGACCACACCTCACAGACACAATGCTCATAAACCAGGCCCTGGGGGACCATGACAGAGTGCCTAGTAAAGAAAGTAGCTGACATTTTAGTCTTCCTGAAGCTGCAAGAACTGTGAGCCTGGTAGATTTGTAGGGCTTGATCAGGAATCAGTTGGGCCATTAGAAAGAAATTATGGTGGTTTGATTTCCAGTGGAAATAAACCTTGCCAGTAGTCCATCAATGATCATTTGTCTTGGTCCCCCATTCACGTATGGCCAGGAAGTAAAAGTCAGCTAAATGGAAGGATTTGTGTTTTTCGAATGATGCTGAGCATAATCAGCCTGGGCTGATGTGACCTCAAGGCCAGAGAAGAAGAATTCTCAGAAGCAATTTCTCCACAATAGTTCTGGTCAAATCCCAAGTGAACATGAGGATAAAGGTCAGAGGGAGACAGGGCTCCCACATCCCTCCTTTCAATTGTAATCTCACCATTCAGAGTTGAATCTACACATATACGTATGCACACACACACACACACACACACACACACACACACACACACTTGTATATTGAAGTTCTATCCTATGGCACCCAAGAATGTGGACTTCTTTTTGGGAGATTGGGTGTTTAGAGCAGTAATTAAGTTAAAATGCTATTAGTGTGAGCCCTAATTCAATATGACTTTGGAGACAGAGGCATACAGAAAGAATGCCATGTGAAGACCAGGCTATGCTGCATAGCCAAGGAACTCCCAGAAGCTAACAGAGAGTCCTGGAACAGACCCCTCCCCCAGCACCTTCAGATGGAGCATGAGGATCAATGTTATTTCGGACTTCTACACCCCAGAACCAAAAGAGAGAATAAATTTCTATTATTTAAATCAACCAATTTGTGGTTCTTTGTTATGGTGACCCTAGTAAACTAATTCAGTGGGGAACAGAATTATACTTTCCCCATCACCATGAACAAATATGCACACAACACACACAACATACAAACCCACCCTACATACATAACACATACCATACACACATACACACCTTGACTTTTTATTTTCTCTTAACCATGTTCCTAGTCAACTTGATTTCCTAAAAACCTCATCATCAGAATTCATCTCAGACCCACTGCAACCAGAATTTCCAGAAATTGGCCCAGGAACTTTTTCATTCTTCATAGAGAAAGATTCCTTGATATTTAGATTGTCACGGAGGTGTGGGAACTGCTGCTCCATATCCCAGTGCCTTTTGACTGGATTGCCACACAATGGGGACATGGAGGAAGAATGAAATTTCAGAATTAAGCATCCCAGACCCAGACATGATGGCGACAAGGCCACAGGAGGGCTCCTGACCTGGCTGCATTGTTGCGAGAGTTAATAACCATAACAGCAAAGTTCGGGAACATTTTGAGCTCTGCCTTGGGGAGGAGAGTGGCAATAGAAGTGAATAAAAGAAGAAGGTGGCAACGCTAAATCCAATTAGGAATCTATGGTGTTACTAACACACAGCCTACTTTTAGTTTCTGGTGGCACAATCAAGATCACTAATAGAGTGTGATTTCCATTTGATACTGGGAATTGAAGGACTCAAAAATGATAACATGATGCTCACACCAGGACCAGGAGATGGCACAGATGTGGGCTTCCCAGGAAATGGGCAAATTTCCACAGTGAACCAATGTGACCACAACAACAAGAGCTGAATATCAGATCTGATGCCAGTTTCTGGATTAAGAATAAAGAAGGCAATGTTTGCCAATGTGAAGCTCTTAACCATACTTAAATCTCCTACCCATAGAGCTGAGTTGTGAGAGGTTACTGTTTATGCCTGGGGTGCTATTCAAAGTTAGATGCCCTGTGGATGCTGGATAAATACTTGTTGACTATCTGATTTAACCCCACTATGAAAGCTGAGCTCCTCTGTATTTCCTATAATCATGTCAGATACATTGGAACCAAAGAAATGCCAGGGTAGGAGATTTCTCCCATCTCTATTTCTCTGAGAGAACTCACTGTGCTGCTTAAAAATATGCTGATCAAAACCTGCATCAAAGAGAAAATGCATTTCCATATTCCTGGTTTCATTTATGATCAGAGAATGGATCAAAGAGAAAACAGGACTCCACATTCCCGTTTTTCTTTTCATTACTAAATAGGACAGCAATGCAAAGTCCACTTAGGGCAGCATCCAATATAAGTTTGAGGTGCAAGAATTTTCAAATTCTTTCCCCATATGCACTTACAGGAATAGAAAAATGTCTTAATTCTCTTATCTAACATACATTACTCAAAGGTGATCATAATCATCTTTACAGTTTGATATTTGAAAGAAAAAGGAGAGGTATCATAAACCTTAATGTAGTGCATGATGATCCATTAAATTGTAGCCTTAATGCCTAATTTTAAAATAATATCTGAGATCCCAATTATGCCTTAGATATAACCAAGAGATAAAAATGAATTTTCCCTCTTTAATTGAAAATGTTCTAAGCTCTGTCTCAAAACTGACTCACTTCCTTGGTTGTTTAATTGATGAGGATTAGGTTAAGTTTGACAATTTTAACTGTTGACTTTTCTCTCAATATTTTCATGTCTTTTCTTTCTGTTTTAGTCTTACAGACCCAGAAGTAAGAACCCATACTGTGAACATGAGTAATTTTCCTAACAACTTAGTATGAATGAAAGAAATTAAAGTGTGCTGTTGTGTTTGTTTGAACAGCTTACCTAAGCTTATGATATTAATGATTCTGCTTTCCTTCTGTGAAGGTGCTATTGACCCTAAAACAATCTTATTACACATTTTAAAGAAAGTGCCCACACATAAAATAAGCTATTTTACTTCACAGTTCCAATTAGAAAAAGCACTCAGAATAAATTTCAATATATTAAACAGTTTGATCCCTGTAACAATTTATTGACTATAGTAAAATGAATTAATTTCTTAATGCCTAAAAAGTAGTCATTAATGCTATTATTAAAGGGATTATAAAACATACTTCTGGGAAGGAAGGAAGTCAGGAAAAAGGAAGGAAGAAGTTTGTTTTAAAAAACAAACGCTACTGAGATCGATGTTTTCCTTTAGCTTTATAGGAATCAGCCACATAACTACAGCTACACCATGATTTCCTAAAGTTAGCTTCTAAAAAATTGGATAATTGAGTCAAATGATACCTGAGGTCCTTTCAGGTCTGCCCTTCTATGTTTCTGTGCAATGAAGTCAGTCTTGAAGTGTTTGTTGACATTTTCTTATAGATGTTTGGTACTAGGGGTTTTTAGATTTGAAAGCCAGAATTTCTAGAGCTCTTCCTCTTTCTTTTGTGGTGCTAGAAAATATCTCCAACTTTCAAGAGATTTTACAGTCCTCCTGTAGGCTCAGAGCAGAAAGTTCCATGATCTGTAGCACTAGCCTTCATTCATATAACTTTAGAGACAATTCTGTTGCTTAGAGTTGCTTAGACTTAACACAGAATGGCCCCAATGAAGTCCCTGAGCCTTCCTCTCCTCCTTCCACAGCCCAGTGAACATGGCTTCCCTACTTCTTCAGCACAAACAGCAGCACTGTGACCTTTCCAGTCTCTCAAATCCAGTTCTTTTCTATGCCACTCATCAACGACACATGTCTTGCTGAAATCTCTCCTTTCTTACTTGTGTTCAGAACTATGGGTATCATCACCTCCTCATTGCTAACCAAGTTTCCTTGGGAAAACACACACACACACACACACAACCATAAACTTATTTTTACATTTTTGTTGAAGTGTAATGTCCATATAATAAATTATACAGCTTGATGAATTTTAACTAATGTACTAGAAAGTACACAGATTCACAAATTAATTAACATATGCATTTACCAATGTAACCACCTGCCCAATCAAGATACAGAGCATTTCCAGTATCCTGTAAAGCAATATAACATCACCTCTCAGCTTTTGTGACTTGATTTTCTCAATTCCCAACATTCAGACATGCTGGACAAAACATCTTTTCCATCCAATATGTGGCTACATCATGGTGTCCTATGGTTGACTAGGTTTTTCCATAATTATTTCTTCATGTTCTTTCTCTTCCCAATGGCACGGCGATTGGGGTCCTGCTCCAATACTTTCTTTCTATGCAAAGAAGATCCTCTGCTTATGCATGATAAGAATAGTAGACATTACACCACTAGGTATCAGATCTCTACCTACTCAAAGCCTACTCCTCCAGAAAGCCTTCTCAATAATATCAATGTCTTGTACTTGTTAAGTGCCTGCTGTATGCTGCCCCGTGGGGCCACCTGTAGAAAAATGAGAGCAATTACTAGTCCCATTTCTGCAATTTGAGAAAAGCTAGCATGTATGAGAACAATTCTAGACAGTAATAAAAAGGTTTGCTCTTCATTTTATAGATAAGGTACATAGAGCTGAGATGCTGGGCCAGGGATTACACAGAAAGTAAACAGCAGCAAAGGGTCTTTAACTCCAAAGCTTATGCACTCTCCCCCCTCTTTTTTACACTGCATTGTTTTCATTCATTTATTCATCAGTATTTATTGTATCAAGCGTCTATTCTGTGTTAGACATTTTGCTATGCACTGGAAATGCAGCAGTGAAGACAGACAAAATCTCTGTTCTCAGGGAACTTACATTCTGGTGAAAGGAAACAGCAAAAATACAGGATAGATAAGCAAAATTTGTAGCGTTAATAGATAGTGTTCAATGTGTGTGGAAAAAAAAATAAAGCAGCAGAAGAGTGAGCAGTGGGATTGGCAGCTGTTACAGAAGCTAAAATAGGCCCTCTTGGGAAGGTGATAGAGTGAAGTCTTGACTCATACAGGGGCACCAGCCAGGTGGTTATCTGGGGGAGCAGCATGCCAGGGGGAGAGACCAGAAAGTAAAAATGCCCTAAAACCCCCACGAGACAGATAGTGACTTGGGGAGTGTGCTAGGATGGGGTGACTGAGCGCAAAAGAGCAGTGCAAGGGGATGAAGTTGGAGAAGCAGCAGGGTTGAGACCTGGAGATCGCTGAGATGGTTTGTCTTTACCTTGTAATTATGACCACAGAAGAGTTTGCTCTGTATGTGTTACTATGTTGTTCTAAGTCCATATTCTTTGTTCGTATAGACCATTTCTCAACTAGATTATGAGTTTCTCAAGGACAGGGAACATTTCCTGTATTTCTTTGTGTCTTCTCTGAGATTTCAAAATATTATACTGAGAGCAAACATGCTGTCTCCCCCTTCTTCTTATGTGCACAGGGTCCACAGTGCTAATCCTTTTCTGCCACATACTAACATGGTCTCAGAATCCTAAAGAACTAATTACACTTCAAAGAGTTTCTACATATCTATTACCATCTTTTTCAGCTGCATTCACAGTGGTAATCATTCAATCAGACATCAAAAACCATTAACGCCTGGCATTCTTCTCCACAGAAAATTTCTGGCTTTATTACATCAACAACTGTGTGTATTCTATTAGGAGCAACATACATCAACCAGGATGGTGATATTATAATTGTGTGTTGTGATTTACAAAACATAATACCAGAAATAAGAGAATGATATAATGTTTCATTTTTCAACAGTCATTAATGGCATGACTATAGTCATTGTGAGAACGAGTTTCACTAATTACCACACACAGGGACACAGGGCCAGTGCAAACACATACCAAAGTGTGTCCTGGATGCACACATCCAAGTCAGAATACACACATTTATAAATACAAACATATACTTTTATTGGTGCATTGCAATTACATATCATAATGAAGTTCAGTGTGATGGCAACACACATGCACTAAGCACCTGATGCTTACCCCCAGATCCCACCCACTCCCTTTCCATCCTTGTACATGTCATTAACACTGGTGTTGATAACTTTGTATATGTACATACCATTACTTGGACTCTTTTTCTTCATTGAACCTCCTCCTCCACACCTCCCTTCCTCAATCTTCTTCCAATATTTTACTGGAATCTCTCCACATTTTTTTTTTTTGCAGTACTGGGGATGGAACCTGGGGGCATTCTACCTCTGAACTACAGCCCCAGCCCTATTTTTTTATTCTTTATTTTGAAACAGGGTCTCACTAAGTTGCAGAGGGCCTCACTAAGCAGCTGAGGCTGGCCTCGAACCCAGATCCTCCAGTCTCAGCCTCCAAAATGCTGGGATTACAAATGTGCACCACCACACCTGGCTCTCCACATTCATCTAAAGTCTTTTTGGTTTGTTTGTTTGTTTCCCAATTTCTCTTTAACTTCCACATATGGGAGAAAACATACAGCCCTTCACTTTCTGAGACTGGATGATCTTGCTTAGCATAATATTTTCTAGTTCCACTTATTTTCTTGCAAATACTATAATTTTGTTCTTCTTTATGGCTGAGTAAAATTCCATTGTGTGGATGTACCACAGTGTTGCTATCCATTCATCTGTTGATGGACGCCTAGGCTGGTTGTACAATTTAGCTATGGTGAACTGTGCTGCTATAAATATGGAAATGCATGTATTGCTAGACTATTCTGACTTCGATTCCTTTGGAAAGTCAGGTTCTTAAGTGTCATCCAAGAAGGAATCTAATCCATTCGTTTCTTCGATAAACATTTATTGAGACCATATTATTTTGTGCCACAATTGAAACCACAATGGTAAGCAGAAATAGACATCATGCCACAATGAAGCTTCCATTAATCATATTGGCATATAGATTCCACTAAACAAAAGTTACCAGAGTGTATGTGATGAGTCAGGTGAAGACTTACTTGAGGGAGTAAAACTGTAGGGGAAATCTGAAGGACAAGTGAATAATTAAAAATGGAAGGGAATGGTGTTCCAAAAAGAGAGAACAGCCTGTGCCAAGGCCCCGTGGTGGAAGGAGTATGGCAAAGGCATAGAGATGGTTGGTGATGGCACAACACCAGGGGAAATGGTAAAGAGTAATGAGGAAGAAAGTGCAGACAACACAAGGCTTGATCCAGAGAGCAGCTACCAAACAGAGATCTGACAGAAGCAGGAGCAGAGATGTCTTTTCTTTTCATTGTTTGCTCTATTTCCCCTGCCCAGACTGGCCTTCTATATCTGCAGCCCAAAGTCTGAACTTTTATTTAGCACTAGACATGCTAGAGTACCTGCCTCATTTCCTCTGAGACTGATGTGATAAGGTTTAATAAATGAGCAGATGACAAGATGAATTTTAGGGAGCAGGTAAGCTATTGAAATGAGGTGAAAGTAGACAGGTGAGGTGTGAGAAGTGTAGATCCTATAACAGCAGAAGCAGGCGCTAAGGAAAAGATCTCCTAATACAATGCCAAACACCAAGATACTGCAGTGTCTATTGTGCTCTTAAGAGTTGGCAAAATATTATTTCTTTTGCAAAGCATATAATCAGGTCTATTATTACGACTATTTCTTACAGCTAAAATTAATATTTTGAGGAAAATGGCAGTAATTTAAGTGAAAGACTATGCTGAGGGCGTTTTTGTGCACCTTATGAGGTCCTGGATTATTTGAATATTACTACGTTTTTACTAATGGACAATCATTCTGATTTAGCTTACAAAACATTGAGCAATCAGTGTGGGAACTACTTAGTTGTCTCAGTCTTGAAGTTTTTCTGCGTGATGAATCCAAGACCCTGATGATATTTATTCATTACATTTTTAATGATATATCAGGTTACCATAGCAATTCTTATTCCCAAGAAACTTCTTTCTTGCAACACACATTTATTATGTGCTGCATTAACAGCCTGTTCCTATTGTTCAAGCTATCTCATTAGCTCAAGTAATCTGAAGCTATTTCAAAATGTGAAGCAGTATATATGTGTATACACATATACACACATACACTTATTTAGGAATAACATTTATTTAAAGAAATAGGTTACCTTCAAATCACCATTCAACTATGAGGCTTTCATTGATCCTGTAAGCCAAAATATTTATTAAATCTTAGCATACTTAAGGGTTTATGTCTTTCCATGTAAATGTATACTCTTTTATATTGTTCATCAATTATTTTTATGTTGGCACTGGAGCCCCATATAGATTATGGTTTCTATAAATTAAATGCTGTTATGGATTTAACTATGTTCCCCCAAAGTATGTTGAAGTCCTAACCCCAAGTACATGTGAATGTGACTTTATTTGGAAATAGAATCTGCAGATGACAGGGTCAAGTTAACATGAGGTCACTAGGATGGATCCCAATTCTATGTGACTGTATTTTTATAAAAAGTGGGACATTTGAACACAAGACACAGACAAATATAGAGGGAAGATGATGCAAAACACAGAGAGCAGCATGTGATTAGGAAAGTGGAGATTAGGTGATGTTACTACAAGCCAAGGGGCACCAAAGATTGCCAGCAGAGCACCAGAAGACAGTATAGAGAAGCAGAATCAATTCTTTTATACAGCCTTCAGAGCAACCAACTCTGCCAATCCCTTGATCTTAGACTTCTGCCATCCTGGACTCTGAGCAACAAATCTGTTGATTAAGGCACACAGATTGTGGTATTTTGTTACAGCAGCCCTAGGAAACTAATCAAGAAGGTAAGAATAATGACTTAATTTGTATCATCTGTTTCTAATGCAATGACTTTTAACTTTATTAAAAAGTAAAATAATTATTTAATGGGAAGTGTCTTTCAGTCATTAATTTATTCACTCATTGAAAATATGCCAAGTTTAGAAAGTCAAGGGTCATATGTTTTCTCTCATATGTGAAAGTTAGAGGGAAAAACAAAAGGAGAAAGGGAGAATTTTATGAAAATAGAAGGGAGACCAGTAGAGGACAGGGAGAGATAGAAGAAAAGAAGAGGTGCTGTAATGGGCAATAAATTGATTAAATTATGTTATGTGCATATACGGATATAGCACAATGAACTCCACTATTTTGTGTAATTATAATGCACTACTAAAAATTTACTCTCTTGTTAATTTATCAGTTCAACAAATAGTAATCACCACATCTCCTAGGCAAGGCATGAAAAAAGGGATGCAGGTAGGGATGTGAAGGTGAAAAATGGGTTCTTTCCTCCAGTTTTTAGTAAGAACTTCCTTGTAGTTTCTGGCTGATATCTAACAAAAATTTATGTTAGGTACTTCACAGGTATTTTCTCATTTAATCCTCAGTATAATTCAGTAAATGTAGGTAGTGCTGTCCCCAATTTTTAGAAAATGATCAAATGACTGAGACTCAAAAGTTTGAATAAATGATTAAGAATCATAAAGGGAGTAAGCACTAGAGTTATCTGAAGTCCAACCAGCCACATTCAGTTGGTCATGTTTCTTCTACTCCATTCTGCCTCTCGGAAGATCTTAAGAATAAAGATGAGTGTTCTGACATACGGAAGGTGCTGGTAAGAGACAGAAGGAAGAGATAAGCTGCAATGGTTAGATCTAGAATGTCCCCTAAAAGAGCTCATGTATTGATGTTCAGAGCTGATGTAATGAGCATTGTAATCTCATCAGTGGATAAATCCATTGTAATGGATTTACTGGGTGGTAACCTAGGCAATAAAGGTGTGGCTGGAGGAGGTGGATCACTGGGTACATAGTTTTGGGGACTGTGCTTGTATCTTTGAATCCCCTAGCTTGCTCTCTTGCTTATGCCCTCAGTGGTGTGACATTATGGGATTTGCTCTCTCTCTCTCTCTCTGCCTCCCACCACTATGCCCTGAGTTCTGCTAACAGTCCATGGTTACATGGACTGAACCCCTGAAATCTCCAGAACTGTGAGCAAATAATCATCTTTCTTCTAAGTTGTGTGGTAAGTTGTTTTGGATTACAGCAGTGATAGTGCTGAGTGAAACACAAGCCAAAGACAGAAGGAAAACATAATTGGATGAATTAGATAATACTTACTGGAGGAGACTATGTTTAACACAGACAGTAATGGATAGAATTTCCAAAGGCAGAAGATAAAAAAAAAAGAAGATTCCAGATGTTGTAAATAGTGGAAACCTAAACACTTCCCCTATTACAGAGCTCTTTTCAGGAGCATGGAACAAGTGCAAGGGTGTTCAAAAGAATCTGGAACAATATACTAAGACCAGCTGGGCATGGTGGCTCATGCTTGTAATCCCAGCTGAGACCGGAGGATCCGGGTTCACGGCCAGCCTCAGCTACCTAGTGAGTAACTCCACAACTTAGCGAGACTCGGTTTCAAAATAAAGAATAAAAAATAGGGCTGGGGGGTATAGCTCGGAGGTAGAATGCCCCTGAGTTCAACCCCCAGTACTCCAAAACAAAACAAAACAACAAACCAATATACTAAGACCAGAAATTAAGGGTTTTGATGCAATGCAATGTACTCAGGTTTATTTGGCAGAAAACAGGGAGCCAGTAAAATAATTTAAACAGTGGAGTTCTTTAGGAAAATTAATTAAGATGTATATTAAATTAAAAAACCACTTAGGGGATCATCATAATATAGTCAAGAGGTAATGAGAATGAACAAGGAATGACAGACTTAAGAATGTAACAGAGAAGCTAAAAAAAGTTCATTGTGGAAGAATATGAATAGAGCTTAGAAAGTGAGAGGACCATTATATATGCATGTGATTGTAGGCATAGAAACACTGTCATCAGGGAACAGTAAAACAGGGAAATCAGTAAAACAGGATGACTTTTGAAAGACCTCACCATTGTCGATATTAAGGCAGTTGGAAAAATAGGATATTATTGAGTTGACCCATGTTTGGAACACAGGAGAAAGGACAGAAAACAAATCCTACATAACCTGCTTGGGAAGCACAGGAAGATTCTAAAATGGGTTTGAAATTAAAGTGCATTTAATGTCAAAGAACCTAAAAATTGGAAGTTGATACTAGAAATTATACCTCATTCAATAAAATTGGGGGTTTTCTTTTTTTAAAAATTAGTGTATTTTTATCACACTGAAGTACACTGTGATGTGAGACTGCAATGCACCAATAAAAGTATATTAAAATAAAATAAAAAACAAGTAAATAAAAGAAAAATTAATGTATTTTTAATGGGTTACTGTGTGGCACTTAAATAATATATAGTGAATAATGATCAGATCAGGATAACTGGCATACCTACCACCTCAGATACATATCTTTCCTTTGTGTTGAAAACATTCAAAATCCTTTTTTCTAACTACTTTGAGATATTCAATTAATTGTTATTGACCATTGTTACCCTACTGTGCTAAAGAGCATTAGAAGTTATTCCTCCTATCTAACTGTGCCCCTCAACCAGTTAGCCATCTTTCCTTCCCATAGGACCTTTTCCAGGCTTTGGTAACCACTATTCTATTCTCTATGTATTTGAGATCAACTTTCACTGCTGATGTTTTGAACCAAAAGACAGATAACTGAGACAGATGGAGAGCAAAGTGTGGACTTCATTAGCTGTTGTAAAACACAGTTTAGGTATGCACCAACAAGGCACCTTCTAATTCTCAAGCTGAGGAGTATAAATACCTACTCACTGGGTCACAGACAACACGATTACTGCAGACTCTCCACTTACAACATGGAAAAGCAAAACAAAATAGACACTTTCTGGTTCAGAAAAGAAAGGGAGAAAGAATGTATTCATATTTTCTGTTGTTGCTTCCATATTTTAATTCACACAATTCATTCCTCCACCTCTGGAAGAAATGAGTAGAGGAAAAAAGGGAAAATGATGTTCTTTGATGTCCCTGAAGCTGGAAGGAGGGGCAAAAGTGGTGTTTTCCACCTGAACTCCTCACCATTTAACTCTATATAAGTCTAGACTGCCCTGAAATTGACTGAGGGAGGCCCTGAACACTCATTGTCTTGGTGTGACTCCTTAAAGGAGGTGATTAAAACTCAAACAACAATGAGAACCAGCCTCCTGGGGAAGAGGGAGGATAAGAATAGGAAGGGCTGCATCTTTCTGTAAGAGTAGACACAAAAGCATTGTAAGTTCTTTTCTACTTACTACTCTAACTGAATTAGAAGTGCTATGGTTTGGATAGTAAATGTCCCCCAAAGTCCCATGTGTCAATTTATCCTCAGGGGGTGCCATTGAAGGGTGGTAGAAGATTTGAGAGGTGGAACTAGTGGGAGATCCTTAGGTCATTGGTGGCATGCACCCAAAGAGAATATATGATGCCTATTCTCTTTTACTCCTGGTGTTAAGGTAAGCAGTTTTGCCCTTTACAATTCCACCATGATGTGCTGCCTAACCATGGGTCCAAAGCAACTGCTCATGGACTAGAACTTCCAAAACTGTGAGCCAAAATAAACCTTTTCTCTTTCTTAGTTGATTATCAAATCATTTCATACAGTGGCAGAAAGCTGACTAACACAAGATGCAACATTTGAAAACTATGATTCCATGTAAATTTTTCAGGTTACTGTCTTCTTTAGAAACAGAGGGCAGACTGAGGTCCCTGAACCCATATTCTATCAAGACAACATCCAACTGGAAGGACTGCTATTAACCTTTTTGCCCCAGTCCCTAACCTACTTGCTTGATTCATTTCTGTGTTCAATTGGCCCTTGGATGTATTTGGGTTGGGAACCCTTCTCTAGGGGATCAATAGATTTTTTTGTTTTGCCTTTGCATGTATGCAGGAAGGTGTTCAACAGGAAAGTTCAGGAGGAAACAAATTGAGAATGGAAGAGGAGTACGAGAAGAATTTACAATGTGCAAATTAGAAGCTGGCACATTTAGAGCAACAAGTGGAGAAGTGGCAATGGAGAAAAAATGGGCAAATGGCAGCTGAACAGTCAGGAACTCCATTCTGGTGTGAGAAAATCGAGGACTTAGAACTGCTAGGTAAGAGACCAAAGGCAGTCAGGGAAAGTAATACTGAGCAAACCAAAACACTATTTTCCACTGAGAAAAATATTACTTTGAAAATCACTAACCTCCTTGCCAGTTAGACTTTGCAGAAGACAATATCCTATATAACCAATTGCAGCTTAAAAGTATTACTGTGATTGAAGACAATTCAAATGGACAAAGTGCAGGAGAAGGAAAGAAGTAAGTTTGGGTTCTGGCAGAAATTCATCTGAAATTTGAGACAGATGTGGGTAGCTGTGTGCTCCTGCTAACTTCATTCTATCTATTACTGAGAAACTGAACCAAGATGAATAAATTAAACACATAAAACATCCCTGAATTCAGCTTTGTGTATTAACCACTCCTCATATATTTGTTAGGCAGTAATATAATGGATTCATTGTATGGATCTTATATCTTTGAAGCCTGGTCAAAATGATCATTGTTCAAGAAGTTATTCACCCAGGATCTTGGGCTTGCACTTCATTTAATTTCCACCAGATGGTGGTGAGTTTGTACAGGAGTACTCACTCATACTTAGCTGCAAATTTGGGAGATGGGAGGTGGGAACAAAAGTTTAAAAAAACAATACCGGAGCTGAGTGTGGTGATGCCATAATCCCAATACTTGAGAGGCTGAGACAGATGGATCACAGGTTTGAAGCCAGCCTCAGCAACTTAGTGAGACCCTGTTTCAAAAGAAAAAATAAAAAAAAATCTGGGGTGTAATTGAGAAGTAAAATGCCTCTGTGTTCAATACCAAGTGCCAAAGATAAATAAATAAATAAATAAATAAATAAATAAATAAATAAATAAATAAATAGTAAGTAAGTAAAATTCTGGTCCCCACTGGAACACATACTGATTCCATAGTTCTAAATGGATTGGAATTGGAACCCAATATTGTTAGTTTTTAAAACTTTCTCCAACCTTATTCATAGAGGAATGGGAAAATGACTGGTGTTGACTGCTAATGACTGTACAAATCTGGTTTCCTTAGAAAATATTAATAACTTCTAACTAAATTAGAGATAAACACATGAGATATATTTTAAAAGAGAGCTAAATAATACTGTTACATTATTTCAAATATTAATCCAGGCTATGTAGGATTAATATGTAGGAATTAGTAGTTGCACAAAGCAAAAGTATAACAAATAGCTTCCTAAGCACTTTAAGTTGCTTTCAAACTAACTTCCTTTAATGGCTCTCTAACTTAAATACCCATCATGGATTACTCCCTTGACCCATCAAGGATTAGCACTGGCTTCATATGCAGTGCAGGATCTTTTATATAGTAGAGGTCACCTTGTTTTATGAAATTAGCTATTGAATTTAGAAACGTATTGAACACCGTGTTCACTATGAGCTTATCTACTAATTAGGTAAGGTATTTAATTTCTCTGAGTCCTGATAAGTAAATGAAACAATAAGAGGGTTTGTCGAAAGTGCTAACCTACCAATGAGAACCATGTCACGTCTAATACTAATAGTAAACATTTATATAGTGCTGAGCACTTACATCCCCAGGCTCTGCTCTAAATAATATCAAAATAAATATGGGGACATACGTAAAATACATATATTCAACAATACACTAATAACAGTCTCAATAATAGCCATGAGCTAGATTCTATTATGAGCAATCACATTTTGACGAGCTGAGATAGGAAGAAATATAGTGGCTGTCCCAGGAGGTGAGTGACATTTGTCCAAGTGGAAAATAAACAAAAGACCAGGATTTTAATCACAAATATCTGGGTATGCTGCCTCTTAGAACCAATGACTGTACTTCTCTTCACTGGCTTCAATGAACCTGGAATTGGTTTATAAAGTCAGCCACATCAAATATGTAAGCATAAGTCTTTATTCTTTCTAATATCCAAGGACACTAGGTATAATATTAGATGTTTAGAATGTTATCTGCTACCTCGACTCATTGGGTCAGGCTATTATATAAAATAGGACTTATGTGTGGATTGCCTGACTAAATAAAATAGCCATCATTATCCAGCCTGCCCCAGCTATTTTGATCAACACATAGCGAGCATTTTCATGTGTGAGGCTCTGAACTAGGAGTGGGAATAGGCAGTTGGATCAGACAGAGGTATGATTTCAAAGGCCCCGCATCCTAGAAGAGAGCTGGATACAGTATTTGCTGACATGTAAGTCATGCATGTGTATAAGATATGTTCATTTTACAAATGATTTTTTTTTTTGAGGGAGGAAATGTTTGTGTTTTTCATCACATATATTTTGACAGTGATTTTTTGGTAGTTCTGTATGGAAACATATTTTTGAACTTATAAAATATATGGCATACTAAAACCTAGTAAGAAATGAATGAATATCCATTAATAGTCTGCTATGAGAGGAAGAAACTCTGGCTAAAATGGAGAAATATCAATATTAGTAAACGCTAGCACCTATTAGGGTAATAGTGACAATAAAGTTAAATCTGAAAGATAGAAGAATGACAGAAAACCTCATCAACTTTGTCACCTGTGTGTTGTTATCTTTGTTAAGGAAACTACCAATAGCATAGAAAACCTTAATCTCTATTAGATGTTCTGTTTTGGTTCACTTCCCCACACTGTACATTAATTGGGCGTCGGGCATTCTCATTGGCTAAATTGACACTTGGAAATTGTGTTTGGGGAGGTGCAGAGGGATATTAACATACACCAGCAAATATGATATTAGATTATTATGATATAGCAAGAAGTGATATCATTTATAGCCAAAGGCTTTGTGAAAACAGATAAAATATATACAACTTTGAGTAAGAAAAACCTAGAGAATTTGGGGCCAAAATTATAGATTTAAGACTCTTTATATAGGAAAAAAATAAATGTAGAAGAAATTGCCCATAAAAAAAATGTAGAATAAGAAGAAAATATTCAGGAGAGGTTATAGAGTCTGTTGTTTGCTCTTTCTCTTTTGTCAGAATTCAGTGTTAGCTTCATGGCATTCTTGGCCTCTTGAGCTTAAACTTGATAATAAATGTACATTCTAGAACAATCCAATTTTAAATTAATTGAACAACTCCTTCAGCGTTGCATTAAAGCTCTTATAAAGTCTGTAGCAATGTGAAAGAACTCAGAGTTAGGGGAAAGACAAGGCCTTATTATACTGCACATAATTTGAAAAATTCAATTGAAAATGTTAAGTTATACCTGGCATTGTAAAAACGATACATATTGAATGCCAGCATTTTATTTTAACCAAATATTGTATAAAGTCAAAGCTTTTCTTTAAGTGCAATTCTACTCAATGGTTTCTTCCTTTTTTTTTTTTCTTTCCCCCTCTTGTGGTATTGGGAATAAAATCCAGGGGCATTGTACCACTGAACTACACCCTTTTTGATTTTTTGATTTTGAAACAGGGTCTTGTTAACTTATCACAAACTGGCCTTGAACCTGCAATCCTCCTATTTTAACCTCCAAAGTACTGGGATTGCAAGCATGCACCACCACACTTGGCTTTCCATTATTTTTAATAGCAAATTTTTGTATGTTTTAGTGACTCAACTTTATTTAGACATCTAAAGCAATTCAATTTCTATAGAAATAACAACTCCTGTCTTCTCCTTCTCCTTCCTATCTATCTATCTATCTATCTATCTATCTATCTATCTATCTATCTATTTACGTATCTATCATCTTCCATAAGTTTTACACAATATTTAATATAATTATGCCCAGTTGGGAAGAAAATACTCGACTTCTGATAAACATACAAAGCAGCCAGTAAGAGTGGAAGTGCCCAGGCCTACTGGACATTAATTAAAAGGGTTTCTATTGGCCAAAACTACTAACTTACACCAGACACTTGGAACACATTTATATATAAAAAGAAATTCACCATTTCAAAAAGAGAAACAGGGATTTTTTACTCCGAGGAGTTGGAAATTTCACTATGAAAGTCAACAGATACAAGGTGCCCCATGTTTAATTGGAATTCTCAGCCACTTGGAATGTCGGCTTGGGACAGCAGTCCTGATGCTCTTGACTGGCAGTGCTCTCTCCTTAGGACTCCTCATTGATTCATTTTGACCTTGCTTCTGGTGCACAACTCATTTGCCTTGACTGTGAAGGAATTTATGAACCAGTCTTATCTCCCTTTATGGGTATAAACCATGGGTAAAGTGAGCTATGTCTCTCTCACTTACATATTCTGCAGTCAAAGTGCTTCATACATAGTGAGCCTTCATATACGTTAAGTTGCATTGAATCTATGTGTGTGTGTGGTGGGGAGGAGGAGAGAAGGCAGGAAAAATGAAGGGTAAACCTTATATCTCATACATGACAATCCTCCTAGAAGGAAAAAAACATGTTCCAGAAGTCCCAAATCACTTCTTTGCATATTTATGTGTGTTGATATATTACAGTGTTTACTTGACTAATTCTCCCAGTAGCCATCACAGCAGTAGAGACAATGTTTTATTTACCCTTATAACCCGAAGCCTCTCACAGAGTGTTCTCTAGCATGTTGAGTAAATGTTTGATGAATGAATGAATGAATGAATGAATGAATGAACAAATTAACTAGAAAGTCTCCTAAGGATTCATGGAAGGTTGAGACTGAGGAGGGCACAGAACTACCACCAAGGAAAGTGGATTCGACCCTATCTTGACTATGTACTGTATACTCATCTAATACATTTTTTCTCCAGAAGGTGCATACAATGTTATTAAATTTTAGAGCCAGTAAGGTCTTTAGAGATTTTCTAGCCTGCTTCATTTTAAAGATGAGTTAACGGAGTGGCCCAATGTCACACAGCTCATCATTAAAATAAAACCAAAGGTAAGTCATTTTGGCTACAGTAACTCCGACTGCCTTCTGAAAAGACGGCAGATTCAATAAATAACATCTTTGACAATGAGAAACACTGCTGGGAGCTGGAGCAGACTATGCAGCAGGAAGGGAGGAGAAGAGAGAGAGAGAGCAGAGGGGCTTTCCAGGCAGGTATGTCTGACTCCACACTGCCCTGAGAGCAGAGACAGCCATCTGCCTCACTAGAAAGTGACAAAACCAGGGCTCCAACCTCTATGCCAGAGTCCTGGTATCTTTTGTTTTTTAAACCCACTTGTTCATAAATATATATGTATATATATATATTTATTTATGTTTATATATATATATTCAGAAGGTTCTAGAACTCAATTAATGAAAAATAAATGCAGCTTCTACAAGATAGTTAATGCCACTTTCACTTTGTCAGGACATCTTTCTTCTATGAAATTGTAAAATTTAATGTTTCATTAAATTAAAAAAATGCATGATATTTAAAAGGAATAAGAAATGAGATATTTGAAAGAGTTGAGCCATTTTCCCTAAAGCCCAGAAACCTAAACATTGAACTTTTAAACTCATCTTTTCAAATGGAGAAAAATAATCTTTCTGGGGAAGGGGAGGTATCTGGTTGTTGAAGAAGTTGGTTTTAGTTTTTAACACCAAAAGGCCATTTGAAAATGGTAAAATGTTAGCACCCCCGCCCCCCACCAGGAATGGAGTTTCAAGCTCATTTTGTAATCTTTTTCTACTATGCACATATCAATTCAGCCAGCTGCTCACTTCTCAAGAACTCACTGGTTTTCAGTCCATCCTGTCTGGAAGCATCCTCCACATAATAAGCACTGTAAGTATTTGTCAACTAAACAAACAAGTATCACACCCCAGAAAATGCTTGTGATTTAGAGAGGGAATGTTGGTTCTTGGAGGGAAAGTTAGCATGCTTTTCTTATCATTAAAAGGCAGTTGTGAGCTCTGAGAATCTCTCCCTGGCTGACTGTTTATAGCTTCTGCTGGAGGCTTAACTCTTTCTTAAAGGGATGGTCATTTGACCTGACTTTCAAGCTCCAGCCCCTCACTGATATTCAGTCTCCAAGGCAATGCAAGTACAGAGCTAAACAGCAGCCCAAAGGCCCTCTGCAGAGGCTGAAGAATAGAAGTGGGACTGCCCTGCAGGCTGAGGAATGGGGAAAGAAAACTGAGGTCAGTTAAATAGCCACTTGTTGAACATTATCACTTGCCAAGCACTATACTAGATGCTGGGAAAATAAGAATGTGTGAATCTCAGAACCCAAGAAGTCTGCAACTTAAGGAGGGATGAAATTCTCACAGCCAGATTCAATATGATATCTTAGGTGCTATACTGGAGACATACCCAGGGTTAATAAGGACTGAGAGCACCAGAAAGTGCAGGGGAAGTTTCTGGAGCAAAGCAGAAACCACATAAAAATGGATGCAAACATGAAGCCAAAGGTAAATTTCCTGGCAGGTAATAAAATTTAGCTTTAGCTTTTTTTTTTTTTTTAATAAGAGGATCTCACTATGTCTAGGCTAGCCACTAGCCTGGAACTCCTGGGCTCAAGTAATCCTCCTGACTTAGCCTCCAGAGGAGCTGGGACTACAGATGCACACCACCATGCCTGGCTTTAACATTTTTAGATTAGGTGAAAACATTTATTTGATTAAAGATCAGTTAAAAAAATTAGTGCTTGCTATAGTTAAAAATATAACAAATATATACATATATATGTACATATATATAATGGAAATATAACATAGAATTATATCATAATAGCACAGACCTCTTATCTATATTCACATCTATTTCCTGAAAAAGATTGATCTTGCTCAAGGAAAGATTAAGTGTCCTGAGCTCATATAGATTTCGTTGAATCTGTATTTCATTCTCTAGGGGGAATCCATTCCACTGTGTTTGTTTAAAAACCATCTTATATGGTTATTGACACAAGGTATTTCAAATTATTCATTCATTTGTTCATGAAATATTTATTGGATATTTCCTATGTCTGAGATTTTAGCTCCTTAAGCAAACAAATAAACAAACAGGTTTAATTAGTTAAGGAAGGTAGATTGAAGCTGTGCTCAAGCTGGCGAATCTGAAGTGGAGACATGGTAAAATGCAAGAGCCCTGTTAAATATTCATGAAGGCTGGGAGCCCCTGAAAATGCCGGGTTGCCACAGTAACTGAGGAGCTCTGAGCTGCCTGGGAGGAGGGTCCCCCAGAGTTGGGCTGGATCTTGGAGCTGAGGCCCAAGTGAGTTGACTCTACTTTTCTCTCCTTTTTCCTCTTCTGCTATTTTAGAAAGGGGAGTTGA
This sequence comes from Graphiurus murinus, assembly GCA_004027655.1. Lineage (NCBI taxonomy): Eukaryota > Metazoa > Chordata > Mammalia > Rodentia > Gliridae > Graphiurus > Graphiurus murinus. Next base: position 144,305 of record PVLC010000089.1, read on the forward strand.
ATGCCACTGCCATGACAGAGTGGAAGGTATTCCCATAGAAGGGCATTTGCAATGTTAGGATAAGCAATTGATTGAAGGTTTGATACTAGAGGAAACCAGCAGCAACACTGGGATTTTTTGGGACTGAAGCCACAAGCCCAGAGGTGCCGGCTTCCGAGGCTCAAAGCTCTCAGACTGCTGGAGGCCATTTCGAGCCAAAGCTGCTGAGTGGCTGCAGGGCTGTTTGAATCCTGGAGTCCTGGAGTGAGCACGATGCCAGGGGCTCCAGACACCCAAGGCAAGAAAACAGAGCCACATCCTAACAAGGCTAGAGTTTTGGGGGCTGGGAGGAGGTCTGTACCCCAGGGCTAGTACAGTCCCAGGCTTCCAACTCTGCGGTGGAAGAAGTGGGTAAGCCAGTGGTACTGCTCGGCCTCCAGTGGCTTCCTTCAAAAGTGGAGACTGCACAGGGAGCTGTTTTCCTAGACCTTTGCATTCAGATTCAACAAGCAATTACTGAACATCGAAAAATGCCACGGGACTGTGTTATGCATTCCCCATGCAAACTTCCGTCTGCTCTTCTGTGGGTGTTCCAAATTAAATATCCTTTCTTGCTAAGTTATAATGACAACGTATACGTACAGTATCAAGTTATATTTTGCCAATAAAACTTTTAATTTGCTTAAGGAGGTAGCTTCCATCGCAAAGTTCTCCAGAGACCTATTCACTAGAAGAGAAACAGGCTGCTCTGGGTTAAGCATCCTCAGATGCCAGCAAGCCATCTTGTGATAATGTGAGCAAACCGCAAGTACTTAACCACACAGGCAGAGAGGAGCGGGCCGGGGGAGTTAGACACCTGCTACATAGTTCTTAGGGGAGAAAATAAACTTACATGCGGGAGGGAACTTTGAATCGTCCTGTTTAACTCACCTACTTTACACAAGAACTTTGGAGAACCTGAGCGATCAAGCAGTTGCTCCAAATTGTATAGATAAGGTGCCCCCAAACACCTGCATTACACATTTAGGGTTATTCTCCCAGAATAGTACCATATGAAAATATACACTTCTAAAGCCACTCACACTTTTTTTTCTCACAATAACAAAAGAGTAACACTTCCACTTGGAATCTGGGCCTCGTCCCTCACTCTTCCCCAGCTGCCTCAGCACTGAAGCACACTCTCGCCCTCAGAAGAAATCCTTTTCCCCAGTGTCAGCTAGGATGCCATGCTAGTCAGTTTTCCATTACTGTAGCAAATACCTGAGAAAATCAACTTATAAAGATAAAAGGGTCATTTTTGGAGGTTCAAGTTTATGTTTGGTTGGCTCCCTTGCTTTGGGGTCTCTGGTGAGGCAGTGCATCATGGTAGGAGAAAGCATAATGGGGCAACACTGCTCATTTCATGGCCGGGAAACAAAAAAAGAAGGGGCCAGGGTCCCAGTATCCAATTCACACTCCCAAAGACCTAAAGACCTTTCTCTGCACCCCCACCTCTAAGTGGTCCTATGACCTCCAAGTAGCCCCGCAGGCTGAAGACCAAGCCATTAACAGGAGCCTTTGGGGGACCCTTATCTAAACCATAGCAGATAAACAGGCCAGGTCTTCTGGTGAAGGGTCACATGCAAATGTTGGCCAGAGAGCAGGTTCCCTCTGATTCCCTCTCTAGTGGGTTAAATGATAGTCCCCCAGAAGATGTGTCCACATCTTAATTTCCAGAACCTGTGGATGTGAAAGACCTTTGCAGATGCAACTAAATTAAGGATCTTGAGATTCAGAAACCATCCTGGATTATCTGGGTGCATCCTACATCCAAGGACATGTCCTTTTAAAAGACATCTTTAATTATCTTTTAAGAGAGGAGAAGATAGAGATGGAGAAGGCAATGTGTAGCTGGTACAGAGGCTAGAATTATGCAGCCACCAATCAAAGAATGCCAGAAGTCACCAGAAGCTGGAAGAGGAAGGGAAGGGACCCTCCCTGAGCCTTTGGAAGGAACACGTCCCTGTCAGCAGCTTGATTTCAGACTTCTGACTGCAGAACTATGAGGGAATAAACTGCTGTTGTTCTAAACCATCAGTGTGTAGTAATTTGTTACAGCAACCACAAGAAACCAATAAAGCCTCCAACTACACTTCCTGATCCTTCTATTACAGTCATTTCTCCTTCTAGGAAATACCCATGACCCTGGCCACTACAACATTGAAGTTGGCTTTAGACACCGTGGAAGTCAGCAGTAATACTTTTCATATATATATTTAATTTTTTTCTTGTTTTAAAACAATGAGACACATTAAGATGTGGATAAATGCCCCTACTTTGTAACAAAGGAAAAACTAAAACAAAAGTTCACTGAACTTAAATTTAAAGCTTCCTTCTATCTTACCAATTTCCTGTCTTGTTCCTTGACCTGTGAAATTCAACACCATAATACATAAGATACAACAGAAAATTATCCAGGGTAGAAAGCAGTTTGCCAAGTTTAGGCCTTCATCATTTTCTGCCTCCACTACGATACAGCCTGTCTTACTAGCTCTACTTCTTCAAACTCTAATTCAATGTTTCTTAAATGGTTGCCTAAGCCTTTTTTGTCTATGACACTGTAAGAAATACATCGTGTAATAGTACATAAATATATAAAAATAGAACAATGAATACTGATTTTTCCTCTCTCTCTCTCTCTCTCCCCTTCCCTCCTTCCCTCCCTCCCTCTTAAGGTGAAAGCCATGACCCAAACTGTTATAATCTATGCTTTAAATCCACACTACAGCTGGGCTTACCTACAACCTGGGGTGTGGATCGCATCATGTTATGGTTTGGATCTGGAATGTCCCCCAGAAAATCTCATCTGTTGGCAATGCAGTGATGTTCAGAGGTGAAATAATTGAATCACCGGGACTTTTAACTGATCAGTAGACTAATCCATTGTTGAACTCATAATTTGGATGGATCTCCTGGGTGTAACTATAGCTAGGTGGCATGTGGCTGAAGGGCGTGGATCACTGGGGGCATGACTCTGGGGACTACACCTATTACTCTTTCCTCCCTCACCCTTCCTCTGCTTCCTGGTGCTATGAGCTAAGCAGCTTCCCCCACCACGCCCTGCCACCAAGATGTTTCTGGCTGGGAGCATGCTGACCATGGACTGAACCTCTGAAACCTGGAGCCAAAATAAATCTTCTTCCTCTAAGTTGTTCTTGTCAGTTATTTTGGTCCTAGCAACACAAAGCTAACCCACACATGTTGGGGTCGTAGCTGGGCCCGGCTAGACCTCGCCTCAAGATGGCGTCTGGCAGAGTGCCGGGAGCAGCTGCAGGTGGTAACATCCTAGGGCTGCACCAAGCTAGAGCGCATGCACCAGCACGCCAGAGCCCGTGGCCTGAGAGTGCTCCCAGGTGAGAGCTGGATGCAGGCACCTCGTGGCTCAAGCCCTGTTTGGCTTTAAGAGTCTCCACCTCTTGCCTTAGAGGGATGGACGACTACTATTGCGAGGAACAGTTACGGAGAATGAGAGTGGGGTGAGAGAGGATTGTGACCAGAGAGACGGTTACAGTCAGGGTTAAGAGAACGATTACTGTCACTGTCAGTGTTACTGCTTGGGCAACTTCCTCGGTCCCAGAGAGAGAGAGAGAGGTACAATAAAAGAGGCTTGAACCAGCAACGCGTGATTGTTGTCTCCTTTTGTTCCTCACGGTTGAGGGTCCGGCGCGGGGGACGATACACACACATCATTTCGTTATTTTAATTAAACTGCTCTGATGTTCCCAATTGCCTTCATCTATTCCAACAATACTCTTTTTTCATTGAGAACCTACAAGAGTCACTTGGGAAAAGACTGAAGATGAATAAAATAAAAATACACATTTCATGCCCTGACCAAATACACTACATATATATATATATATATATATATATATATATATATATATGTGTATATATGTATATATGTATACACACACACATATTTATACACACACACCCATATGTCCTCAAAGCTCTCACACTGTGTCTCCTGCATCACCCTCTTAAGCAGCTGAACTCTCATACCTTCTGTGGCATTCTCATGCACTCTGCTATTTCTTTTCTCCTCCTTTAAGATACAAATTGTCTCAACTCCTCCTCCTTTCTCCTCTCATTCTTTCATTCATCCACACATCCATCATCACCCAGTCCTTACAATCCTTCAATGTCTAAGTGATGCTAGTTACCCTGTGCTAGAAACGTCAGGAGCCTTTGTAGAATTTACGGTCTGATTTAGAAGCCCTTCCCAGACTCTCTGGCTGTCCTTCCCACCTAGCTCAGGAAGCATATCTCAAATGACAGTACACTTGCCACCCATTTCACAATGGGTGGTGCACACCCCTGACTGTGAGTCCTGATGTTGTGTTTTCCTCTGTCAATCACTGATAGAGATGTGTTGATGTCTCCAACTCTAATTGGATTTGTCTGTTTTTCCTTGCAGTTCCATCACCTTTTTTCTTGGAATCCCTACTACCAACACTGTGTCCAGTCCATAGCAAGGCTTGAGAAAGAAATGTGGGAGGGAAGGGGAAGGAAAAAATAAAAGAAAAAGAAAGAAAAGGGAGCTCTGAATAGGATTACAAGGCTGGCTTCTATTATAACATGATATGAAACAAAAAAATTGGAAAGAAGATGACAATGTCAGTGGGAAGAGATTGGAGGAGAGAGGGAGCGAGAAAGAGAGAAAGAGAAAGCACGCGCGTGTGCGCAAAGGAGGAAATAACCATCCAAACCTTTTCAAACCTAGACTCGCAGTAAGTCCAGAAAGAATTTCAATTTATATGAAGCAACAGACCATTCAAATCCCTACCCCACAATCCAAAGCCTTAACCAGGCACCATGAAATGTGCTTTCTTTTCTCTGGAAGTCATGCTTATAAATTCACCCCTTTTCAGTCGCTTTCCACTGAAACAATTGCTGTCCCCACCTGATGGAATCAAGGGCCTGAATCATGTTGGAACTCAGCTGAAAGTAATTTTTAGAGTTTTAAAGTGCATAATGAGATCTTGAGTTCCCCGTGCCATGCTCTGATTCCAGGAAGTGCCACATTAGCACTTCAGCAGAGAAAAGATCCACGCTCTGCTTAAATCTTGCTGGTGTCATAAAGGATGCTTAATGCCCTGTAATAGAGACTTCTGTCTCACAGAAAGTGTCCTCATTTGTTTTGCACTGGAAAACTGCAAATGGGTACCCTTAATCACACAGCTGAGGGGAATCACTTCATAGTAGAAAGATGGCTTTATTGAGACCTAATATGAGGGACCTATTTCAAGTGGACATTTGATAAGGAATAGAAATCTCTGCATTCTGTATTACTGAGCTTAAAACAGGAGAGTTAGTAAAACAGCACCCGACAGATGCACTATAAATTACCTGAACACACCTTCATAAAGTGATACCTTCTCTTTTAATAAATTAATAACTCACCATAAAGTTTGTGGCTTTTGGCTGTGATTCTCATTGAGGACCAGATTATCTTTAATATATATAATAAATTTAATATATATATATAACATGTATCTTATATATTTAATATAATATATATCTTTATATTTATATCTATATCTATCTATCTATATCTATCTATATCTATCTATATCTATATATAGATATATATACACACAGAGAGAGAGAGAGAGAGAGAAGGCAGCAGATGGAAAATAAGGCATTGCATTATATGTGTATATGCAAGTAGACACCCCCATCTAATAAATCCTTCAGATGAATTTCCCAGTGGCTCTTATTGTTAAATTCATTTTATTCTGTAGAGAGGGAACTTTCTAATGCCTTTGAAAATACTTGGGAGAAAGTCTGGTCAAATTCAAGATCACAGACAGGAGCCTCACAACATTCAGCTTAACAAGGTATAAACCACTCCATAGTTATCAGAGCAAGAGGACAACCATTTTTTAGAAAAATTATATAATGGGTTTTATCTGCCCAAGGAAAAGAAAAACATCCATTTGTGTTAAGTATGTGGCTAATCCTTGTCAGGTGAAATGATGCCAGAGTTAACTTTCCATTTTCAACTTGAAACATCTTCTTTGTTCTGCTGTGGTCATTGTGACCTCCCTGAGGTCGGATCTTTGCTTGAATTGGCTCTCATCGGTTAATATTTTTCTATCCTATCCAGGTTACTTACTTGTGAATTTAACTTTCTCTCGAAATTTTATTCTTCCTCCTAAAATAGGGCTTTCTTTGCATACCTACTTGTTTTGTGTAGCAGTAGGTGAAACAGTCAAAAGGCACTCAGAACAGTTGCTTTTCCTCCTCTGGGAAAGAGGACAAGTGAAATAGAGATCCCATTGTTTGCCCTTGAGACATACTGAAAAAGACATGAAACCTGCATCTGTTGTAACAATGAGGAAAAAAGGTTGATCAAAAACATGGAGATGAATGCAAATTAAGGGGGAAAAATGTCCTACAAATTGTACCATTTTAAGGGATTCAAATACAATAATAAATGAGAGATTATGTGAGAATTTTTAAGGACTGCTTCTTGGAAGAAGTAAGAATTGCTAGTTTAGTTTAGGTTGGATTTTTATTACTAAGGGGACATTGTTTCATCTCTCTTTCATATTAACTTCCTTTATTTGCCAAAAGCATGTTAATTTTATTTATCTTGACCATTCCCTCCCCCACAATTTGCAGTCAGAACTCTTAATCCTGAAAGAGAACTAAAAGATTCCTTATTTTCCATCTGCTCTGTCTTTTCTATTTCCATTGTATTCATATCATCTCTTAACTATTTAATCTGACAATCTTATATTCCTGCTGAATATTCATATTTTAGTCTCAATATGTTACTCATTACTGCTCAAACTCACTTTCATCTCATAGAATTCATTCTTTTCCTTTTCTTCACCCAGGCTCCTCGAGTTTATTCATTACCTCCCATCTTGATCTCTGTAATTCACCCATGTTGGTCTTCTGACATTCTGTCTCAAAACACTATTGAAACCCTATTTCAAACCTTGAATCTCAAATAATTTATTCCCCCACTCCATCAAGTACACTGATTACCAGCTCATCTCTGCCTCACATTTAAATGGCTGACTCTCATTTCCCCCCGAGCACTTTATAAACCTTTAACTAACATTATCTATTTCTTCCACAAAATTACATGTATTTTCATCTCTTTGTGAAGCCTGTTTTCTAATTGGTTTCATTTATTTAGCTTATCTCTCCAATTTTCTTCTTTTATACTCATTTTTCATAACTCTCCTTATTGTGCCACTTTTAATCACGGAAATGCACCTTGGTTTAAATGGCCTGAAGATAAATATTGAAAATGCATATGTGAATAGTTTAAACTTGATTACCTAATGGTTTGGGTGAGAATAAAAGAAACAGGAAGATAAATTGTCACCATCCAGATTTAAATACATAACAGGCTTTAGCATTTATACTTCCATATCCAATGCCTCCTATCACCCTATCACCCCTCATCACCAATCTGTCTCAAGGCTAGAAACAGGAAAGTAATCTTTGATGCATTTTTTCTCCCTGATCCAAATGTCACTTTTCACGGTAGAAGCCAGTCTCTTCAAATATGAAACAGACCATTTATAAATCATAAGTTGAATTTTGAGCAAAGACAAAGGAAGTTTAGAACTGCTTAACAGTTCTACCAACATTTTTCTCACACTAGAATTTTCAAATCACTTCCATGGTTACTTATTAAATCTACTGATGCCCAATAGAAGATGTTACTATAACAATGAAGTCAAAAGAGAAATAAATAATGTGGTGGTTAATGAAATCATGAACATGATTTATTAACATCACTTCTTAAAACACTAAATAACTTTCTCCCACAGTTGAACAGATATTAATCAGCAATTTGCAGCATGATTCTATTCAGAAAATGGTGTCACAAAATCTTCTAAATCCAAAATCTGGTTTATACTAGGACAGGCAAATGAGAGTACGAGACCCATTATTCTTCAATTAGAAGGTTGGCAGGTCTTCTCTTTGTTTCTTTTGGAGACAGAGATTCTCATAAGCAGATTGCATCATATTCACAGAAAAGAAATATTCTTATATCTAGATATGGGTTGTTTATAAACCAACAAGTAAGGGTCTTGTTGCTCCTAAACCAAGTGTTCTAATCCAGCCTCTTGGACCTTCATGTTAGTTCCTATTAATATTTACACTAATTGCCCTTTCATGGCCCAGAGAATGCTAATTCAATGCACTGCTCAATTACACACATACATCTTCTACCTGTAGCCTCTGCTAGGATCTCACCAATGGCTATAGCCTTGTATATGAAATAGGAGGATCACTGTGAATTTGCATAAACTATTTTAAAACTTGCATGCATTTGCCTAAATTATGAAATCTAATCCAATGCAGTTTTAGGGTTGAAATTAAATTCTGGTTATCTCCTGAGGAGTTATATTCCTAAAAGAGATTATCAACCAACCCTAATGACTGGGAAGAAGGTACAAACAGATAACATAAAGAAGGGAAAACAGGCCAGGAGACAAGTATAAAAAAAACAAGAAAGGTGGAGGTTTCGGTGGATTAAGAGTAGGGCCTTGACAATAATTACTGAGTCAAAGAAAATACATCTCTGAATCACAAGCAGCTGGAGGATACAGGCCTATAGTTTGATTACTCTCTGAGCTGAAATTGTTCCTGAATTCCTCCCACAAACACAATGGCCTATTTATTTATTTATTTATTTATTTATTTATTTATTTATTTATTGTGGTACTGGGGATTGAACTCAGGGGCATTCTACCTCCGAGCTACACCCCCAGCCCTATTTTTCTTTATTTTGAAACCGAGTCTCACTAAGTTGCGGAGTGCCTCACTAGGTAGCTGAGGCTGGCCGCGAACCCAGATCCTCCAGTCTCAGCCTCCCAAATGCTGGGATTACAAGCATGCACCACCACACCTGGCTCACGATGGCCCATTTATACAGGTATATTTTTTTTCTACCAGGTACCCACACCTCCGTCATGCTTACTTGCTTATATCTAAGACAAATACCCAATGAACTTAGATTTCAGATAAATAACAGATTTTTTTTGTTAATATCAATAAGTCCCAAATGTTGCATGGGCATACTCAACTGTAAACTGCCATTTTTTATATGAAGTTTATGTATAAGTTTAAGTCTAGCAACCCTCCTCCATCCCAGTGCTTCTTCCTGGGTAGTACCTTCAACTCCCATGTCCTTCTATCTTATGTGGCAGTACTGGACAGACAGAAAAATCACAGTCAGAATATGGGAATCACAGTCAGGCTAGTATATGGACTCTAGAATTAACAGAATGTCTTGGGTTCTAATCCCAACTCAACAATCTCAGAGAAAAGTGTTTAATTCTTGTACATCTGTTAGTTTCCTACACTGTAGAAGGAGGAACGTGATAAACTCCCTTCCTTATGCATCTGTTGTTAAGAAGAACTCAGGTGACCCTAAAAAAGTGGAAGGCCCCACGTTTGGCATACTATAAGCACTCAATAAATGCTAGCCAACATAATTAAGGCACAGCAATATCCCCAGGTGGCCTTCTCTGGAACAGAGGACAACCTACCTGCCAGTTAAAGCTGCTTTCTAGATAACATTTAAAATTATCTTACTGTTTAACAAACACATATTTAGCACTTCACATACAACAACCCATATGCTGGGGGGAAACATGATTTTCAATTCAATTTTGGAAAAATGCAGCTGTTCATTTAAATACAGGGGTACCAAATAGTCTGCATTCAGCTCACAGGATAGATTATTAATTCACCATTTGTTCCCCGGTTCTATTTATCTCTTTGGTCTTCCCAAGAGGGATGAGAAGACCAAAGAGATAAATAGAACTGGGGAACAAATAGAGCATGCAAATAGTCACTTGTTTTACCTACTGGACAGAACAGGATACACTCTCCACCACAAATGATTTGCTTGCCCTCCAAACTCCTCCCCTCTCAACATATACATGTACCTGTCCCATCGCTAACCCCACCAGAGAACTCTGATTCTCTGAGCCTTATTGCTCTCCTCTTAACTTAATAAGCTGGGAATACAGACAGAGCAGTTAAGAACCTGCTCAAGGAGACACACAGGGAGCCTGTTGGAGGGCTGCAATGAAACCATTCCAGTTCTTGGCTCTCCGCCCAGTGCTCAGTCCAACAGACCGTAGTGGAAACCTGGGTCTGCTGAATAGGGGCCCCATGGTTGCTAGGGCACAGGATGAAGACAAAGTTGGAAAGCTCTTCTGATGCTCCCCATGGCGATTAATCTGTTTGAAGGTCTGGGCTCTGAACCTTGGATTCCAGGTCCGCATTCCTTCATAAAACCCTGTGTTTTGAAAGCCACAGGCAATGACCCTGTGGATTTAACTAGCTGCATTCAACTAGAGTCCTAAAGGAAAGCTCCTAAGTAATTGGAATCTGCCAACACAGTGTCTTGTGCCCCTGGCTCCCAGTATGGGGGCCCAGGAGAGGAGAATCCCATGCCAAGTCAATTTTCACTGCTTGGGCTACCAGTGTGGAATGCTGGGCTTCCTTAGAGGCATGGCTGTCATTTTGGATGCTCTTCTTAATGAAGGCTTAGGCAGTAATCTAAAAGGTCAATGCTTGCACACACTGTGGTACTGGTGGCCACACTTAAATCACATATCCATGGTTGGTAGGGTAGAGCCTGTTTCAAGCATGATGAAATTCACATCCCTGTAACCTGATAAAATGAAATCTATATGCTCCTTGCTTTTAAAAGCTTCAAAGTCTTTATCCACTTCAGTGAATAAGCAAAAGGAAAGGGAAAGTCAAGTGCTATAGCCTCCTGCAAAGGAAATCATGACCTTTGTTTTTCTCTCTCCTCTTCCTCTCTCTCTCCTTGTGGGCATGTGTCTCATTAACTGTATATTATATATATATATATATATATATATATATATATATATAAACTGTATATATGTATTCATATATATATATGAATGAACTAAAGGGAAAAACAAGAAAAGATGATTAAATTACTCTGGTTTAGAAAGGAAAAGATCTTCTCATTCTAGGGACCTCAGAAAGGTATCTCCCAAGAAAGTTTCTTATATACATCCTAATTAAATAAGTTCCATTTGGTTGTTCAACCTTATTTACTGATCTGCCTCATACCAGCTAGACGCCTACAGCTGAGCTGTATGAGTCAGATACAGTCCACCTCCTTCAGGTTTCTGTGCTTAATAATGCGTGTGGTAACTTGGAACTCAATGAGAAAATGTCCAACTAGTATAGTTGTGTTTTTATCTGCCTTGCCGGCATTGCACTCTGCAATACTTTAGATCTTAAATGTACCCCCAAAACCCATGTGCTCAAGGCTTGATCCCCAGGGTATTACTCTTGGGAAGTGGTAAAACCTTTAAGAGGTGGGGTCTGGTGAGAGATCCTTAGGTTATTGATGGCATACCCACAAAAGGGATTGTAGGACCATGATAGCTTCCTCTTTCTCTCTCTTTTGCTTCTTGGATGATGAGGTGGTTAGGTTTGCTCTGCCATACACAACTGCCATGATATTCTCACCTCACCACAGGCCCAAACAATGAGGTCAATTGATCATGGACTAGAACTTCTAAAACTTGAAGCCAAAATAAACCTTTTCTCTTTTATAAGTTGGTTATCTCAGGTAGTTTATTATAATGATGGAAAGCTGACTAACATACACTGTAATCTGATAACAACATTCTGATTTTCCTTTTAGGAATTATGCTGCCTCCCTTATTCTCAGGCCATATGGTTAGGATAGGGCTAATTCTATCTGCAATGGAACACATAACTACGGTTTAGGAAATCAGCATTTTATTTCCCTGCTGCCAGAATATTTGGTTCTATATTGTTCCTGAGACCCAGTTTAGGCCAACATTCAGTACTGAGATCCAGCTAAAACTATGAGGCAAGAGGTATTCTTTTTCCATGGGGCATTCAAGGCTGGCAGATCATATGCACACATCCCTGAAGGGAAAATGAGTGAGAATGAAGAAAGGCAGAGAGAAATAGAGCTGAGTGAGAGAGATAAACTAATTTCTCTTGATACCCTTACAGCTAACTTTACAGCAATCCAGGAATATCCTTGATGTTTCAGTTACAAGAGACAAGTCATGCTGCCTTTTATATAAACCAATTTGGATTGGTTTTCCATTACTTACAACTGAAGGAGTCTTGATCATGGTTCAAAGAAAGGTTGTATTGAGAAAGCTCAGTGAGAGCTCTAGGTACCAGCATTACATGTGTAAGCAAGTACTAAGGATGCCCATGGATTCTGTTATTCATTTCTGCTTCTTCATCAAAATTTAGAAATACACCACATCATCATTCCTAACCCCTTAACTAAAACAGCTAAGCAAATATTTCTTGCCCACTCTGTACCTTCTCATGGTCTCCTGCAGTGTCATTGTGTCAGACAATTCTAGCAGATAGCTGAAATGTTTTTTCATTCATACATGTGTTTTGGAAAAAGGAAGGGTTTTTTTTGTTTGTTTTTTGGCCATAGTTTTGCATATTATTTTCACTAGTATATCTTAATTATACAGAAAAAATGGGTTTCATTGTGACATACTCATACATGCATACAAGATACTTCAATCATTTCCACCCTCCCATGAACCTCCTTATCCTTCCCTCCTGGTCCTCTTCCCACCAAAATACCAATGACATTCTTACACAGATCCAGAAAAAATAATCCTAAAATGTATATGAAAGTACAAAAGACCCAGAATAGTTTAAGTAATTCTGAACAAAAAGAGGAATGCTGGAGTTGTCACAACACCCAATTTCAAATTATGCCACAGGGCCATCATGGCAAAACCAGCATGGTACTGGCATTAAAACAGACACACAGACCATGGGAATAGAATGGAAGAAACAGAAATTGATCGACACAGCAACAGCCACCTGATTCTTGACAAAAGTGCCCCAAACACCATTATCAAGAAAAGAAAACCTCTGTAACAAATGGTGTTGGGAAAATATATACGTAGAAGATTAAAGTTAGATCCCTATCCCATATCATACATAAAGATCAATTAAAAGTGGATCAAAGATGTAAGTATAAGATCTGCCACTTTAAAACTGCTAGAAGAAAACATAGAGGCAAAACTTGAAGATATAGGTACAGGCAACAATTTCCTGAATAGGATTCTAATAGCTCAATAAATAATAGCATGAATCAACAAATGGGTTGCAAAAAAATTTAAAAGCTTCTGTACATCAAGTGAAACAATTAATAATGAGAGAAAATCTTGGCCAACTATTCATCTGACAGAGGATTAATATCCATAATATATAATATACTCAAAAAACATAACACCAAAAATGAAACAAAACATATAACCCAATGAATAAATGGGCAAGTGAACTGAACAAACTTTTCCCAAAAGAACAAATTCAAATGGCCAATAATTACATAAAAAACATGCTCAACAGTTTTAGCCATCAGGGAAATACAAATCAAAAGTATACTGAGATTCCATCTCACCCCAGTCAGAATGGTTATCATTGAGAATACAAAAACAAAACAAAAACCAGTAAATGCCAGGGAGGATGTAAAGTGAAAGGAACTCTTATACACTGTTGATGGGAATGTAAGTTAGCGTAGCTACTATGGAATTCAGCATACAGACTCCTCAAAAAACTAAAAATAGAATTACCATTATGATCTAGCTATACTATGCCTTGGTATATACCTGAATAAATAAAAGTCAACATGCTATAGACTTACCTGCATTGTGTTTATAGTGGCACAATGCCTGATAGCCAAGTGATAGAAGCAGCCTAGGGACCTATCAACAGATGAATGGATAAAGAACATGTGGTATATATGCACAATGAAGTTTTATTCAACTATAAAGAACAAAGACATGTCATTTGCAGGAAAATAGATGGAACTGGAGATCATCATATTAAGCCAAATAAGCCAGATTCAAAAAGATAAGTATCACATGTTTCCTCTCGTTTGTGGAATCTAGGGGGCGAAAGATGACATGAAAGTAGAAAGGGGACTATTTGGTTATTATTGATTTAGATCAGGGATCAGAAAATTATGGCTTGCAGAGCAAATCTGGCTCACTGCCTGTTTTTGTAAATAAAATTTTATTGGAACACAGCCACATTCATTTATTATATATTGTTTATGCGTTAGCATACCAGGGCAGAGTTGAATAGTTGAAACTAATACTGTATAGCTCACAAAGTCTAAAATATTTAAGTCAGTGTGCCAATGTTTAAAGACACTAGGTGATTGATCTTAGTAATTTACCAATTAACCATTATTGGTGAGGCATTGTATAGAATGAATAAATGCTAGATGTTGCTGTTTATTAGGAATTTTACAGTTTTCAGACAGAAGATGTGGCATATGGAAGGACACAAAAGTGGTACTGAATGTTTGTAAAGGGCAGATAGTGGATTAGGGTCACTGTAGCATGAGCCCTGGGAGATTGTAGAGGATGACTATTGTGGAAGGCCTTTTATACTGAACCAAGGTATTTAGAATTAATATGATTGCCTGTTTCTGCAGCCTCCTAGAAAAGCATAAGAAAAGTAAATTAATGCACAAGCCAACTGGCATTTGTCTGATCATAGTTTCAGGAAAGCTCAAAGTGACATCAAACTAGAAATAATGGGAACGGTGAGCCATGTGCAAAGCCTTTGCATACAGCGGTGACAAAAGCAAAAGCCACGCTCCGATTTCAGGAAACCTGGATTCTAGTGCAGCTGCAGCCACAGCTGGCTGAATGACCTTGGCTGAGTCATCCCTCACAAGCCTTTAGTTCTTTTCTCTACAAAATGAACTAGACAACCTCAAAGGCTTTTTTGAGGCTGCGATTCTATTATCTCTGGCTTAGAGGGAATTGAGTCAATGGAGGGCCTCAGGAGCTGAGAGCTGATTAAGGCAACAGAAGCAGAAATCTCATCCAAAGCACAAAGTTCTTTCTACCCTTGATAAGTTATCACAGAATCAATCTCGCTCAATGGACACCTGCAAAAAAGCCAAGGGGACCATCAAGATGTCTCTCCCTCCTTCTTTTTTGTTCCTGCTGTTCCATCTATCTCTAATCTTTTTCTCTCTTCTCTAACTGCTACCCCCCTTCCTTTCCTCCCTCCTTCCTTCCTTCCTTCTTATACACAGGAAGATCTGGCTCCAGGTAGAGGAGGGGAGAAAGCCTGAAGAGGAATTACTGAAAAGAAAATAGATTCCATCCTTCTACCAGCTTCTGATTTTTTTTTTCCTGCAAAGTGTGCACATGTACCGCTGTGACTGTCAAGCTTGCTTTTCTGTAGAGAAGGTGAAGAGGAGGGACAAAAAAAGTAAGAATGCTAACATGCTCTATTAGAAAAAAAATTTAATGAATCTGGAATATAGTCTATTGGAATAGGAACATCCTTTCTAGAAGAATATCTATTTTTCAAACCGAATTTTTATCAAAGTCAAGCCATAGGTATTGGTTTATTGTCTAACCATGTACAATTAATTTATGCTAAGCATCATTGCTTTTTTGGAGGGAAGTGTCAAACTAAAAATATTACATATTGAGATTTTAAGTAGCCATGGAATTATTAGCAGAGATTTAATGCTTGGGTTCAAGTCTTTCCTCCACAAAAGCACCATACTTTGATGTTTTAAGTCAGTTGAGTCCTTTTAATTAAGGGAAAAGAGCCTTGTGCTTTATCCACTCCCAATCCTGCATTTCTTCATATAACTTGTTAACTTATTTACAAACATTAGTTGTAACCATGTGTTCCATTCTGTTTGGAAAGGCTGCATAGCTGTCATCTGTTTGGTGTCTCTCTAGAACGCACTGTTTTGATAAAATAGGACATTCTGCATTTCTAAGCGTCAAAAGGGACTTCAGCATGGACTTAAAATTAGACTTGCCAGCTGTGTGCTTCAGGCAACAGGAACTCATGGGCCTGTCTTGCTGTCCCCGGACTCTGACTGTCCTTGCCTAATGCAGACAAAGAATTTCAATATATGAATCTCTCTTTTTTAAGTGTTTGGAAAGCATTCCTTTGGTCATCCAGATCAGCTAACATTTATAAGTGGAATTCAAACTTAAGCCAAGTAAAGAAGGTACATTTGGGATAAATACCATGTGAGAGGTTGTTTCTATAGGGAATAAATACTGTGTTATAGATCAAGGAAATACACAATGTCAGCATCCTGGCTACCATTTCACTACATATCCACTATATGCCAGATGCCAGGCCAGGAATTCAGGCTACCTCATCTGACCTAAGTCTTACAATCAGGTTCACAGGCCCATTTTAGAGATAAGGAAACTTGGCTTCATAGAAACGAATGAGAGCCTATGAACATAATAGCTAATAAGAAACTGAGTCAGAATTAGAAGCCAGATATGAGACCATACTTTGGTATACATATATGCACCATGGAATATTTTTCAGCCATAAAGAAAAATGAATTCCTGCAATTTTCAGGAAAATGGAAGGAATTGGAGGACATTATGTTAAGTAAAACAAAGCCAGGTCCAGAAAGACAAATACCACACGTTCTTTCATATGCAGAAGCTAAACCAAGTCAACCTGAATGTAAATTAGCAATTACTAGAGGTTGGGAAGGTTATGAAAGGAGAGGGTGGGCAAAGTGTGTCTGGATTTGATCCAGACATGCTATATACCTGTGTTCAAATACTCTACAGAATCCCACTAAAACACATTAATAAAAAGTAAAACAAAACATTTTTTAAAAGACCATAACTTATCTATACTAAAGCTTTGTGTAAATTAGAAAAGGATGGGTGTGGCTTGGTGAATAGTTATACACTGCTAAGTGGCAGGATACATTCTGAGAAATATGTGTTGGGCAATTTCCTCATTGTGCAAACATCATAGAGTGTATCTACACAAACCCTGATGGTAGAGCCTACCAAGCACCTGGCTGTATGACATATGTATACGTGGTATAGTCATGAGAAACAAAACAGCATGAGATTAAAATTATATAAACAGAAGGCATAATAAACATGAGATGTATGAGGCTCCTGTTAGTGTAATGTGACATGCTATTTTACAATACATTTTTCTTTTCTGTAGTACTGGAGATGGAATCCATGGGTACTCCACTACTAAGTCACTTCATCAGCTCCTTTTATTTTTAATTTTGAGACAGAGTCTTGCTAATTTGCTGAGGGTATCTTCAAACTTGTGATCTTCCTGTCTTAGCCTCCTGAGTAGGATTAGTTGGGACTACAGGTATCACCACCATGCCTGGACATAGAAAACTTGTTTTTATAAGTAGAAGGAGTACAATCTAAAATAATGATAAAATACAGTATAGAAAACTTATGAACCAATAGCAGAGTGGTTCATTATCATCAAGAATTATGTATTGTATGTAATCATATGTGTAATACTTTTATACCACTGGCAGCACAGTAGGTGTGTTTACATCAGGATCGCTACAAACACATGAACAATGTGTGCTGCAACATCACCAGGTGATAGAAGTCTTCAGCCCATTGTAATAGTGGGGCCACCATTGTATATATAACCTACTGTTGACCAAACATCATTAGGTAGTGCAGGACTACTATAAAGTGTCTCTTTAAGTAGACACAATTCTAGTCCAGGGCTCATGGCTCAAGGACTGGGACACTGACACAGTTTGGTGCCCACTCACTCCCTCGGTACAGTGGCTTTGTGAATAGGGTAGCCAACATGCTTCTTCATGGTCACCCATCATGGCAGGCTGGATAAGTCTAACCTCAGTGTAATGGTTAACTTATGTGTCAGCCTGGCTGGGCCACTATCTTAGACCACTCAGGCTGCCATTACAAAATTCTACAGATCAGGTAGCTAAAGGACAGAAACGTATTTCTCAAAGTTCTAGAGAGTGTAACATCCAAGGTCAGAGTGCCAGCATGTTCAGTTGTGGTGAGGGCTCTCTCCTGGGCTTGCAAGCAGCTGTCTTCTTGTGGCCTCAGATGGCAAAGAGACAAAGAAATAGTGAACTCTGGCCTCTTCTTCTTCTTATAAGTACATTAACCCCATGATGGGAACTCACCTCATAACCTCATCGAAACCTAATTACCAGCCAGGTATGGTGGTGCATGCCTGCAATACTAGTACTTGAGAGGTTGAGACAGGAGATCACAGGTATGAGGACAGCTTCAGCAAGTACTAAGGCTCTCCGCAACACAGAAGGACCCCGATTTAAACCAAAAACATAAAAGGGGCTGGGAGTGTAGCTTTGAGGTAGAATGCCTCTGGGTTCAGTCCCCATCACCCACCCCCCAAATCCAAGCAAACAAACCTAATTACCTCCCAAAGGCTCCACCTTCAAATACCATCATGTTAAGGTTAGGGTTTTGTTAAGGTGAGCTCATGTATTAATGAGCTCATGTATTCATGTTCAGAGATGATATAACTAAATCATGAGGGTTGCAATATCATCAATAGATAAGTCCATTGTAATGGATTTTCTTGGAAACCTAGGCCATGGGCTGTGACTGTAGAAGTTGAATCCCTGAGGGTGTGGCCTTAGGGATTGTGCTTTTTGTCTTTGAATTCCTTTGCTTGCTCTCTCTTGCTCTTGCCTCTGTGATGTGAGGAACAGAGCCCTTGTTCTCACTCTCTCTGCTTACCAACACCATGCTCTGAGATCCGCAGACCCTGGCCTCATATGAACTGAACCTAGATCTCCAAAAAAAAATGAGAAAATAAATCTTCCTTCCTCCAAATTGTGTGGTCAGTTGCTTTGGATTATATCAGTGAGAATATTGACTGAGGCAGGTTTCATGGTATAAATTTCGAGATGGACACAAACATGCCTTCAGTCTATAATAGCCACAGTGTCCAGAGATTTAGTCAAACTACAGTGGATGTTCCTATGAAGGCTTTTTTTTTAAGGGAATGGGGGAGAATGTGATTAATATTTCAATTAGTGGTATTTTAGTAAAGCAGATTACCTTACAAAATGTGTGTATGCCTGGTGGTTTAGGGGAAGGGATCATCCAATGAGTTGAAGGCCTGAATAGAACAAATACTGGCCTCCTACCAGCAAGAAGGGATTCTGTTAGCAGTCTGTCTTTGGACTCAACTTGCAATGCTTCCCTGAGTCTCCAGCCTGTCCATCTAAAGAAGATTTTGACATTAAGCCTCCAGAATCACATGAGCCAATTGCTTAAAAAATCTATCTCCCTTTTTGTAGATATAAATGATATAGTACCATCTTGTTGTTTGTGTTTCTTTGAAGAACCCTGAATAATCTATGTGAGAGCTAGGCTCGTCTCACAACTCCAAAGTTTTTCTTAATACCCATGTGAGGAGATAGAAGATAACCAGAGTGCAAATAAGATTGTTAGTGGGCTGAAACACTCCTGAAAGAGCTCAAATGAATGAAACTATGTCAGTGTAGAAAGTAGTCTTTACAACATGCTTCAGGGCTATACAGAGTCCTGTCCTATTCAACACTGTCAGTGGCTTATGATGTAGGATCATGCAAATCCAATTTGGGGATGAAATGAAGCCAAGGGGATAACTAACATGACAGATGACAGGATCAACATTTTGACAGGTTGGACTACTATGCTGAAACTCACAAGAAGGATAATCATAAAACTCTACAGTTCAGGTTTTTAAAAAAATCAATAGTTGTAGCACTATTGGATTTAGAAAGGTATATTTTAAATGGCACAGTTGAATTTTGTCCTCAAGTTCAAAATGAGTCAATGATGTCATATAACTCCTTTGAAATGTTCTTGGTATTTAAATCAAAAGATAAGAATATTAATGCATCCTAGATATCAGTCCTTCTGCAATCTGTATAAGTCTGAAAACATTAGAAATAGCACAAGCAATTTTAAGAGGTTATACATTTCAGAAGGCACATGGCCCAATAAGGCTCTGAAGGGAAAACACTACATAAAATAATTCAGAAATTATTGTAATTGAAAGCAGTGTAAAGAACTAAAGATTGATAAAACAGAAAAACATATATATTTATATGAAGGAAGAAATAGAAGGCGCTTCAAGATCTGAAGAAAGAAAAACCAGTCTTCTTTTGGTATACTTCCAACAGCAGAACTAAGATACAAATATAAAAATTTAAGGTAAATATAAGGAAAAGCTTTCTAAAAATTATATGGAGATGTTAAGAAATCTAGGATATTCTGTAAAAAGGGGATGTCCTCTGCTGAAAGTGTCCAGGTAAGCTATATGGTCACTTTATCTGGTGTCTTTCTTAGATTGACATATTATGTCAATAACATCCCATAAAACCATCAACAGGAATAGGAAGGGAGTTTGGCATGTTCTATTCTTGGTGAGCTATTACTTATGCTTAGAATCACCTACTTCTTTTCCAAGTGATTATATGTTGGTTAACTTTTTTCTAAGGATTGATGTCAATTATAGTCATTATTAACTATTTCCAATATTATTTTCCAATTATCATAAGCATAGTAACTACCATTACTATTTGTACCATAATTTCTATATTATGCCAGTCATTATGATGTTTTAGGCCTTGGGACTCTTATCTCCAGCCACTAGCTCACAAGCAGTAGAGCTAATATTTAAACCCAAATTCATCTATTTTCAAAGTTCATGCTCTCAACTGCTAGGTTCTGTAAGGCGGTCTCCAAAAATGTCACATATGTCCCTATTTCCACTGAGCTTTCGTTACATTGTCACCTGCGATGCCTTTCTGCCTCTCCTCTGTGCATGATACAAGATCCAGCTCATCTCTGCACGCTCTGATTAGCTTAATCCAAAATAACCTTTTCTCTCTGTATTAGATACTTTAGTTATAAGTCAAAGAAACTTAAATGAACATGTTTGTGCAAAAAAAGATAATGTATTAGCTCACAAGACTTTAAAATAGCAAAAGGAAAGGGGTAAATCTACTCTTGGAAACAAAAGGACTAAGGTACAACAAGAAACTACAAATCCCCCTTCCCTGTCTGCCATCTTTCCCCATGTGGACTCCACCTTCCTTCTCTTGGTCTGACCTTTCCTACTTGGCTAGAACTAAGATCTCTGGTAGTATATGTTCTTAGTTTTAATTTCAGAGAAAACATTTTAAACTTTAAAATAATCAAAATTTTGAATTTAAAAGTTTAATAAATAATAAATGTACTCATTCAAAGCATAACTTTCAGTGAGTATGGATGAATTTATCCATCTCTACATAACCACCACTGCAACCATACGGTAGTAGCCCCTCTAAAATTTACTGCAGGTAACCCCTCTGGAAATTTCTAGGGTCCCAGAGAAAACTGATCACCTTGACATGCATCACGGAGGCAATTTACTACAACACTGCCTGAGGTGGGAGCCAGGGGAAGCTGCTGGCCCATGGGGGCTGCTGCCTGTTGGGCACTGGAGAAGCTGGGAGCTGGAGAAGACATGTGCACCTCAGGAGGAGACGTTGAACAAGCAGTTGAGGTAGCCTGTCAAACCAGCACATCAGAACGGGGAAGCAACCCTTGCCTTTTATGATGGCAGAGCTCAACATCATGCTAGGTAGTAAAGGGAAAATACTTAAAGGTCCCAAATCTATTTTTCATAAGTCTGGCAAAAAAAAAAAAAAAGACATATTTTGAACTGAGAAGCAATGCATTGCAATTTGTTTCTGCTAATCATCATCTGAATTCCTATGATACTTACAATTTATACTATTCAATCAAATATTGATTACATGCCTTCCTGGTTATCTCATATATATTTTATATATAATATAATAATATGACATATTAAATTATATTACATACTTATATTACATACTAGTATAATATATATACACACATATATTTCCATGCATACAAATGAATTGGTCTTGCAATTGAGTAGGAACTCCTGGAAGATGAAACACATCCTGAATTACTGTGAGTTTCCCTTCTCCCCATCTCCATGGGATTTAGTACAATGCTAGGCTCACAGCAATTCCTTAATAACACATTGCAAAACAACTCCAAATTTTCAACACCAAGATCTCAAAGAGGAAGCTTCAGGCCAAATTCACCCTATGGACATGTTTGTTCATTTAAAAATCTCATCTGTACAATGTTTTGTCTGCCTAATTCTTAAAATTTTGGAACTACTGACCAACATATAAAATTGGAGATTTCACATAGAAATGGAGAGTTCTGGAAAGCTGGAAGATGAGTCGTCAGAAACTGTCTGAAGCTCGATAGCAGTCTTCTCTCCTCTGCACACTCTCCATTTTGCTATGGTACAATATGAATAGTTCATTTGCATCAAAATTTTGGCTCCTGTAGGTATTTGAGTTCTGTACCTGTGCTCTGTAGTCAGGGCCCTTAACTTCTTTAATAAGGCAAAGAATATAGAAAATAAACACTAGCCGGGCGTGGTGGCACACGCTTGTAATCCCAGCATTCGGGAGGCTGAGACCGGAGGATCTGGGTTCGAGGCCAGTCTCAGCTACCTAGTGAGGCACTCCACAACTTAACGAGATCCGGTTTCAAAATAAAGAATAAAAAATAGGGCTGGGGGTGTAGCTCAGAGGTAGAATGTCCCTGAGTTCAATCCCCAGTACCGCAAAAAAAAAAAAAAAAAAAAAGAAAATAAGCACTAAGTGAATACAAATATTTTGCAAATATTAACTATTTTTCAATCTCTTCTCTGCACAAACACAACAGAATTATCTTCTTTAAAATGAAATTAATGAGTTAATAAGAAAATTAACACAAGTTATGAACATAGGATCATTGATAAGAAATTGGGAAAAAAATTAGACAAGAAGTCTAACTCAAGACCATCACTGCTATTACTTACTACCTAACGAGAAACCAGGAGCGATGCCACAGCTTCCCTGACCTTCACTTTCCTGATCTGAAAGCAACAAGACTAGTTCAGACCTTCTGTGGTTCTAAGAGTCTGTCAGAGACAGAAGCTCTACCTACTCATTAAGAACAATTCCAGGACCCTGGGTCTGATAAAGGGTGCTTCATTAAAGCAAGAGTTTTAATCACTCCTTTTATAACTTCTCTTTGCTGAATGAAGAAATCCCATTACTATCATCTGCCTCTCTCATGGTTTGACCATGTCGCCATGGTTCTTATAAAGTCAGGCAAACAATCAGGGGACCCTTTAACAGAAATAACCACATCCAGGCATGGTGGTACATGCCTGTAATCCCAGTACTTGGAAGGCTAAGGATGGCAGGTTCTAGGTTAGTCTCAGCAACTTAGGGAGACCCTCAGCAACTTGGAGAGACCCTGTTTCAAAATAATTTTTAAAGGGGTTGGGGGTATAGGTAAGAAGTAGAATACTCCTGGGTTCAATCCCTAGAACCAAAATAAATAAATAAATAGATAGTGTGAGAGAGAATTAAGCATAGTATGATCTCATTTGTGAAAGTAGGCATCTTAAGGAAAGAAAATAAGCCAAAAAATGCAACTGAATTTTTAATGAACAAATACTTATTGGATGTCCAGCACTGCTCCATACTCTATGCATGCTGTACATACATTTGGACCACCTCTGCATTATGACAAACTATGCACCTCATTTACAATCAGCATGCACATGGAAATTTATATCTCTATATTTTAATATAATTTTATTTGTGCATTGTAATTATACATCTCAATGAGGTTCAGAGTTATAGAAACATACATGGACACATAATTATATTTTTAAATGAAAATTGCATTTTAGTCAAGTGCATTAAAAATAGGCCCTTCAGAGTGTGAGTATTTATTAATGAGATTGAGGTCACTTAATTACTTATTGCACATTCAGATGTGTAAAGAAAAGGTAGCTTCATTTACTCATTAATTATTTATTTGATAAATCGATCAATCATCCTCCCTCTGAGCTCCTTCCTGCTAGGCAGAACCTTTTAATCTGACAGGTAAAGTGAATCCAGTGAAATGATTTAAACGGTTTCACACTAAACACTGGGTTTTAGTATTTTGGCTCCCCACCCTTGTCATGCTCCTCCCAGGGGTGACTGGACATGTGGAATTGAGGGAGTGTTTTATGTCACCAGTCTTGGATGAACACAGTGTCCTCTGGTTCCTTGCTGGTCTGCTGCAGAGTTGCTGGACAGGATGCTTTCTGCTTCTGGGACCATTGGAAGCATTTGGCATACTGGTTACTCTCTGCTACTTCAAGCATTTTTTTACTTGGCTTCTGGCCACCCTGCCTTGGCCCTCCTTGCTAGCCTGCCTTCCTCAGTCTCTTTGGTCAGTTGCTCCTGATCCTCTCAATGTGGAAATCCTCAGGCTTCAGCCCTTGGTCCTTCAGGTCTCTGCTTAAATATTGTCTTATATGTGAGTCCTTTCCAGACCACCCTATATAAAATACTAATCCTTTTATTCTGATACTTTCTATCACTTTTTTTGCTTTACTTTTTCCATAGCATCTATCATCATCTGACATATTCCCTATTTATTCTCTCTCTCTCTCTCTCTCTCTCTCTCTCTCTCTCTCTCTCTCTCTCTCTCTCTCTCTCTCTTTCTCTTCTTTCTTCTTTCTCTCTCCCCTCCAATCAGGATATAATCTTTTTAACTATAGGGCCTTGATCTATTTTGTTGACTACTGTATCTTCAGAACTTAAAGCACTGTCCAGCACATAGCAGTTGCTCAATACATATTTGTTGACTAAATAGATAACTCCTGCAAACTGTCAGATCTTTAGCCCTTGAACATCATGCTAACACCCACATCTTGGGCCCTATCCTCCATCATAGCCTTTTGCTACTCATGATGACCTCTTTGCCTTGATGCCAGATCTTTGCCACTCTCAGGAACCTTCCACATTTTCATGTCAGCATCCTGGGACACCTGAAATCTTCTGCATAACAAACAAGCACATCTGACTCAGAGCATGAGACCCCAGGGAGCACTACTGTAAGGCAGCCTATCCACCAACTTTCTGCTGCCGCCCCATGCCCTCCACCCACGTGGTGCTGGAATAGCTATGTAAACAGCTTCTCCTGATGACAATTTCCCCCTGGCCGCCAGGAAAGCATGCTTCTTGCTCTGTACCTCACCTATCTTTCAATTTCTTCTAATGAAAATTTTAAACACAGAGCAAAGTTGGAAGAATTTAACAGTGATATCTATATATCCATCACACCAACTGCTCCATTATTATCATTATTTTTTTTTGGTACTGGGGATTGAAACCAGGGGTGTTCTACTTCTGAAATACACCCTCAGCCCTATTTTTATTTTTTATTTTGAAACGGGATTTCACTAAGTTGCTCAGGACCTTGCTAAATTGCTGAGACCGGTCTTGAAACTGTGATCCTCCTGTCTCAGCCTCACAAGTCCTGTTCACTACTACACCCCACTTATCATTAGCTTTTAAGAATACTTTCTTTTTATTACATATATATCCATCTATCCTTCCCTCCATTCACCCATCAATGTATCTCATTATTTTGACATACTTCAAAGTAAATTGCAGATATCTGTAGTCTATCTCTGAATACTTCTGCATATTATCATTGACTAGCTATATTTTTATATTTTCATGTAAGAAATTATATACAACTAAATACTCAAATAAAAAATTACCTTTGTGAATGTTGACAAATACATACACATGTAAAACTTCCACCAAGATTCCAGAGCATTGCCACCACCCCAGAAAATTCTTTTATATCCCCTCTCTATTATGAAAAAACTTCTCCAAGCATTGCTGGACAAATATTTTTGTGAGCATATTTTTCATTTCTCTTGGGTAAATTCATAGAATTAAAATCTTTGGGCTATAGGATATTCATACTTTTACTTTCATTTTTAAAAATAACAAAAACAACTGGGGATGGGAATATAACTCAGAGGTAGAGTGCTTGCCTAGCATGAGTGAGTTCCTGGGTTGCATCCCCCAGTACTTAAAAAAAAAATACCTGCAAGAACTTTGTCAAAAAAATTTACACAATGACACTTGTTGTCAACAATGTTAAGAATTCTAGTTACTCCACATGGACTGGGCTTTAATGTTCAAACCCAGATCCCTGGATTCTGCCCCAGAAAGGAAAAGAGAAAAACTTACTTCCCTTTACCTCCATTTTTTCCTTTCCTTCCTTATTTCATCCACCCAAGTTGCCCCCCATCCCACTCACCAGGATGAGGGAGGGTCTTCCCCAGCTTGCCTGTTATTTTCATACTGGGTTTGTAGCAGCCTGGGTCCCATCAAGAGATAAAAACCACACACATGTTTAAGCAGGGGAACTTAAATATGATAATTATTCTCTATGATCATAGAGGATCTATAAAAAGGAATCTCTAGAGCTGAGGGGGAGCACTGAGAAAGAAAGAACATGGAAGAGGTTCAGACTTCATTGAGGAAGGTGTGCATTGGCTCCTGCATGGCAGAAAGAGTTTGTTGGCTCAGCCAGGCCAGAACTGGTCTGGTGGTGTTAGACAACACTAGGCAGGGCTATGGAGAGCAGGCAGGGGAGGAGATGGCCAGCAACACTGATACGGTGTGCACTGGGAGCCCAGGTGCTTAGAGGGACAGGGTAGAGGCCTTCACAATGTGCAGGCTGCTTGGTGTGTGACTCTTCATACACAGGCTTGTAGGTTGCAGAGTCTGGCTTCCACGTGGAGAGCACTGAGAAAAGGTTCTCACCACGCCAAATCTGCCAAGTTACGGTGCACATATGCTGGGCCTGTGACTAGGGCAGGCTTTCGGTGGTGTGCTCACATCCAAACTGCTGACCTTTGAACCACCAGACAGTGAAGGTAGCCTCTTTATCCTGTGATACCCCTCCAGTGCCCTCTGAGAAAACTTACCATTGTACTCATTCTAAAGAGAACTGCTTAAAGGAATACTATTGGCCATCACAGAGCATCTGTACTGAAGGGTGCATACTGAAGTGAGAGGCAACAAGTTGATAGCTGACCCAAGGTCCTTGTGCTCCACTCTAGGCTAAGCCCTCATGATCAATGAGGAACGATAAAGAGAAAGACTAGCTTTCTGACTGGTGGCCAAAAAATAGCCACAATAATTCCTCCCCTCTCTGTATTCATGTCTGTTTGCAAGGAGATGTTGCAGTTCCTGCCATCAAGAGGGACAACTGACTCTTGGGTTCAATTGAATTCTGGTTGGCTATGTCCCTTTTCTATTGTCGTAATGGCCGATAGGACATTAGCAAACATGATATATGCAGAGATGGAAAATGTATGCTCTTTGGAACTTGGTCTCTTTTGCCTCTGAGAACTTCCCTGCCACCATGGGAAGGAGCCTGGATTAGCCTTCTGGAGGATGATAAGATCCAGCCATTCTGCACAGATAGGGTCCGGCCATTCAAAATTCCTAGCAAAGACCATTCTCCACTATCCAGTCCCAGAACCAAACTAGTCCAGACCAAAGAAGAAACAACAGCAAAAACAAAACTCTCAGCCAACTCACAGAATAAAATGAAAGAATAAATATTTGCAATTTTAAACCATCAAGTGTGGGTTTTGTGATAGAAAAAAAACTGACACAAAATACTAAAACTGTATTGAGTTATTTCCCAAAATAGATATTAACACATTAATATTCTATTATAGTAATAAAATAATACAAACAACTTAATCACCAGGAAAAAAAAGCTTTGTTTACCCAGAGGAGAAGGTATGTTTGTGCCTTGTAGATTATTTGTCTTACAGAATTAATCAAGTTTCCCTTCTCACTCAGTCACAGGGCCTATTTGTAGCTCATATTGGGCTCTCCCTGATGTTTAAATTCTCTTAAGTTTTAGCTTTCTATTTCTATAGTTCTCTCTTCCTGATTCATAATTCATTTATAAATTGCCTGTTTTGGCTTATGTACTCATATAAGATGTCTCTAATGATTTTTTAGAATGAGATTAGATATAAGCATATAAAAATAATGTCACCACTTATGAATATAATGCTCCAACCATAAAATGCATAACATTTTCTTTTGTAATAAAGCTATTTGCTTCACGGTATGAAGCTCACTTTTTGCAAAAGATCAAAATAGGATTTGTGAACTCTGGGTTAGACACTAATTATATTGGACTTAAAAGCCAATAAACCAAAAACTTCTGTTTTATAAAATTTCAAATTTTTACAAAATTGAGAAGGATGTCTTATTTATTTAATTAGCATAAGTTACAATATATATCCCCAAACAAGATTTCATTTTTAAGTCTTTAGACACAAAGACAATTCTCTAGTTTTCAAATATTGTCAATGCACTTCATATTACCACTAACCTTAACATGAAAGAAGCTAGTTGCTTTGTTTTTAACTAGTGTGTGTGTGTGTGTTTGTGTGTGTGTCTGTGTGTGTGTGTGTGTGTGTGTGTGTGTGTGTGTGTGTGTGTGTTATGCTGAAAATTTAACTTAGGGGCATTATCCACTGACCTACACCTCTAGCCCTTTTTAGTTTTTTGTTTTGAAACACAGTCTTGCTAGGTTGCTGAGAGTCTCACTTTGTTGCTGAGACTGTCCTTGAACCTACGATTGATCAAGTCTCAGCCTCCCAAGTACTGGAGAATTACAGGCATGAGTCACCATGCCCACCAACTAATATATAGTTATTAACCAGACATTCTGATAATATTAAAACATTTTGCTGTGTTGATCCATTCCCCTCCCAATCAAATTGTTCTTGAAAGAAATAAGATAAAGTTAATAGACCAAAACAAGATCTTGAATTAACCAAAAGTGATCTTTTAAAAATGACGAGATTGCCCTTATATGACAACAAATGTAGATCTACTATTGGAAAGTAGTCTAGAATCCCAATTGGGTGAGAAAGGCCAGTCAACTGTGAAATAGGCTGTCAAAAATAAAAGTCTAAAATATGATTCAAACACACACACACACACACACACACACACACACACACACACACACACACACCAAAAAACCCAATTGTGTTGGAAAGTCCAGGATGTGCATTTATCTCGCAGATCAACTGAGCCTCCTTGCACATAGAGTTGGAATTTCTTAAATAAAAAGAAGTTTGCTGCAGTGACAAATCTCCCTGTAATTGGAATACTTCAAAATATTAAACATGTAATCCATGAGTAATTGGAAGGCAGTGCACGTTTCCATAATTAGTCTATCACTTTTATTTACCTCATGTATAATACATGACAGCCCACACCGTAAAATAAATTAACAGCTAAATGTCAAATCTCCCCTCTTATTTAGGCCATCTGCCTAGGTGTTCAGATTGACACCCACTGGCATGAGAAATGAGAGACCAAATCCAACTATCAGAGAAGAGCTGCTGCCCAATGGATCAAACATCAAACTCATCCTTGCTAGCTTTCTCTCCTCTATCATCCCCCACTTCTGTCTTCCCCCATCAATTTTCAAAAGTTTAATGATCTAAATCCCTTTTTTGTAACCTGTGACTGCATTTCAGAACACAAGAAACAAAATCAGGTATCTTCCTACAAAAATGTGACCCTTACATTACCTTCAATTATTACTGACAAGAGAAAGCCTTTGATTTCTGTGCTCATCACTACAGAATGCCACCCACGGACTTTCCAGGAAGGAGAATTTTAGAGAATGCTGAACAAACTCCTTCTTCATAACAACCAGTTATACTAGTGTTCTCTCTTTTCTGAAATCAGTTTTGGAGATTCTGATTGGCATACCCAGGATCAGAGAGAAGCAGGGCTATGCCTGTCAGCTCTGGGGAAGTACTAAAGATTAGGAGCAAAGTTCAGAGCCAATCCCTTGGGCTCCACAATTCCTACTCTCTCCCTCCATTCTCCAAGCCTAGTGGTGCAACCCATGAATGTCAAACTAAGGTATTCTATTTTCTCATCTGCCCAAGAAAGGCCAATATCATTCATTTATCAATTCGACTCTTAGATTTCAAAAGCAAACTAGAAACTTCCATTTTGTAAGATTTCAAATTTTCATAAAACTGAGAATGATGCTGCCTCCTGCTATTCCCAGGCCTTCTCTCTCTTAAGCTTGGAGGCTTCTTTGAAATATTTTTAAACTTCTACTCCAGTTCATTGTGATAAGTGCCATCATTCAAAAAGGAAAGAAGAGCATACAGTGACTCAAGTGCCAATAATGCTGCTCCTTCCAAGGGGGGAGAGAAGCATGTTGGTTTCATTCCCGTAGCACAGTCTTTGTGAGCCAGCCGGATCCAAACAGGTAAGAGGGCCTGTGCTACAACTAACTTCATCTGACAAGCCTTGAGTTTCAACTCTAATGTAAATGCCTTTTGTGGTTTGGGATAAATTACACAACAATCTCTTCCTCCTCCAAAGAATAATAAAAAATAATTTATGGTACTTGTAACACACCTTTCATCGCCATAGCTCAAACGCTTGGATTAGCTCCCCACCTCCCTATCATGCTGTGATGTGAAAATTAATTAGCTAATGTCTGTAAAGTGCTTTCAAGATGAAAAGTACCATATGAGTGCTAAGTGCCACCTATGAGTACCAATAAAGGCAACCTCATAGAGAACATAATAGATCAGCAGGAGACCAAGTGAATAGCCAGCTTGAAAAAGCAAGAGGACAACAAACAAACAAATATAGTAACCATGCAGAAGAGACTTCTCAAGTCATGGACTTTTTATGCAAGAAAAGAAACACACAT
Source organism: Graphiurus murinus (assembly GCA_004027655.1). Lineage (NCBI taxonomy): Eukaryota > Metazoa > Chordata > Mammalia > Rodentia > Gliridae > Graphiurus > Graphiurus murinus. Next base: position 174,835 of record PVLC010000089.1, read on the forward strand.
ACCAGTATGGAAACATACTTTGGGATCGAGACTAGAGCCAATGATATATTCACTGGAGTCTCATCAAACCCACAGTGCATTCTTGGAGAATGTTAGCATAATCAATGTTCTCAAAAGAGTTAGAGGTATCATGCAATGGGATATGATGGACTATTTGCCTGAAGATCACTGGCCCTACTTAGCAAGAGGGATAAATGAATGCCTTATATTGATTCATATCACCTTATAATTTTCAAAGTCCTTGCCCATGGACTCTCTGGATCTGCATAATAACTCTTTCAAGTGGAGAAAGTCAATGTATTATAATTTTTTTTTTTTGTACTAGAGATGGAACCCAGGAGGCGTCTACCTCTGGGATATACCCTCAGTCCTATTTAATTGATTTTTTAAAATTTGGAAATGGGTCTTGCTAAGTTGCTGAGAGCCTCACTAAGTTGCTGAGGCTGTATTCCAACCTGGGACCCTCCTATCTCAACCTCCCAAGTACTGAGATTACAGATGTGTGCCACTATTCCTAGATTAGAGTGAATGTTATTATTCCCATTTTACAGATAGGGCCATTGAGGGTAAGGGGGATTGACTTGATCAAAATTACAGAGCTCACAAGTGATGAAAGAGAAGCTCCAACTTGTCTTTTTATCACAAGCCCAGTGTTCTTTTACATGATTCCATATCAGTTAATGGGCATGATGCAATTTGAAGGCATTTCCCATATATCTCAAAATATTTTAATGTGGGTATTTAATGTGTTTCACTTCTGGAAATGTATGCTAAGTGGTAAAGAATATGCTTAAAAATCTAGCATTTATAGAAAATTTTTATAAAAGTGGGAAATAGAAAAATTCCTAATGTTCAGCAGAAATGACTGAATAAATACTGCTATACTCACAAGATCAAATATTAGGAAGCAACCATTTAAAATAATGTCAGAAATATCTTCATTGGCATGAAAGGTTTTCACTATAACTTGTTGAACATTTTATAGTATCCTTTAAAAAATAATTTGTGCACACAGCATAGAAAATATCTAGAAAGATATGCAAACTGGTATTAAGGTGGTTTCTCCTAAATAATAGGATGGTAGGGATTTTTGTCTGTTGGATAATCTGTACTTTCAAATTTTGTTCCATTTATTTGCATAATAAAAACATGATAAAAATCATTGCCACAGAAATCACTTCAAGTCACTACAAAGGTGCTAGGCTCAGGAAAGGTCAACCTCATTTAAACTGGTGATAGTATACACCTATAACCCCAGGGTGGGGGAGAGAGAGAGAGAGAGAGAGAGAGAGAGAGAGAGAGAGAGAGAGAGAGACAGCAGTTTAAGTTGCAGCAAGAGAAGCTAACACTACATACCAGAAAAGGACTGCCAGATGGAAGACAGGGAACTGAAAAACTTTATAGAAACACATTTTCTGTAGGCTTGGAAGGTGTATAATCAAAGTTTTTTAGAGTTAGTGTGGTAGGCAGAATTCCAAAATGGTTCACCGTGATTCTCTAAATTCCTTCAATGGTAACTATGATGAGATACTGTAACCCTAGTTATGCTATATCACATGGCAGTAGGTATTTTGCATTTGTCATTAAGGCTACTCATCAATTAACTTAATTGAGTCAACCAAAAGGTAAATTACCCACAAGGGCCCACTTTAATCACAAGAGTCCTGGGCCATGAGATGAGGAGATAGATGGCCTCTAGAATCAACATGCAACTGACAGCCACCAAGAAAAATCAGAGACCTCAATCCTACAACCATAGGAACCTAATCCTGAACACACCCCACATGAGCCTGGAAATAGATTATCCTCCAGAGACTTCAGATAGGAGCCCAGTCCAGCCAAAGCCTTCACCTCAAATATAAGGGACCCTGAGCTAAGAACCCAAGTGAACCTTCCAGAATTTCTGACCTACAGAACAGTGAGCTAATAAGTGGGTGTTGTTTTAAGACACTGAGATTGTAGTCCTTTTTTATGCAGCAATGGAAAATATAGTTAGAAAATGCCACAGATGTTGTTTTGCCTATTTCCCTAATTTGATCAATAAGGAAACAGACCCAGGGATGCTGAGGGGTTTGAGAGGCAATTGTGAGGAAACTGGGAATAGAGTGCAGGTGATGTGGGTACATAGCCCGGTGTCCTCTCCCCATCCCACCTGCCTGCTCACAGAAAGTTTCCAGGATCAATTTTATCCAGCATGGCTTAGAGTCTAACAGGAAAGATAAGATTGTCATTTGAGGTCCCTGCCAGCACTACAATTCTAATGTATTGTTTGATTTCCAAAAAATGAACTAAAATTGATATAGAATGCACAGACACTTCTCTAATTTAAAAACAATCAATATCACATATAACCTTCACCAAAGATTTAATATGCTGACGATGCTATACAATCTACTTCATTCTCCAGTAAGTGACAATTTCAGTTTTCAATTCAGTGAAGTTCAGCAAAATTTACCACATTCAAATTCCCTGGGAGGTTACATGGGGAGGAATCTTCGGAGGACAGGATTCTATGATTTTCCCTCATTTAAGTGACTTAAATTGTTTGAAAAAAATATATATATATATATATTTATCCATGATAAAAGTTGAGAAACTTTCATGGAGAACAACCATCTTCAAAAGTCACCTATATTTTCACATACTCTCTGACAGAATGTCAACATACTATCACATGCATTAAATTCTAGTAAATTCTGAAGGCAATGTCATCATTTGCATTTCTAGCAATTGCCAAGACTAAGACAGACATTAGCCCTTGTCTCTCTTGGGATTAATTAAGTGAGTATCATTCATACATGTAACACAATTCATGATGATGTGATGGATAGCTGGGAATTTACTCATAAGATTGAATAACCAGGAATGAGTTTGCTCACTATCTAAACATGCTTAAATTTAGAGGTATTGAAGAAACCAAAAAATCAGATTGTGTTTGAAATGGTCAATTCCTAAAGATGCCACAGATTACTTTTCCCTTGGACCTGTGTCTGCTTTTGATGTTGTTTTTCTCCTCACTGCAGTTCCTTGAGACTCATGGTCCCCCCCCACACACCACCACACACACACACACACACACACACACACACACACTCCACAGGATACAGAGAGGCATGCTTGAAAGGCGATTGATAATCCTCCCAGTTAAGCAGTCCATTTCTACCAACTACAGAATCACTCAAGAGAAGCCAAGGCCTTTAAATGCATCTACAGGGTACAATTTGTTCTTCTTTAATTCCTTGCTAATTGTTTTCCACAAACAGCTGTGGTACTCACTTGATTGCACTGTTTTGTTTTGTTTCTGCATTTTACAGATTTTAGGTTCCAAATTCTAGGGTCTTTGCATGGTTTGCTAAAGAGCAGCACTGCCCAATACAACTCTTTCTCATAGAAGTATTCTCCATGTGTGTCCAAGATGGTAGCCACTAGTCAAACGTGGCTACTGAGTACTTTGAAAAGTGGCTAATGTGACCAAGGTACTGAATTCTTAATTTTATTGAATTTAAGTTAATTTAAATTTCACTACTACATGCAGTTCCTGGTACTGCATTGGATACTGCAGCCCTACAGAGTTAAGTGAGGATTGGCATGAGCTATTAAAGTCAGGCAAGCTCTAGGAGGAATTCTCTGGCTCCTTAGGTGTGGTTTCTTTAGAAATGCTTATTTACTTTGACAGTCTTGTTCTGGCCCATATTATCTGGCTATTCACCACATAAGTGTGCATACTATATATTCTTTTCTTGCTTATAATAAAAACAAATGCAGGAACAATGATTCCTATTTATAGAGTGACTATGGTGGACCAGGTATTGTGCAGACACAATTGCATGGAAATTTCTTGGAAGGGTTTCTGAATGTGTTGCTTCATTCATTTAATAAATATTACAATTGAAGCTGTGTACATGAATTAATGGTGGTTAGTTGTGCTATTATTTGATGTAGTATTTGATGTTTTCCTTATAGCCATATGTTGTACTGCATCTCATAATATAAACTGATAATCGAAGTACAGGACAATTATTAGCATTACATTTCCATGCAATACAAAAGACATCCATTGTTTTCTTGGAAAGATTTGCTTCTATTACTCTGCACATTTCTCCTGGTTTCTTTAGAGTAAATAAACAACATAACTTTGGGTACAAGAAAACAAAAACTACTGTGAAAGAGAGTTGATACCAAATAAATTACCTTAGACATTTTGGATCAATATGCATCCAGAAACAAAGGTCTAGTAGCTATGAGAGAGAACAAATCTCCATGGCAGAAAGAAGCAGAGCCAGTATGTTTGATGATCAGATGATACAGAGGCTAGGTCTGGAAAATTATGGGTGGGGAAGATACCCAAGTCCTAAATGCAAGATCTTCTGCAAATCCCAGTGCTTCATTTCAAAAGGACTCTTAGCTGAGAATTTTGGGTCCATCACTACTTTTTTGCTTTTTGTTTTTTTTTTTTTTTACAATGATGAGCAAGAGTCACCATTAATAATCCACCAATACATACTGTGGAGCTATTTTTCTATTTTGTTTTAAACCTTTTATACCCAGTAAAACATTATGGTATTTATGATCAAGTGTAATTCAACCAACTTGGTAAAGTACTATCTTAAAGTTGAAGACTTAATAACAACTCAGATCAGAGGCTGGCTGTCACCAGCAGGCAGAGATCTACGGTACACAAAAACACCAGTTTGTGTGATAAAACCTTGACAGTCTTGCCTACACAGAAACCAAAGAAAATAACATGCCCATGACAGCTACAACAGCAGCAATTTTAAACTTCTTACTGATGAAATGCACTTTGCAGTCATAACTCTTGCATAAATCTGGATGTCACTTTTTTCATGTTATAATTTTGCAATCCAATGGATCATTGTGTAGACCCTATACCTGCAAATGAGCCCAATAATGCAGAATGTGCACAAATCATTGAGCTATCAGGGACATCAGGGGTTTGGCTGCTGGGGTTATTAACAGATATTTTTTCACCTAGAAGCACAGACTAAAATCAATCATTCTGATAACTAGGCATGGCATGAGCTGTCTGTACCTTCATTTCAATTTGATTAATCACATATACACAGACCTTTACCTTAAAGGAGCAATTGTTCACATTTAATCACAAATAAACATTCACACATAACATCAGACACTACTAAATTTAACCACAATCTATGCTTCCTGTTTTAGCAAATATATTTATGATAATCTGGCTTTCTGCATGTAAACGCATTGTTTCATTCATTTAGCAAATATTAAAATCAAAGCTAAGTAAAATTATCCACTGTTTTATTATGATTTATCATCTGTTTGTCACTTGTAAAATTTCCATTATATCCCTATGTTTTATTGCACAATTTATCCTGATAATCAGAGTACAGTTAAATTGTTATCAGTATGTTTTCTTTGGTAAAGTTGAACATGCTAGATATCAGGTTTCATCGTGTTGTATGTCCTGCTTCTTGCCAAGATTTGGTTCTATTACCCTGTCAGTTTTCCTAGGTTTTCATAAGGCAAAAAAGAAAACATACAGATTTGGGTGAAGGATTTTAATCTGAAATTAATTTGGGACCAAGTAAATATATCTTATGCTCCTCCCAAAATTGTTCTTAAGAAATATCACAATAGAGAAGGCACATCTGCTATTACTATAACAACAGAAAGGCAGGGTCTGATGAGAATGTTCTGCACTAGAGGGCAGTCTGCAAACCAAGAGGAGTCCTGGGTAGCCCTTCAACAAGGCAAAGGTGAATTTTCAGGAAGAGAAGCAAAACTTGAAGGAGGTCTTGATGCATGAATAGGGCATAGGAGGGGTCAGAATCTAGGGAAGGTACATGGACAGCTCCAGGTTTATAAACTGCTTCTGGACAAAAGATGCAAAATTGCTATCAAGGAAGTCAATAGTAGAGTTATAGCAAAACGTCCTGTTGCTGGGATTTATACAGAGCTAAGAATTGGTTGGGATTAATACAAAGAAAGAATCACTTCCCAGATCTCTAACCCAAGGAAAAATAGCGCTACCTTCAGAAGGAAGTGAAGTTACTAGCCCAAAGGGCCAAGATTCACTCTGATCACCCAGGTCCTTAGAGATGTTGGAAATGATCTTGCACATGGCTATCCAGGATAATGCTTAAAGAACTGGATGTGGATGTGAGTCTTATCAGTCGTGTCTGAGACTTTGTCTCTTTCCCTGCCTTAACTTAAACTTCACTGGCTTCTTCTCAGGTCCTTGACCTTCGTGGTCCATCTCTCCAAATTGGATTGACTTCTAACTGGGAGTCCATTTGTCTTGTATGCCACCCCAAAGAAACCCTGGCCCTGTCACACTCTGCATTGCTAGTCTCCTGGTTTCAATTTCTATCCAAACTCTACCTTGGCCACAACATGAAGCTCTCAGACTATTCCAAGGTTGAATTTTGCCCCTTTTTATGGTCAAAATGGGTGATCAGCCAATTAAGTCACTGTATAATCTAGAACACTAATGTCTCATAGAAAAGAAATAAGTAGATGTATAAATAAAATTAGAGGTAATCTCTACAAGTTATTTGAAGGAAAAATGAAGTGGAGTGAAACTTTCTTTTGTAGGTGGTCAGGGAAGACATCTCTAAAGAAGTGATGTTGATATTGAAAGTTGAGATCCAAAGAGAAGAAGCTGGCCACATGATTGATATGTGTAGAAACAGCAACCTGCTCCATGGTGGTAGAACAGAAAGATAAAATGGGGCATTTCAGCAGCAAGCCAATGATAGAGGGTCATGAGATGAGAGAGAAGTAGGTACAGGCCAGATCAGGGAGACATTTGCAAGCCACAATAAATGAGTTTGGATTCCACTCCTAATTTCTTACATGGCATATTGTCATAAGGCTGGAAGAGACCTTTGGGATTCTTCCCATCTGTCAGGTAGGAGGTAATTTTTTTTTTTTTTTTAGTCCATGCACCAACTTTTGTAAGTAAACTTGACTAATGTTTGTTTATAATCAGTGAGTAAGCTGCTACTTTAATACCGCTACTGTGGAAGAGGCCCCTTCAAGGCATGTTAAATTAACTGATGTGAATAAGAACAATGAATAAAAATACCTCTCTCTTTTAATGAGAACAGCAACTTCTGTTTCCCTGGGCTTTTTCGGTCCCAGAAGGCCTTTTAAAGCAGAGCAAGCGTGTTCTGGTTCAAATGCTAAAAACATAATCTTGTCTCTCTCCTGTTAGATTATGTTTCAAGAAGCCATTTTAGATCCATCTTTTTTAGCACAGAAGCACTGGGCAGCTGTAGTTAAAACATTCCTAGCACCTCCACCAATGTGGCAGAACCCAAAGAGCTTCTGGTACTTCATCTGGCCCATGGACCCCTCCAGCTTAGGAACTGTTGATAAAAGAAGCCCCAGAGTTTGTGTTCTGCAAGGGCCTGGTACAAAGGCATAAGTAAAACTCCATTCACTTCTCTTATTTGCTATTTCTACAAGGGGTCATGAAATGCATATGAGGGCACTGTCTGGATCTGTTCAGACGTTCTGCATGCACCATCTCTTAGGTATTGGGATCCATATACGTATTACTCACTCTACAAAGAGGCAAAGATGTACAATGAAAATTGGATTTTACTCCAGTTCTGTAGCTAATTTGTTTTGAGACCAAGTAAAAATTGTTTTCTCTCTATGGGTTATTTTATTTGTGAGATGACCTCTAGGGCTCCTTCCAGTTCTATTACTCCATGAATCTCTATCAACATGGACTCAATAACAATACTGGTATTCATTATGGTAGGCCAAACTGCTGTTACAAATAGACCTGAAAGCGCAAAGGATCGAACAAAATAGAAATCTATTTCACTCACACAATGGTCCAGGACAGGTGTTCTAGATCTGCTAACAGGTCTGCCCTCCCGTATTCAATCAATTCAGGGAACTGGTCTAATGATATTTGGCCTCCACAGTTATCCTGCGACTAACCCTTCCAGTTCATTAGAAAGGGGAAATGTTGAAGTCCACGAATGGAGATATCCTGCAAGGGAAATAAAGCAAAGGTGGTACACATCTCTTCTTCTTTTGTTCCTCTCGAAAAAGCCTAAACAGATGATTACACCTAGGTGCAAGGGTAGCTACAAAATACAGTCCTAGACTGAATCCAGACATAACTCCATTACTAGGAAAGAAGAAGAGAAAGGATTTGGGTGAAAAGAGAGCAGTCTCTGCTATATCGCTAATACCTATATAATGTTTCAAAGACTACAAAGCTTTTCAACTACTAAGTTTTCACCTCAGTTATTAGGAGCCCCATTCTACAGAAGCAAAAGCTATGCCTCAGAGAGCTTAAGTAAAACAGAGGAAGTCTCACATCGGAGAGCTGATCTAAGCTTCCATTTCAGGTCTTCTGGTCAGCTCTTTTCCATTCTAAACACTTAATTGAAATATTTACATAACAGATAGTCATTTACATAAATTTGCATGTGGCAGAGTTTAAGGAACAAAGAAATATTATTGCAAAAGGTAATGGGAAGAGCTAAAGCATGCCACAAGCCTAGGCAAGACTGGTCTCTAAGTATTAAAGGGACACTAGGTAGGATCTAGAGTAAATTTGAGAAGCAAGTTAAAAAAGGGGGGGGGGTGGAACTGATGAACAGCTTATAGTTGAGGCTTTTACTCATTTTGTTCTCACAATTGGTTTTCAAAGCATATATAAGGGCAGGGAGATTGCAAGAAACATTCTGGTAAAAATTAAAAGTGAATCAAAAAGGAAGGCCAGAATCTGAAAATACTATATATAAATAAAAATATATATGGTTATCCCACACACAGTGAGCTAGCTGGTTTTGTGCACTCCAGTAGATTTGCAGATTGCTAAAGAGAACAATATATTCCTCCCTTCCTCCACCCTTCATACACACAAATCATTTGCTGCTTCAACTATTTTATGCCTGCTATGAAAATCCAGCCATAAATAGCCAATAAACCAACCTCTTGCCTTTGTACAACTTTGCCTCTTTCCTCTAAGTACAACTTTGAAAAATCCTACCTGGCTTCCTCTTTCATCTAAACACAATACCCATGAAAATAACAAACCTCTAAAGAATGTAGTTTGTAATTATTCCTAGTTTTAGCCTTCAAAAATATTGAGATCGTAATATTTCAGGATGATTTCTCTTCCAACTCATTGCCTATGCATCTCAAAATATGGTTTTGCAGAAGTAAAGGTCCCCTTTCTCACAAATCGGTTCATAATCGATCATTTTTTAAAGGGAGCATAGTTTTATGGGTTACCAACTCTGTGTAAGGAATGTTGTTCTGTGTCTCAGAGCTCAGCCATCATTCATAAAGATTTCAAGTTTAGCTCTCATGAAAGGAACACCAGTAAAGCCCACCGAGTCAGTTATAATGTGCCAGATGGGACAAGGTAATTTATTATTTCACACAGCAAGTTAATACAGGTCTACCTGTGCCCTTTCTGAGAAGAGTAGGAAAGCTTATCAATGAATATGATTCTTCATGGAAAAATTTTAGATTTATGCCACCATATATCCAATGATGACATAGCTCTCTGCTAAGTCTCTTGGATCTTTCCTTCAATTCATTTTGATTCTAGACTCTCAAAGGCATTGCAATGACAGCACCAGCTACCTTTTGTCATCATTTAGGAGAAGCTGGGGATGCTACCAAATTATGCCACCATGGCCTTTAAAAAATATAACTATAACCAACTTACTTGAGCAATTTTGAATACCATTCTGCTTTTATAGCCAACTCTGTCATCTTCTGGGTATATTTATTGAGCACTTTTGTGTTTATAGCATTGAATTAAACAGATAATGGAGCAGAAAAGAGACAAAAGGAGAGAATTTTTCCACCCCAAAGAATCTAAATCTACCTTAAAATTTAATAGTTTAATAAATACAATTCATCCTAATGCTAATTTCTTTGGTCTTTTGTTTACACAAGAAAGCTCCAGGCTGGCTTATGGTGTCACATTTATCACTAAATAGAATATAAGCAAATCCCATTACATCTAAATTCAACCATCCAAATGAACAAAAATGTGGATTATGGTATCTCCTTATGCTACAGTTTCTACTTACAAACAGGAATAAGTATAATGCTCAGCAAATACAAAAGAGAAACAAGCTGTTTTTCTCACAATTCCCATTTTGACTTTCTCATCATCATCTGAGCCCTTAGGCTCATCAGTAACTATGTAGAAAGAAGAAAAAATTAAAACATAGTCAGTAAGCAACCTAAAGCCAAGAAATCCCTAGGATGTTGTTAAGGTAGGGGGTTTCAGCAGACTCCTCTCCAGATCCTTAGACCTTTCAGAGGTCTCCCCAAACTCGGCAGCTTTAGAAATGCTTCCATTATTTTCTAGTTTGAAGAATGTCCCCCTTATTTATTGTAATAGCCACTACTTTTTATAACTTCCAGTTATTTTATCATTTTATTCCCCCCACATCCTCCAAGGACACAACTAAGTTGTGAACAATCCTCGTTACCCATTTCAAGACAAAGCAATTTCCAAGGTGACTGAATCAGAAGGAAGAGTGACCATACTTACTATATGTCATCACTTTAAGGGCACTAATCTGATAGAGTGGAGCTTTGAAAGACATCAAAGACCAAGAATGTGGTTCTATCCTCTGGGGAATCTGGTAGATATGTAAAGAAATGAATCTACACAACTTCAATTAGATCCACCCTTTCAAACTTGGATGCAACAGACTGAGTATATTGGTGAATATAAAGCTTCACCCTTTAAAATAAAAAAGTCCGATTCTATACAAGTATCATTTAGGTTTCATTCCCTTCTTCTTCTTCTTCTTCTTCTTCTTCTTCTTCTTCTTCTTCTTCTTCTTCTTCTTTTCTCTTCTTCTTCTTCTTCTTCTTCTTCTTCTTCTTCTTCTTCTTCTTCTTCATGTGTGTGTGTGTGGTGCTGGGACTTTGAACCCAAGGCCTTATGTATGGTAGGTAAGAACTGTACCACTGAATATACCCCCAGGTTAACAATCTTTTTCTTAATGCATTTATCCATTTAGACTGAGCTCACTCTTATCTAAATTATATTACTCTTTTTAATTAGATATTAAGAGTTCAAGAAGTTCTCAAGCACAAACTCACTTTAAAACTAAGACGCATCCATGCATTTATTCACTGGCTACTTATTACATAGAAAACAGATTAGAAAGATAATAAGTAGATGATTGATAGATAGATAGATAGACAGACAGACAGAAAGACAGACAGACAGTCTTGGGGTTTGAAGATTCCCTGTATATAGCACTCCTCATTCCCTTCAAAAATTTCACCCATTTTATAGATAACAAAAAAGGGTAAAGGAAAAAGGGGTAATAAGTGAAGTTTGAGTTATTGCTTCTTCTTAATGATGAACACCTGGCTAAGGGAGGGTTATCACCCAGCTTGAGGTGGCTCTAAACCACCACAGTCCCCCCATGAGTAGCAAGGCTTAATATATATATATAATATATATATTTAATTATATATATATAATTTTATTAATGTATTACAATTATTTTTGCAGAGGAGAAAACTGGGGCATGAAAGGATTAATAACTTTCCTGATGCCACACGGTTGGTTATTTAAGTATAAAGGTAGGACTGGCACCACTGTCTGGCTCTACTTTTCTCCTTCTGAAGGCCTATGTGCTTTGTAGCATCTCTGTCTGACTTGACTTCCTCACCTGGGGGCACAGTCTCATTTTTAGGCATAGTCTTTCTCTTACTTTTTCAGGAGTCTCAAATCTTTGAGACTTTTCTGCTGTTCTGAGCTGAGCCTTGCATTGCTGCCTGAGTGCTCCCCTGATGTGACTGCTTTGGGCTCTTAGACACCATATGACATTGCCTTTCCTCCCTGATAACATTGATGAGAAATGAATCTCTCTGTGGGTCTGTTCCAACCTGATTCCAACACCATCTCAAATTAGACTTGAAAGTAAGATCTCTATAGCTGTGGGGTTTGTCAGTTATAGCAACCAAATTTTGCCATATTGGTGAGAATTGGCAGGTGGTGTTAAATGTGGTATCTTCAATGGGGTGCCTCCATCTACCCCCATCCCATGCCCTAGTTCTAATTTTGCTGCTTTAGGATATAGATTGACCCATGCTGTCCTCCAGCTGTTCAACACATCACATGCAGGGAACTCTTTGCCCCCATTGTGTTTCATGGGGCAGGGAGATGGGGGAGTGCATACAGAATGATTGGGAATGTTGATTGCTTTGGCTAAAAATTGTTTAACTGGGGTAGCTGATTACATTTTAAAGGTCAACATAACAAGCTATTAAATTATTATACTTGGCCCAGCTGCTTCTCCTAACTTGGTTTGAGGGGAAGACTCCGAGAAAAGACAAGCAGAATTTCACATCTCCCCCACATCCTAAGATTTTGCTGTCAATGGTGGAAATGAAGCTCACAGATTTCCGAAGTGCATGGATTATTCACCCACCAAAACAGACTTCTCTTTCTGTTTATTTTACATATAAGGTGTATAAAAACCTGCATCTGATAAACAACTAAATGAAAAGAAATGGAAAAACTACAGATATAATTTGGGAATGTTCACAGAGAAAAAAATTATACTGGACTACAAAATACTAGAAAGGAAACAAATATAATAATAAACATTAATAATAGTTGCAAGAAACTCATATTTCTAGTTCTTTTAAAAGCCAAACATATGGTCATTTTTTTATGTCCATTCAAAGAATTTAATTTTTGAATGGACATAAAAATATGATTCAAACAGTTAATCCAAGCCCTCTGGTTCTGCAATAAGAAATATTTAAACCACTCATCCAGTAGGTGATTACCTATTGTTCATCCTATTTTAAATCCTGCAGGGACATAGAGTCTCTAACTTTTTTTTTTTTTTTTTTTTTTTTTTTTTTGCGGTACTGGGGTTTGAACTCAGAGGCATTCTACCTCCAAGCTATACCCCCCAGCCCTATTTTTTATTCTTTATTTTGAAACCGAGTCTCACTAAGTTGCGGAGTGCCTCACTAGGTAGCTGAGGCTGGCCGCGAACCCGGATCCTCCAGTCTCAGCCTCCCGAATGCTGGGATTACAAGCGTGCGCCACCACGCCCAGCTTTAACTTTTTTAATGACATATTCAAATACTTATTAACACTTCTGCTGCTGGACCAATCTGTAGAGTTATCTTGAAGAGAAAGGAAAGAAGGTTTATGTATTTTTGATATCTGAAACAGTACATAGCAGAAATGGGAATATGGTGGGATAGAAGAAAAAGAAGGAATGACAAGACAAGAGAAGTTTGAAATTTTTAAAGAATTAGTCATATTGTGAGTCCACTATCTGAGAAAAGAGTAGAAAATATTCCTGAACAGGACTAGATTAAAAGAGATCAGTAGAAATGCATTAGCCCCATAATTTAAGGACTCAGTAGGGATCCTATAGTTGACAGAGCTGAGAAGGGGGCTGAGCAAGCAAACAGAATCAGAGGAGGAGGAGGGGTTCCAATTGTCTATTATTATGTGGCAAATCATTCCAAAGTATAGTGGCTTAACTGTTTTATCACTATTGCACAAATCTGCAGGTCAAGAATTTGGGCAAGGCTTAGCTAGGTGACTCTTCTGTTCATGTGGTATCAACAGAGGCCACTGGTAGTATTCAGCTGGCAGACAAAGTGATCTGGAGAGTCTAAGAACCCATATATAGGCTCTCTAACATAAGGGTGTCTAGGTAGTTGGAGTTGTTACATGAAATCTTAACATCTTTAGATTATTTCAAAGCAAGTGGGAGGTTTAGGGACCTTTGAGTGTTCCAGGAGAAGCAGGAGGAATTTTCAAGGTATGATACAGTCTTAGAAGTCTCAGAATGTCATTTTCTATATATTCTATTTGTCAAAAGGATACCAAGGCCAGCTTAGGATCAAGAGGAGAAGAATGAGACTTTTCCTTTTAATAGGAGAAGCAGAAAAGAATCTGTGGCCTTCTTTAATTCACCAACTTTATAATAATATATAATATTATCCCCAGGCAAGATTTCTGGGAAGTAAATTTGAGAAAAGCAGTGATAGATATATCCAATAGCTATGTTTGTACCTAAGCAGAATTACAAATAATCTAATGGACTTGTGTAAGAAATGTTTGTTGATGTGTGATCACCCAATGTGAGAAAACAGAATGAGTGAGAGTGAATGGAAGAAATAAACTTAATCTCTTCCTGTGCAGTTGAACAAATTACTAAGAGCCTGGACCTTCAAAAAAGCAAAATGGTCCCATCCTCTAAAGAATTTATACTCTATAGTAGTAAAACAGAGCTGTAAACATAAAGGAGAATTTATGAAATTTTAGAAATGCAGAAACTTTACTGATAGGAGTGTGATTGATCCTGTCAATTTAAGTTCAGAGGAAACTTTGTGAATAGATATCTAAGTTTCATGGAGGAAAAGAATAAGTTTTTCAAGTGAACTGGGCAAAACAGAAACAATATTTGAAGAAAGAGGAGACTGAAGCATCATGATATATGAGAGGTGTGTGTGTGTGTGTGTGTGTGTGTGTGTGTGTGTGTGTGTGTGTACTGAAAATGGTTTATCGTGTTGAGGAAGAAGTGGTAGGAAATAAATTGGAGATGGAGCAGATGGAATACTATATATATATATATAGTATTCCAGGTACTCGATTCTGAAAATTAGGAGATGCCATTGTACAATGTTAAGCATCTAACATGTTTTAGGAAAATTTTTCAGGGCCATGATGGAGAACTTGAGAACTTGACTTGATCAGGTCACCTCCCACTCTAAGTAACCAGCAAGTTCAAGGTAATTTATTAATTATCCAGAGTTCCTCTTATAATCAACTGCTCTTAACTCCTCTTGCTTTGAATTAAGTCTATTTAATTAACTCTTCTTGTTTTAAATCAAGTTTATTTCTGTTAGATTCTGAGAATACTTGCTATTGATACATTACGTTCTACTTTCAGCTTCTCTCTCTCTCTTTTTTTTTTTTCCCCAATTGAGAAGTCTTTCTCTCTTGATAAGCTAGGAGCATACTTTGCAGCCCTAATGCCTGCTCCAAAAATGTGTACCTGATGGGAGAGGCTGACATTGTACCTGTAAGACTCTCCCCTGCCACACACCCCTACCCAATGAGTTTTAAGAGATCAAGATAGAAATTCTGTGGCTCTGGCAGCAAGTGCTTGCTTTTTTATTATAGAATTTATTTTGGTTTGTCATTTTTTATGTTTTTGTTGTCTTTTAACATGTTATAAATCTTTCTTGAACTAGAAACCACTTTCAAACCCTTCAGTAGTTAAGTTACTCAACAGTAAGCCTATGAAATCAGGCTATCATGGGGTAGTTTCACATTTGAGGTCTATTCTTATATTAGAAGAAGGTTACTTTTGAGAATTAAGAGGACTTTTTTCATAGACAGTTTGGTAGCCCCTGTCTGAAATGCTTAGGACAAGAAGTGCCTTTGATATTGGAGTATTTGCACATATATCACATATTGGGAATAGGATCCAAGTATGTATGTATATATAGCACAAAGATAATTTGATACACTATTTTTAGTGGGCCTCTGTTTCAACTGCAACCTGTCACATAAGTCAGGTATCAAGTTTTTCACACATGCCATCATGTTGGAACTCAAAAAAATTCAGATTTGAGAGCATTTTGAATTTCTGATTTTCAGATTAGGAATGCTCAACCTGTACAATATAGTTTTAAATGTAGGTATAAAAATGCTTTTATTGATAGGCATGAAAGACTTGAATGAAATAACTAAGACAAGGAGGTGTGTTAAAATTTTCTTAATTTACTTAAGGAACTAAAATATCTCTCTTTTTGTTAATTTTATTTTATTTTTTGTAATGGAGCTTGAACCCAGGGGTATTCTACCTCTAAGCTACACCAACAATCCTTTTTATTTTTTATTTTGAAACAAGATCTTACTAAGATCTTACTGAGGCTGGCTTTGAATCTACAATCTTCCTGATTCTGTCTTCCTAGTACTGAGGTTAGAGACAGACATGTGCTACCATGCTCGGCCCTAAAACATCTCTTAGAAGATCAAATTAAGTCTATATTCAAACAACAACTTTTTTTTTTTTATCAACAACAACGTTTAAAGCATTAAATATTCCACTTAGGAAATAGTTCTTAATTCTAATTTTCTTTCCTCATCAAACAAATCACTATATTTATTCTCCAGATTAGCCATTTGAGGAGAAACAAGATACTCAGTGCGGACAGATTAAGCAAGCAGATATTAATTGCTGGTGATGCATGACCTGATTTGATGGATGAGCGAGGTACAGCCAGGTAGTTGTTCTGCCCAACTCAATAGGTTACCTGAGCCACAGTGAGAAAGCACAAGTGTCTGATGTACTGGGATGGATTTATTATGCCGAACGCTTTCCTGTTTGAAATAGCCTTTGTGGCTGACCCCTTTACAGCACCCTTTATTATATGAGCAAAATTGCATTAGCCTTCAAGTACAACAGAGGATGCTTGGTAGAAAATGAATTTTATTTTTAATTAGAAGCTGTTCGCATAGGCTGGTTCATATCTTGTCCTGTCAGCACCCGGTGGTACCACATTCTACACGAGCAGGAATTTTTACCAGGATAGTTCCTTTCTAGCAAAGATATATTTTACATAATGCCTATTGTGCTATGCACATAGACCACATTTCCTGAATCTCATATCTTTATATTTCCTTCAAAAGAGTCCAGGAAGAACTAGAATAATATTTTGACATTTAAGCAAAAAATAAAAAATTAAAGGATTTCAATCATTAGAGTTGTGGGTACCAAAGCTGAATTTTAGAATCACCAGGAGAGCTTTTAAAAAATACCATCGCACACATCACACCCATTGTTATTTTTCTAAAAGTATTTCAGGAGAATCTGATGAGCAGCCAGGCTTGAAAACCACAAACCACAGCACCAGTAGATTCTTTCGAGATATATGAGTTACAGAGAAGAATCTGAATAATGATATTTGAGAAATATTTTATTCATGGCTTATTTTATTTGAAGCTTTTAAATAACATATATAATTCCATATAAAATATTCCCAAAGAAATTGACTGAAACTTAAGTTTATTTATTTATTTATTTTTATTTTTATTTTTTTCCGGTACTGGGGATTGAACTCAGGGGCATCCTACTGCCGAGCTATAATCCCAGCCCTCTTTTTTATTCTTTATTTTGAAACAGGGTCTCACTAAGTTGCGGAGTGCCTCACTAGGTAGCTGAAGCTGACTGCGAACCTGGATCCTCTGTCTCAGCCTCTCAAATGCTGGGATTACAAGCATGTGCCATCACTCCCGGTGCTTAAGTTTATTTTGACAACTAGTTAGAGCCCATTTTAAGCAGGACACTCCACTAGATGCTGTAAGGTTATGTGAAATAGGAAAAAGCTTACTCAAGCATAATAAGATTTACCAGGAAGCTGGTAACCTAAACTGCAAGTCCTTCATTTACAGGCAATGGAGAGGCCCTAGCAATGTGCTGGTATGTTCTTATATTTTTATAAAACCTACAAAAACCATATAGTTTATCCACTGTTGTCTCTTTTCCCCTATAACCTTTCCCTTCAGACTTTTCCCTGTGGCTTGTGGTATCGGAGTGATCAGGGATAGGTTTGGGCTCCAGCAAAATGGAAGTTGAGGATACATTTAGTTTGGGTTTGGTAGAATAGACTTAATTGCCTTACTGTCATTTCTGTGTATCCTTAAACGATAATTAGCCATCCCAGTCTAGGAGGATCCCTGTTGCCCACAGCAATCATTCACTCACTCAGGCCTAAATGTGGTCTGAAATTTCAGGGCCAACCTCCCCCCCCATAATGATATTGAAGAAAAACATGTTAATGAATGCTGTCAATTCAAACTGCGAGTGTGATTAGTCACTGCACAAAAAAGTTTGAAACAACCTCAAGTCTTATAGCTCATCCGTGAAAGAAAATTTATATAAGATTCATCTGATTCAACAATAATTCCAATAACACATATGGCATTACCAATAATGAACTTTTAAGTTGATAAAAACTTTCCAAATGATTCAATAATGAATACAATCAGTCATGCTAGAGGAATGGTGGGATTACCTTTTTATTGTCTCTGCAGACAATAACTTTCTAAAATTGTTATTAGATGAAGAGTTCCAGGATGCAGTCCAAATATGTGGGGATAAAAGTCCTAGAGGTATATATCAGGAATTCAATTATTTCTAACTAAATTATTTCTTTTTCTGGATCTATCTCATGATGTATATGGGCCTTGGAAGATTTTTGTTTTTTGTTTTTGTGGTACTGGGGATGGAACCCAGGGATATTCTATCTTTGAGCTATACTCTTCGCCTTATTTTATTTATTTATTTAGAAACATGGTCTCACTAAGTTGCAGAGGGCCCTGCTAAGTTGCTGAGGCTAGCCTTGAACCTGTGATTCTTCTGTCTTAGCTTCCCAAGTACTGGGATTACAAGTGTGCAGATTTTTTAAAAACTTTAATTTGTTGTATTTTTCCCATTCTAAGTTAACACTAAATTTTACATCATTTTTTCTATGTGTAATTTGTATTCTTTTACTTAAAGGGAGTTTCAACTGTGTAAGGTTCAGTTCCTACCAAGATTCACTCCTACCTCAGGAAACTCACACACATTGGAACTTAATGACTTGACCCAGAAATCAGTCACATGGTCAAATTCTACCTTCCTCCAGAATTAAACCATTTCATTTCTAAGAAAAAAAAGAAGACAGAGTGGGACGTAAATACTGTCAATAAAGTTGGAGAGGTCCGTGGGAAGAGCATACAAAGGCCCATTTCAGACCCATTTGTCTGAAAGGATGAGGACTACACTATTAAAATAATGTTTATCATAGATCAGTGGTCTGGTATCTCCAGATTTAAGAAATCATATTAGAGCTGTATCACAAATGTATTCATTCCATAGTTGAATCAACTGTACCACCTAGGCAAAACAAAGTACAAAAAGGGAAATTAGCAGATGGCATAAAGCAGGTATTTCTGGCCTTCGTCCTGGTCCACGAGCATCAGCCTGCAGGTAAGTGTGATGTGGGACACCTAGATCTGCTGTCCTTGGTTCTCATTTCCCCCATGCCCCATGGAGTGTCTGCATCTTCCTAGTAAGTATGAGTCTTTTGTATGATATATATATATATATATATATATATATATATATATATGTATATATGATCTTAATATATATATTTCAAACATATATATATTTTTTTATTTTTTTTTCAGAGAACATGGGGCCTAAATAGGAACCAACTTCCTCATCTGGGAATGCTGGAGATGATTTTGTTCATATTCAAATTTTTGCTTTTTGTGTGACTTTACAAGTATCTAAAAAAGTTGAAAGAATAGGATGATGAAAACACACTTACCCTACATAGAAAGTGTTCATATGTTGCTGAATTTGCTTCATCTTTCTATCTCTAGATCTGTGTTCATTAAACTGCTATCAAGTTATAGGCTTTTATGTCACTTCATCCTTAATACCTCAGAATGAAGCTCCTAAAAGAAGGACAGATCCCTATGTAACCATGACACCATTACCATGCCTTTCAAATAATAGTAACTCCCTAGTAAAAGCCATACAACCCACACTCAGATTTCTTCCTGGTCCCTGACATAACTTTTAAAACTACTTTTTTTCCAAATCAAGATCTTTCAAATTTTATGCCCTGAATTTAGTTGACGTCTCTTTTATTCTTTCACATCATGACACTGACTTGGTTAAGAGACCAAACTTGATATTTTATAGAATATTCTACTTTCTGAATTTATCTGATTGTATCTTAACACTAATTAATAGGCTCCATTGTTTCCCATCTTTCCTGTAACCAGAAAATTCAATCTATATGCCTGATTAGATGAAAGAATACTTCATAAGCTATTCTAAGTACTGCTTTAGAATATAATGTCCTCACTAGATGTAACCTACCATATTATCCTAAATCACCCTCAATAGAGATCTGCTACTTCTATCCAGGAATTTCTCTTTACAGATAAAGATACTAAGGCCAGGGAGATTAAATGACTTGCCTAAGGTCCACAATGGAACAATCTAAGATCACAAGGAATTGGCAGCACATGCCTCACATCTCATTCTATCAGGTCTTAGACAATTAAGATGGGTACATTTCTGAAGCTTGAGAGAGAACATATTGCAAGATACAGAGATTAATATTCCTTCATTAAGATATAATGATTCAGATGGAAAATGCAGCTTTATCAAGACAGCAGTTCATAAGCAATAGCTTTATAAGATAAAGATACTGGACTATCATAGTTTGGTGGCATGTCAAGATACTATCAAGTCAGTTGAACGAAGAAGACCCAGGGCCCTCAGAGTCCTCTATGACTGATCCCCTTCTCTGATGCCCGTATCCAAACTTGGTTGATTCTACCTCCAAATATAGGTCTGAAGTAAGTCCTCCTTTCTCCCTAATCCCCCATCCACACTTCTAAACTCTCTTTCTGGCACAAATGCAGTTCTCCCTGCTTCTCCTTCCACTCTTGGTTCCCTTCAGTGGTTCTCCACAAAGCTACAAGACTCTTTTAAACTCTTTTAAACTCTTTTAAGACTCTTTTAAACTCTTTTAAAATGTAAATCTGATCATGTTGCCCCTTTCTGCAACCAGCTTAAAACCCTTCCATGGCCTCCCGTTCTGCTCATTATAAAATCCACAGTGTCAGTTTGGCTGATGAGGCTCAGCATGGTCTGGATTCTTTCTCTCTCTCTCAATTAACTCCACATTCTTTTCTCTCTCCACTGTTTGCTCAGATGATTGTCTTTGTGTGTAGGAAGAAAAAAAGCATCATGCTCAATGTTGTCTTCAGACAATTGTTCAACTTGCCTCCTCTTGCCTGGTGGCTCCGCCTCAGCCCTACCGCATAGCCTGCCCACCTGCCCTTTGACAAATCTCTCTCTACTACTCCTATTAAATGTTTTCCCCTCAAGGAAATATTTCTGACTTTGCAGACCCTTCTGGTCCCCTATTATCATGCCCTCTGCTTCACTTTCACAGGTCCTGTTATCATTTTTCTTTTCCAGGAGATTTTTTATTATCCTCCCCAGCCTGAATGCTCCTAGAGGATTGAGACTGCAGTTTCAGTCACCAACTTGGCCAATACATGGGGCTTACAAAGTTGCTGTGGAATAAATGCTGTCCTTAAAAACAAAACAAAAAAAAAAACACAAGAGTTTGCATCCCTGAATCCATGAGGTTTGTCTCAAAAGTAAGTAAAGAAATAGCAGGTAAAGAATGTAAAAGCCACAATTGAGAGACCTGAACAGGACACAGGCAGGACGGAGGTCTCCCCTACACAGGAAGGAAAGGGCCTAGAGCTAAGGGAGCACCTTAAAGATCTCAAAGACCTCCAATGACTACTCCAAAATCCCACCACACCTTGGTGGGTAGAGAGAAGATAAGTGAGAGTGAGCCCATTAATCTGCCACCCCTATCTCTTTCAATTTCTCCCCAAATTACTCTCCGTTGCTTTTGTCTTCATGCTTTTCCTTCTCCTGTAGTTTCCTTCCCCTCAGACTAGAAACCTATTCAAGCCTCTACCTTCCAGAATATTAAACTCATGGGGGGAGTGGGACAGGAGTCAGGGGAAAGCTTGCCAAGTGCTTTGTGCATGTATGCCACGATCACTCTGAACTACACTATGATGTGAGACTATAATGCATCAATAAAAGTATGAAAAATAAAAATTAACAAGTTCACTCTCAATTCTGCCTCCTCCTTCAGTTGTGACCTTCTTTTTATTATTATAATTATTCAATCACATTAGTTGTGTAGACTAATAGGTTTCACTGTGACATAACCATATATACATATATCATGCTTCAATCGTATCCAACTCCCCCTCCCCCCCCCCACACACACACTGTGCTCTCCTATGCTTCCCTTTCTCTTCCCTATCCTGGTCTTCTTTCCCTTTCCTAATAATCCCTCTTCTGTGACTTTCTTTTTTTCTTTTTCTTTTTCTTTTTTTTTTTTTTGGAAAGAGTAGGTGATACTTACTGTCTTAATTTTCTTACCTTCCATTTTCCCCAAAGTGTTCTGACTTCCACCCCTCCTGTTTCACTGGAATGCTTTCATTAATTTACCAAGCTCCACATTCTAACGATTTTAAGGAATAACTTTTACTGTCTCGTTGGACTTCATCTGGCAATGTTGCTGACTTTGTGCTGTTTGAAATTCTTCCTTCATTTGCTACTTGTGGCCTCTCTGGGTTCCCCTACGCCTATAATCTCAGTCTTCTAGATCAGCTCTTTTTCAGATTGGCACTATTAAAAATGGTACTCTTTGGATTCAAGGAGTTACAGCTCTTTTCAGTGACTACTACCTTTATGTCAGTGACTTTCAAATTGATATCTCCCCAGAATTTTTGACTGTTGCTTCTCTTCTTGAAAGTCTCAGAGGCATAAATTGACATCCTTCAAACTAAACTCACTTCCTGCCCCTACTTCCTAATTCCCCTTCAATATTTCTCATCTTGGGTTCTTGTAACTATACCAGATAGATCAAAGTGGAGACAAAACACCTATTTAATAACATTATTCATTTAAACAGAACTAGGAAGGAGAATAATCTGGATACAAAGGTTGAATATAAATACATAGATGCTAATACACATGGTCTCTGACTTAAAATGGTTCAACTTACAATTTTTTAATTTTAAAATAGAGTGGAAACAATATGCATTCAGTAGAAAAAGAAAACTTGAATTTTTATTTTTTTTCCAGCTAGCAATATGTAGGTCAATCTTTTGATGCTGGACAGTGGCAGCAGGCTGGAGCTTGGAGTCAACCATCATAAGGAAAACAGCTGATACTGTACAGTGTACTATGTTGCTAAAATACAATGCTCAGGCCGGGCGTGGTGGTGCACCCTTGTAATCCCAGCATTTGAGAGGCTGAGACCAGAGGATCCAGGTTCGCGGCCAGCCTCAGCTACCTAGTGAGGCACTCTGCAACTTAGTGAGACCCGGTTTCAAAATAAAGAATAAAAAAAAATAGGGATGGAGGTATAGCTCGGAGGTAGAATGCCCCTGAGTTCAATCCCCAGTACCGAAAAAAAAAAAAAAAAAAAAAAATGCTCAGTAAATTAGATGTATTAAATGCATTTTCAACTTACAGTATTTTCAATGTATGATGAGTTTACCAAGACCTAACCCCACTGTACATTGGTGTGCATATCTATTTGTTGAGCACTGACAATATACTATGTGTTACATAGGGGATATGGTTTGGATCGTAATGTCCCCCAAAGTCCCATGTTGACTGCATAGTCCCCAATGCAGCAAGGTGCAGAGGTGGGGCTTTTATGCAATGATTGGATTGTGAAGGCTCCGACTTCATCAGTGGATCAATCCACTTGAAGAATTAATCAATCGATAGGTGGGAACTAGTTAGTAATGTAGGTCACTGGGGTGTGCCCTAGAAGGGTTTATCTTCTTGCTAGCTCCTTCTTTTCTCTATCTCTCTCCTTCCTGACTGCCGTGAGCTGAGAAACTTTTCTGTACCACACCCTCAGGCCCAGGGCAAAGGTTCTGACTAACCATGGACTGAGACCTCTGAAACTAGGAATCAAAACAAACTTACCCTCTAAGTTGTGCTCATCAGGTATCTTGGTCACAGCAATGAAACACTGACAAACACAACAGGTAATATCCATGGATGACCTCATTTAGCCCTCACAGCTCTATAGAGGCATAATTGTTTCCACTTTACATCTGAGGAAGCAAGTGCTCAGACCAGGCAGTAAATGGCAGAGAAGTATTTAAATCTGGCCCTACCTTTCTTAAACACCTTTGAGATTTCCAGTCTATTCTGCTGCCACCTAATTATAAATTGAAACCTCAAGTCCCACTTTCTGCACCATGCCTACCATTTTCTCCTTCATGATGCTTCCCACATGGTCTTGAGGCACTCAGCTCTCTGTGAGTATGGAAGAGAAGCTGCAGATTCATCTTATTTGTTTCAAGGATCAGCATGTGATCTGTACAATAGAAAGCTCCTCTCAAAAATTACAGATTGGAAGGCTTGCTGATCTGCCCAGATAGCTGAAGGGAAGATCTCAGTCCTCTGAGTCACACTAATAAATAGGGCCAGTGAGCGTTGAGTGCTGGTTTTTTTCCAGGCTTCTGCAAGGTCATTCTACCAGGTGGGATAAGCAAGTGAGAGAGCAAGGCAGACATATGGCTCCACATTCTTGAAAGAATTGAGAGAGGAGAAGGAGAAGACACCCATTTTAGGAACCTCATCCAGAATCTTCTACTTTTAAAATTGGTATTAACGGTTTCTAATTTGAAAATAAATTACCAAGTGGAAAGGCAAAGGTCAAGAGGAAAGCTGTGCTGTGTACTTACTTCAAGAATCTTTGCAGGCTCAAGAGACGATTTTGTGTTCTTTGCCTTTAGGTTTATTACTTGTTCAATGCAAGCCAAGTTCACATATTTGTACTTTTTAATAACTTCCCTGGTTTTTCTCACATTTCAAAATGAGTTAAAATCTTTCTTACATTAGCTGTATCTATGCAGCACTCTGGCTTCCAAAGAGGATTGTTTCAAGGGGAAAAGTGTCTAAAACAGTCAGGCCATTCCTGACCCATCGATTTTTACATTCTACTGCCTCCCAGAACTTAGAAAAACAGACAAAAATAAGGAAACAAAGTTAGGTTATAAATGCTATAAAAGAATAAAAGATATTGAGATAGAAGTATGATCTCTCTGTAAGAGGTTGAATTTTATCTCAATGTGGATCTTTTTAACTTTTAAGAAAATGAATAGTTCACATTGAATATCAGGCTTGTCCTAAATCTTACTCTCCATTCCAATTTATTCTGAGGATGAAAACATATCCTTTCCTGAATTCAGGGGTTTTGACCTCTTGATGATCTGTTTCTTGTGTCTTCAACCTCTCTTCCCTTCTGGGACTTCCTGACAGCGCTTAAACTTACATGATCTTCTTATCTCAAAAATAAGCAAACAAACAAACTCAACCTATTTTGACCTTGAGTTATCACACCTTTTTCCTCTTCAACCACACATCAAATCATTCATTCCATTCTATTCCTCACTTCTCATTCACTTTTCAACTCACTGTAATCAGCTACTCAAAGGTTATCCAATATCTTCCAAGGTCATCCAGTATCCTCTAATCCCTGTGTTGCCAAATCTTTAGGGCATTGTGACTGGGACACCTTTGATCCTATTTCTAGGAGTATCAGATCTTCTGGATTCACTATCCTTTTGAAGGTCTCCTCCCTGGGCTCTATCTACTATATTCTCTATCCCCTTCCACCTGTCCTACTCCTTCTCAGTCACCATTTTCAGGCTTGTCTTTCTCTACCTGGATCTAAAATACTAAAGTTTACTAGGAGTCTTTCCTGGACACCTTCCCTCATGCCACATACTTTATCTGTTGGCCTCCATTCCCATGGCTTCAAGTGTTATAGAAATGTTGATAACTGGCCAGCTTACCTCTCTGGATCTTGCCTTTTGAGTCAGAGATCTGGATTGAATTTGGTTATGCCATTTATTAGTTGCCTCACTTGAACATAGCACAAACTTTTAGTGCCCCAGTTTTCTCATCTTAAGAGTAGATGAGACCCACCCAAGTTACCATGCCTGCCTTGTCAGTTACCTCATCTGTAAAAGAGAAGTCTCCATGTTATCTTTCCAGACCTTTCTCCACTTAAATTCAATAGCTCAACAATAAAAGTAGGATGAAAAAACACAGAGTTATAACAATAGTGTATTAATCAAGGGATTTTCCCCCCAGTGTATATTCAAAAGGAAGCAATGTAAAAAATAAGTCCTATCTAAATCTACCCTGGAAAAGGAAATATTTCCCATTTTACTGATTAGAAAAGGATCCGATGGATCCATAAATTATGTTCACATCATTGAAGTACTATAATGTATGGTGAAGACTCTTTAAAATTAGTGGTCCTCAGGGGTTTCTGGAAAAGAAAGAGTAGTCTGTTCTTTTGAAAGAGCACTGTCAAGCTGGGCATGATGGGGTACACCTATAACTCCAGTATTTGGAAGGCTAAGACAAGAGGATCACAGTTTGGGGGTCAGTCTCAGCAACTCAGTAAGACCCTGTTTCAAAATAAAAAGTTAAATAGGTCTTGGAATATAGCTGGGAGGTGGAATGTCCCTGGAGGTGGAGGGAGAACAGTGTTCAAACACAAAGAAAAGGGTGAAAAAGCAGACATAATAGGTATTAACCACACGCTTTGGACTCACTTTGTCCACATTCTAATTAGGCAGAAGTATTCTGATCCTCAAATGCTCTTTAGAATAATGCATTGGAAGAGTTTTGGTCTACTTTACCCAAAGAATGTTCCATCACTTATGTCTCCAGAAGCTTCCGGCAACTACTTATTGAGTGACATGCTACATTCCAGGCACTATGCTAAGCATTTAGAATAAAATGGTAAATAGGATAGAAGTGATCCCTATTCTCCAGAAGCTTCATTCTGGAGGGGAGAGACATAAAATTTACAAGATCCAAAAGCTAAGATGGAGTGAGCCACACCGAGTCAGAAGAGGCATAACCCAGACAGAAAGCCCAGGAAGGCAGTACTCCTAGCATCCACTGAGGGAGCTACAGAGTGGAACAAAAAGAGATAGAAGACGGCCTTAGGCCTTAATTGAGCACCTACTACAATCCAATGCACTTTTCAAGAAGTAGTGAATTTAATACCGCTTTAATCACGTTCCCCAACATTTATCAAACAGTGCATCAAGAAAATCTTTTTTAGGGATTGTGTCCAACATTATTTAATGACAGAATAAGCTAGAGTAGAAAATGTCAGAGTACACTACGGGGAGTAAGGGTAACTAGTATTTGTGAAACCTCTCTTTTCTGCATGCACACATGTGTCTATATACATTCTAGTCAGAGTTTCCTACCCCTAGCACTACTGACACCTTGTGCTTGGCATTCCTTGTTGCAGGGGCTGTCCTGTGCATCATGGCTTCTGTAGCAGTATCCCTGGCCTCTGCCAGATGTCCTGTGCAAACTCCCACCCCCAGATGGGACAACAGTTATCTCCAGACATCACCAAATATCCCCTGGTGACAAACTCCTCTAAATGAGAATCACTGTACTAGTTGAAAGTCACCTAATTGTGGGGTTAATTTATATATTCTCTCATGCCTCTTCTCCACCCTGATTCTATCTCTCACAAGTAATTTCCCCCACTCCCCATCCTTCTTCCATCTCCTGCACTGTCTCTTCTTCCTTCCACTGCATTTTCTCTACTTCATATCCCTTCTTATTTTCTTCCCCACCCCCAAACATCACAACCAAGCCAACTCTCTGAATAGCACTTTGGAAATCTGTGGATCATTACCTTTGTAGACAGGGCCCCATGGGACAGAGCGGCAGCATCTTGCTTAGGCAGCGTGCACCTGCCAACACACTGTGCTTGCTTAATGACTGCCAAACAGGTGTGTGTTTCTGGATTCAGGACTTTACTCCCCTCCCCCTCTCTCTTTAAATTCTGATCCTTCTTTATGTATTCTGTATGCATATTCAGAAATGAGGGCTGTAGGGAGAGAAAAAAAAAACATCTCATTCTTTGGCAAAACCTTTAGAGGAAAGGGAGCAGGTATAGTAATTCAGGAGACTTTAAAAAATATATACTAGACAAAAGAACTCAAGCGCTGGCAGCGGTGGGGAGCCAGGGGATGACCTAACAGGTCTTTCCCATCCCTAATTTCTTTACTTCCCCTGATCCGTGATGCCTCTCTGCTCCCTGCTGTGTGCATCTGGCGTCTGTCTCACACTCACAGCCCCTCCCTGTGCGGGGGTGGGTGGGGGGTCTCTGTTACAGACTGCTGCTCTCCCCCAGGAGGCTGGGGGCCCCTGCTTTGCACATCCACCCTGCCTTTCTCTCTCCTCCCCTCCTGTTCCTGTGTCCACCATGGCTCCTCTTCCTCTGAGCCCACATCTTGGCTCCTTTTCTAGGCTCAAGCTTCTCCATTTTTTCTCACTTTCTCTACTTTCCTCTTCTTCCTGCCTGTCCACAGTTTGTAGTCCAGATATTCCCTTCTTCCTCCCCAGAGTGGAACATTCCCTTTATTCTTCCCTTTATTTCCCATAAACACACTCAAGCACATGCATACAAATACTTTCTTACTCTAAATACTCTATAAACATGCTACTGGAAAGTAGACTGAAATGAATAGTTATTCTTCCTCCCAAGAGCTTTTTAAAAATGCAACTCTATTCAAACTTGCTTGCTCTCTATTTGCCTGCTGGTTTAGCTCTAGCAGAGCATGAATTTCTAAAGAGGATGCAGGTCACATCACCCAATCCTGGATGCTTACCATGGCCAATCAATGTTTTGAGAAGGAAATCTCACCGGTGATACAGGTGGCACAACACCTGAGGCTCTTCAGTGAAACTCTTGAACCTACTGGAGTTCACACGGCACTTTCTTTCTATTTTTCCCATTGCCCCAACAGAAGTACCATTATGCAGACTTCATTGTGTTTCTCTTGCTCATTTGCCTGTGGGAGAATGGGAAGTCTTTCAAATGGGCCGTACTGTAGTCATTGTGGTTCTACATTCGTCCGCCTGTCCCCACTAGATGATAATAAAACCACCATGTATTTGTGTAGATTTTTCAGAACATTTGCAGCCATTATTCCCTGAGCAGCTTATAACAAGTCCAGGAGGAAGGAAAAGAAAGCAGGAGGGAGAAAAAAACTCAGAACTTTAAATGACTAACTACGACAAGTTAGGCACCCTTAGGGTTTTTATATACATGGTCTCATTTAATCTTCCTGGCAGCCATATAGGCTTGCTCTGCTCATCCACACTCAGGAGGACAAGGAAAATGGGACTTATCCAACTGGTGCATGGTTAAGCTGGGTTCGTTCTCTCACACATTTGATGGTGCTCATAACACGCTACTACAAAATATGGTATCTTGAGGTATTGAGTATTTTAAGCTGAATAAATTGGAGAAAACTAAAAAAGCAAGAAAGTCTCTAATCTCTTCTCACCTTTCTCCCCTGAAGCAGGTCATAAAACCTAGAATTTTCTGACCTTCTCCCCTGAAACAAGTCATAAGACCTCATGTGAGAGGTGCCCTCCTATACTCTATGGCTAAAGACATAGGGACCCAGAGGAGAAGCTAAACAAACAGGCGCTGCCAAGCTGTCCCCAGCTGATTAGCATCTGATGATACCCTTTTGTTCTCCAAACATCTTCCTCCAGGGTGGACCACCCTCATCAAACCAGGCACTAAAATATCCAACTTCACCTGTTTCTGTGAGCCTTCATTTTCTTCTGAAGGTTCCATGTCACACAATAAATGTGTGTGCTTTTCTTTTGTTAATCTCTCTTTGTTATTTTATTTTCAGTTCCAGCCAGGAACCCAAAGAGAGCTGAGAGAACCCTCCCTAGCCCTTCCATTTCTGGTGACCATGAAGAGAAAGCTGAGAAAACTCTTGTGCTCCAGAGCCTGCAGATAAAACCCTGGAATACCTGACTAAAAGCCTGTGAAATCTAAGAATTCATACTAAGATCAGTTCTCTTGCATCTCTGCCTATAGGATCTATTAGAGAGACGAGGGTCATCATTTCTCCTTGTTCCTTTGCTTTCAAATTTAATTAAAAGGGAAAACACACACACACACACACACACACACACACACACACACACACACACACACACCTGTGTTTAGATT
Organism: Graphiurus murinus; assembly: GCA_004027655.1. NCBI lineage: Eukaryota > Metazoa > Chordata > Mammalia > Rodentia > Gliridae > Graphiurus > Graphiurus murinus. The sequence continues at coordinate 204,547 of PVLC010000089.1, forward strand.
GTAACTTTGAAGGCTCCTATGTCACACACGATTTATTTTAAATAAATTTGTATGCTTTTTTTCTTGCTAATCTGTCTTTTGTTACAGAGGCCTCAGCCATGAACCTAATAATTGGTATAGAAAAGATTCTCCTTTCTCTTCTACACATTCCACAGCTATTTATTTCCTTACTTGACTGCAAGCCGGGCGCTGTTCTAGGTCCTGAATTCCTTGGAATCTCTGTGCTAGGATACATCATCACAAATACTTAGAACATGCAATACCAGCAATGACTAGAGGGGAAAACACCAAGTTGCCACCTCTCCCCCTTAGTAACCAAGGAACCCGGACAGGTAATCGCATGAAGACAATAAAGAAATATATGCCATTGTTATCAAAGATTGTGTTAGAAATTCTCGTTTTGAATTTCCTGATTTCAAAGCCAGGCAAAGCCTCCTCGTTGAGAGAATAACTATTAAAGTGCTATTGTATAAATCTCAGAGAAAAAGGTGCCTGACAATAATAACCCAAGCTCAGAGTATGAATGCAAAGCAGATGCCTGACCAGCCTCCTGGCCACCCCGCCTTGCATCTACGCACACCTGGGAAGCCACCCTGGGTTGCATTTGCCCCAAGGCCTGTACATTATCTTTAGTAACTTTTCCTGTTAGGACACATGAAGCCCTGCTCTGTGGTCCCACTTTCAGTGTGTGTGCCTGGGGGAAAGAAGATGGAGATCACTGTCTTATTGTAAAGGGGAAGAAAATGTCCCTCAGGCTGGGAAGGGAGAGGTGAACAGATTGTTCCATTCTGACCACTGTTAAATGATGAGAAGCTGTGCTCCTGGGTCCCCACTAGCAGAAGCACTGCCAAGGAGAGCCAGCGCTGTTTGGATCCTATAAAGAAGCTACTTAGAACTGCTAATGTGGAGCAAGATAATGAAGGGAGGCCAGGAAGTGCTCAGCAAAGTGATAATAGGGAAATTATGACATCTGTGGCCCCATTTGGTCTCTAGTCAATAAAGCATGCAGCCCAAATAACTCTCCCATTTCCCCAGAACTGTTGGAAACAGGGCTGGTCCCACTAATGGGAAAGGCTTGAAAAAATAATCTAAGAATCCATGTTCTAGCGGACCCTCAAGTCAACCTGCTACCGGCTCCCCTCTCCTGAAATAGCACATGTTCCAGTGTAACCACAAGCCAGGGTTTCACAGCCCTCAGGCTCTGTTGATTCACCTCCTTTTTTGGCCCTTCTAGTAGACATATCTGTATTCAGTGCACTGTATATTTTTTCCTCTAAGATCCAACTTAAAAGGAGAGGCCTTTTATCTTTTAAATCACATTACAAATGCTCATCTGAGCTTTTCATGGGCCTAATAGTCATATCTCCCCTTTCTGACCTATTCTGAGAAGGCAGATCATTTACTCTATTGGGAGAGGAGAGGAGTTTCTTAGCTCAGGATGAGCGAGTTAAATACACCCAGTCACAATATTGCCTTTGCAAAGCACTGGGAAAAAGACACACTGTAAACGATCTAATTTTTTTTTCAGTTTCACACAACAGAAGTGAAAGCTTTGGGGAAAAAATAAAAGCAAAACTCAAATACATACAAACACATAGGTTGAAGGAGTGAATTAGCCAATCATTTTAGCATGGACATGGAAAACTAACTCCTTGTTAATGAAGATCAAAATAGGAGTAACATGAACTGAATAGTCGTCCTCTGTCCTGACATCCCTTCAAATGCATCCTGGGAGAGGGTTTGCTGGATTAATAAGAATCAGCAATGTTGTCATATAATTAATAAATTCAGTCTTGTCGAAATATGTAACTAATCAGCTACTAGCACAATCATAATATTTTTTCAACTACAATCTGAATTTTATTTTAATTAGCTATCGAAGAAAAGAATATCATGTTAAGGTAATGTGCCTTTAAATCAAAATTCAAATATTGAATGGTGTGTCCTACACATCAACAGGAGACATTACCTGAAGAGTGACATGAGCTTCAGACACAAGTGCACTCACTCTCAAATTCAATATAAAATATAATTCACAGAAACACTGCCCAGAAAGCTAATAAGTGGATACCTAGAAGTAGGACTTTATTGTACACACACACACACACACACCACCACCACCACCACCACCACCACCACCACCTTTACTTAGAAAGTTTTCTATTACAGATGCTAGAATTTTTAAAATTTTATTTTACAAAACCAAGATAAATACTGTATGGAGAGAGGGTTTATTAGGAAGAACATATAAAAAGGTTAAATGTTAATATGTTAATATTAAACTAGGAAAAGGTACTCAAATACAATAACTTTCTCTCTTTTCCCTCTCTCTCTCTCTCTCTCTCTCTCTCTCTCTCTCTCTGTCACACATACACACACACACACACACACACACACACACACTTTGAAAGGGCTTGATGGGCAAAAGGACAGGAACGAAAGCATACGGAAAAGAGGACAGAGAGGATACAGTATGAAATGTCTGAATGGTCTGAATGACAACAGCCATTTCATCTAAAGTGGATCAATCCTCAGGAACAATTTTATAACAGATGTACACTTTATTGGTGCCCTCTCACACTGCAAAGAGATTCCTGGGTTTAGTGAGAGAAGCATCCCAGTGATGATAACCCTATTCATCCATACACTTTTCCATTTCAGCTGTCATATATAAGATGATGATAACTATGGTCCCTGAATGCTCAGCCTCAGAGGTGGATGGGGAAATGGACATCAGAGGGCTGGATATGGAAGACAAGTCCAACATTAGTGTAATATTACAAGTTTAATAACTGCAGACAGTCTCAGATTAGGAAACAAAGTGCAGCAAGTACAGCAAGTGGAGTGGGGAAATAAGGGTGATCACAGACTAGCTATAAAGTGATAATTTATCCCCCCCCCAAATGATTAACTATTTATCTAACAAGAGTCTAGCCAGGTCTGTAAACAATACAGAGAGAATATGCAAGAGCAACATAATAGATTCAACTCAGTAGCCCGAGAGCTGGATTCAATCTGCCAATGTGATTTGTTTGGCCAGAACAATTTGTTTATTCAAAATTCTTCACATTGGCAATTTAGGTTGAGCTCAGTTGGGTAACTGTAGTCCTGGCTGGGCTTCTTTCTACACCAGCACTCATCTGCAGGATGGGTAGGTGACGTTTATGACTGTTATGGTTTGGATATAGAATGTCCATGCATTGGCAATGCAGATATGTTCAGAGATGAAATGATTGAATCAGGACTCTGATATCATCAGTGGATAATAATTTGAATGGACTTACTGGTTGGTAATACAGGCAGGTATGGTGTGGCTGGAGTAGGTAGGTCACTGGGGGTGTGCCCTTGGGGACAGTAAGAGACCTCTCTCTCTCTCTCTCTCTCTCTCTCTCTGCTTCCAGCTTCCCTGAGTAACTTTCCTCTGCCAGGCCCTTTCACTATGATGTCTTTGCCTTAGAGCTAGACAACCATGGACTGAACGTCTGAAATGGTAAGCCAAATGAACTTGTCTAGGCACTCTCATATCTCTAGAGTAGAACAACTGGACTCACTCAACACTGACCCAGAAGTCCTCTCATCCCCCTGTAGGTTGACCTAGGCATGCTCATGTAAGAAGAGGCACACAAGAACTGGCACCTGGTCACTTCCACTGCATTGTGTTTTTAAAGCAATTCATGAGGCTGGCCTGGGATTAAAGGGTGGAGAGGCATTTCACCTCTTCATGGGAGGAGCTACAAAGTCCGATTGCAAAAGGCTGTGGAAGGCATGAACAATTACAGCCACTTTTTAAAGCCCTCTCCCACAACTAGCAACTAAGCCTGCATTCCTGAGTGGCAGTTACCATCTGGATCCAAGTTACAAGTACCCTCTACATGACTACACCACCAAGGTTCCTGGCACTCATTATTTCTCTCTTATTATAATCAGTGACTCCAATTCATTTATACTCTGTGTGTTCTTTATTATCTTCTCATTGTAATGTCTATTAAGGCATAGAAAGGAAAGAAAGTAGACTAGCAAATCCTTCCCAGTGTATCTAGGAATCATTCATTTGATGTATCTCTTCTTTTTCCCTCAAAACACAAAATTTTTCATGATCACCTCTTTTGAGCCCACTTACTCTAATAACATTTATAAATGCTGACATCTACTATTTCCAGCAGACAAAATTACCCACCAAGATTTCTTCTAAGGGCACCGTGGCCTAAATATGACTCATGAGGACCCCAAAGCCAAAATAGGTATGGCTGATTAGTCTTAGGATAGAACATATCTATCTACCGATTAAGGAGCAGAAAGGCTAAGTACATTTGAAAACACTTTTCAAAATCCCTGGGCTAGAAAAAGAAATTATTCAGATCATAAATTTCCTAACCATCCTCTCCTTTTTCTTTGGCTGTCTGTTTTGCTAGTTATTCCAAGCAGGGGAAATGAAATGACTCCTGCTAATCTGATCATCAAATCCCTTACCTAATTCAAGGACCTTATTCTCTGCTCTATAAGTAGAGAAACCTATAATCTCTAAGACTTAACTCCAAGGCCATCTGAATCTCCTCTGATTTCTCCCTCTTCTCTATGCTTTGTGTTGTATACCTTCAGAAGACATTCTGTCACTTGGTTTAATTTTGTAGTTATGATGCGTCCGTCCCCTTTTCTTTACTCACCACCCAATAAATTTCATTTGAAATTGTGCCTTTCTAATGTCTGGGATAATGTTTACATTATAGCCACTGAAAGACTTGTCACATGAGTAAGTAAATATATGATTTCTATCTTGGTTGGACAACAAGGAATATTTCCAATCTCACATTAATTGACATGGTGCTTTTATCTGTTTCAAAACACGTGATACATGTATTATTTCATTTTATTCTCCCCAGCAACCATGAAGCTTCTATAAAAGGATTAGGACTCTACATACTGATTAGAAAATAGAGGAACAGAGTAGTTACATGATTTGTCTGTCCCCCAGATAATAATTGACTGGGACAGGATAAAAATCCAGAACTCTTGGTTTTTAATTTTTGTTGTTCTTTGTTTTTTTTTCCCCCCTCATGAACTCAGCAACAGCACTCTATTTTTAAAATTAAATATAAACTACCTGACATTTGGAGAGGTGTCTTCTATAAGGTGAAATGTCATTAGAAGCCCACAGTGTCTATGGGAAATTCTTTAGGTTGGCTACTACCGATGTTCACATTGGCTAGCAAGGAATATGCCTGAAGGCCCTCCCCACACAGAGATACCCACTGATAATTAATCTTTAATGGACTGAAAATGGAAAGTTGCCAGTTTCCAACCTAGCTGCCTTCTGGTCTCCATTAACCTAATGATTTTTCCTAGCTAAAATAGGTAACAAAACACCAAAGCTTGCATATTGACCTTTTTCATACTTTCATTTGAACAGTCCCACAACATTTCACAGACCAGTAGGTTGTAGAGAAAAAGAAAGATCTTTACTGTCAGTCCTAGGTTCATGGATGAGGCCCCTAAAACAAGACAGATTAACAAGAGAAAAGCATGCAAATTTAATACATTTTACATGACACAGGAGCCTTTTTAGAAATGAAGACCCAAAGAAAAGGGAAACCTGTGTATTTGTATGCTAAATGTGCTGAAGAAATGGATAGTAGTGGGGAAGCATAATTGGACAGAAGGGCTGTGATCTGACGGCAGGAAGTTGTGGAGAGCCTAGCAAGGCCTCCAGGCCTGTTTGCTTGGATTATTTTCTGTGTTCCTATGTCTTTATAGATTAGGATATCTTTTTCTTTTGGGTATAAGGGCCAACTTAAATGACAGTCTTATGACCTGCTTCAGTGGAGATGGATGGGAGAAGGTCAGTGTGTGACCTTCCTGTTTCAGCTTTTTAATAAAATGCCAAGGTGCCATAATTTGGGGTAGAATGTCCAGAATTTCATCAAAGTCAAGGCTCAAGAGGTTAAACTACTTGGCCCAAATCTATATAGACCCTAGCAGAGTCAGCGCTTGAACCCAAATGCCCCTGCAAATCATGTGCCACCCACCCACTATGAAACACTTTATAACAATCTCCATAAAGCTCTCAATATATTTCTAGACCATTCCACAGGAAATTAGCTAACTCCTCTCTGCTTTCTCCCTCTCTCCCCCACTCTATACTGTAGTCACTGGTGGCTTGATGTCAACTCCTTCATCCAAGCTTTACTCCTTCATCCAAGGGGGAATATCCATCCACCTTCAGAAAGTGAGTGGAGCCGGGCATGGTGGAGCATGCTTATAATCCCAGTATTTGGGAGGGTGAGACAGGAGGATCGATCACAGGTTCAAGGACAGCCTCAGCAATAGTGAGACTCTTGTCAATCTAGTGAGACCCTGTTTCCAAATAAGAAATAAAATTGGGCTGGAGGTATAGCTCAAAGGTAGAATGTCTCTGGGTTCAATCGCCAGTACCAAAAAAAAGATATATATATATATATATATATATATATATATATATATATATATATATATATATATATAGAGAGAGAGAGAGAGAGAGAGAGAGAGAGAGAGAGAGAATCAAAGAGGAGATAGGACTCCTCCATCTATCTCACTCTAACTATGAGGACTTCACAGAGCCCTGTCCCACACAGTACCCAGTGCTTTATGTGTATTAATAAATTGCTGAATGAATGAATAATGTCCTCTTCCAGCTGGATAAGAACTAGAAACAAAGTAGTAGCACAACTTCTGAAGTCAGATGATATAGTAGAGATAAGAGTCAAGAAATAATGATGGGGGGGGGGTGAACATTAATAGCCAGGATTCCCTAATTCAAAATATAACTGGAAGATGTTCTTCTCCTTAGAATTTCTCCTGGCCCCAGGGTAAGTCAACTTACTTTGCTTTCCCCATTCCACAACACCTTCTTCTTTACACTGAAGGACAGGGAAAGTGAAAAGAAAAGCTCAGCATTCACCAAAGCACACACCACTCCCAGACTTAAGCTATTTGCACCAGCCCCTGGTGGAGCCTTGACTTTTATATGCAGAAAAAGAAAAACAACGACACTCAGAGATGCTGATACAAAGTCTTTGAGCTCTCCAAGGACTCCTGGAAGATATATCTACAGTTCAAAGGAAAATCAGACTCAGACTCTCAGAGTTTGTAGGAAGACCTAAGAACTCCAGGATAGAGTTGGAATTAATAGAAGAAAGAAGATTCAGTCTGCAAAAAGAATGAGTGATGGACACCTGGTCCAAGGACACCTTAGGAATTACTGAAAATTGCCCACCAGTCTCTGAGACTATGTTTGTGGACTTCTAGTCCTTAAAGAGTCCCCAAATGGAAACCAGCTTCCTAGTGTGAATGCCTCAGCAGTTATCAATCTTAGCCCATAACATATCAGTCAAAAGACCAATGCTTTGGGAGTGCAGATTACTGATGGAATGCTTGCCTAATGTGTGTGAGTCTCTGAGTAGTTTGATCCCCAGCACCACAGGACAAAAACAAAAGAAAAGAACCCCCCCAAAATAAACAACAACAACAACAAAACAGTCCCTTTCCCCCTATTAATACTTTGGCTCTCTGTAAGCTGTTCTGATCTTAACAAGAACCCCTGAACAAACACTCAGCCAGGGTTGCTGTATATGGATCTGACACTCATGGCTTTATAGGTATCCCAAAATAACCCTGGGGTGTCATTTATAGTTAAGGATTAGGCTTCTGCTTCCTGGCAGACAGACAGCTTCAAATAGACATTAAGTTCAGTTACATAAAAATAAACATAGCACACTGGACATTAGGGATGAGTAATATTTATCCTTCCTTGTACTCATCTCATTAGCCTGAGTCTAGTTGACTATAGAGTTTACTCTTTTTCGTTCTACCATCCTGTCACCAAGTATAGTCACTTCTGAAATGTTTCTTTGGTGTCACTTTAGCCTTTCCATTCTGCCATTTATCTTGTCCCTAAACTATAATAAGCCATGTCATCAAGGATATCGATCTAAAATATGGGTTCCTAAGCCCTAGGTTCAAGTCTGTGCAATGTTCTTCCCTAACGAATTCCTGCAGCCCCTGATGACTCTGTTGTCTGAATTCTGCCTTCAGAGTGGCACTGCACAGCCCAGCCCATGGACATGCTCCTGAGACAGGGCAGAATGTGAGAATATAATTAGATCTTTGCTATCAAAGGAATAGCTTGACTTGGACTCCATTTTGTAAAACTGCCATTGTAACCTTATATGTGCTTGTATTTTTGTAAAGATAGCATTTCCTGGAAACTGAGGGTGCCAATTCCTCCCCTGATATCCCCTTCAGCCAATGGTATAAAGATTATGAGGCTATGTTCTCACCAGTAGCACAGAAGCCCCGCACTGAAAATAAAGTATCCAGTAATTTTCCACCATGATGTTCCTGCATGCCTGTCTTACTGGTGGCAGGATCCCTTTTTGCAAAAAGTAAAATTTGCCTTCCCTATCTGCTTTCAAATATGTGTCTTTTTTTCTTTTCAATGACATCATAGAAATTTACTTCTGATAAGAGGACCGAGGAACATGAAGGGTTAAAAGAAACCATCTATATAAGGAGCAGAAACAGGGAAGGTTAATATGATTTAAGAGCAACAATGACCAGGCAAGGACAATGAAAATAAAAACAAAATTTCAATCCCCTTTGTGGGCCACATTGCATTCTGAGGACAACCTGTGTAAACAAATTCCAAGTGTGATCAAAGGATGTCGGGGTAGGGGAGCAGACAGGAGTGGAGCTAGGAGACTAGAGCCACCAGCCCACAAGATAACAATTCAAATTAAGGATTGAAACTGGGTAAAAGATATGGGGTTCCCAAGAACCTGTTCAGACCAATAGTAAAAGAGGAGATGAAGAACATGAGAAAGGATGAAAGTTTACTTCCCATGAACTTTTAAGGGATACTCCTTTTGGAAGCTCCTCTTCTGTATGAGAACTAGTCCATCTCTCTATTTTCTATTTTTCCTTGGTTTACAGATAAACTTTCATATTCCTACACTTTTCATTAGTACTTGGGATTCATTCATCGAAATCCATCCCATTAAGAGGGAGAACCCAGTATCACTCCCATTATCTCTCAGATGTATGGGGAAGACTTTCTTTTCTTTCCTCATCCATCACTAGGTCCACGGCTATAACAAAAGGCAGACTAACAAGAGAAAAGCATACAAACACATTTACGTGGCACAACAGCTTGTAGAAATAGAGATCAAAAGAAACAAGAAACCTGTATATTTTTATGCTTTGGTTTTGATGAACCATAAACAGTATGCTAAGATGAAGGGGATATGATCTGATGATAATAAACTAGAGGAAACTTAGGGAGACCTGCTTGCTCAGCTTTAGTGTCTCTGACTTCCTTGATAAGGAATTCATTTTCTTCTGGACTTAGAGCAAGCACCTCTAGAAGGAAGATTTTGTGATCTGTCTCAGAGAAGAACAAGGGGAAGATGGAAGTAAACCTACTGCTTCTGTTATTTTATTAAATGCCAAGGTGCGATATTTGGGCATAGAGCTATTATTAAGCAGCCTACTGCCTATGTGACTAGCTGAATTTGTACTCCACCTTCTCCTTTTTATTTTGAAGACAGAAGCCTGAAGGTCAGAAGTCTCTGTTTAGGTGGACTGGCCAAAACAGGTTGGATATAAGATGGCACCACAGTGATAGCCAGGCAACCTCTCAATTCATTATAACCCCATGGGCATGCTAAATGACACACCCCCAGCACCATGACAGGGGGCAATTGCCATGGCAACAACCAGAAAGAACCAGAAAGAGCAAAAAGAGGTGGCTCCTGAATTCTCAGAAAAATATCTGCCCATTCTAAAAAAAAATCATAAATATTCCTCCCTTTTATGAACTTTTCCTTACCCCTCATTTCTGTTGAGAAGTTGATTTGTGAGTCTGTCTTCTGCTTCACCTATTCTTGGCTAATAATATTTTTTTCTCCATTGCTCAGTCAGAGCCTAATCTCATTTATTGTTTCCATAATTTTGAGAAATTAAAAGGATCCAGTCTGGGGGTTAAAAGTTGGTAAAAACTTTGGCAGCTCCAGATGGGATGTGGTCTGTGGTCTGATCAGAAAGTAGTTTCTTGTGAATAAGAAAGCTACTGATCAGGAACAAGGGAACATTTCATAAGTTGATTTCTCTCTCTCTTTCTCTCTCTCTCTCTCTCTTTTTTTTGTGTGTGTTTATTGTAAGGCAGGAGTGCTTTCCTAAGAGACACAGATTAATCAGGCATGATGGCACATTTCTGTAATCCCAGTGCTTGGGAGGCTGAGGAAAGAGGATAGCAGGTTCAAGGCCAAACTCAGAACTTCTACAACTTAGCAAGATCTTGTTTTGAAATAAAAAATAAAAAGGGGATAGCTTGGAGGTAGAATGCCCCTGGGTTCAATCCCCAGTTACCCCTCCCCCCCCAAAAGACAAAAACATACTATCATCATTCTGACATAGACTATCAGGATTCCCAACCCCCATTGTCTCACTCCTTGGAGACTGAAAGACTTCTCTGCTATGAGATCATTCTCCCACCCAACCCTTAGATCCTTGCTGCAGACCTGGAGCTCCTGATGGGGACCTGGGGGGCTGATGGCTCTATACTGTAAATACTTTCCTAGAACTTTTCTAACATCAGACCTGGCCTTAGTAATGTACATGTCCTGTTAACATGTTTATCTACATATCCTATTTTTGCTGTGTTTTCTTTTGACTCCCTGACTGAAAGGAAACTTTCTTGTAACCTACCTGATCCACAGTCTCCAGTTCATACCTTTCCCTTTACTGTTCTCTGTAACTGGTCCTCATACTGAAAAATTATCTCTCCCTATTTGCTGAGTCTACTTTCTCCTCTTGCCCTCCTCTATGTTTGCCGTGGTCATTTCATTAAGGATCTTCCTTTTCTGAGGGGAATGACCTAAGATATTCCCCAGAATCTAGAAATTCTCTAGTATCTAGTGGAGTAGATGTTAATTGCAGTATTCTGATAGGTTCACACACACACACACACACACACACATCCTTTCTTCATGTCTAACTCAAACACTGCCTCCCTCTTGCCTTTGGTGATATCTACAAAAGCATTCTGTCTAATTGTTTCCTCTTTTACACCCTGTGCAAAGTTCACAGATTCTATGGCTCCTTTTTTTTACCCAGAAGTGTATCCCCGAATGGGCATCTGTGGGGCAAGGGTACTTGTAGATACTCCTGCTGAAGTCTCTTTGATTTATTAGGCGACACCCAACCTTGAGGCTCTCACATTCTGGGATATCTGGTGTGGCTCTGATCTGATCTGGAAGTGCACTCTGGTTTAGTGTAATTGTATTAGGTGTTCTTTTGTGCATTCATTTGGTTCTGTGTTTGTGATAGAATCTAAAGGATTGATTTGATAGCTGCAGTAACAAATCCCATTAGAAATTTGTTTACATGAGGGTTCCCGGAACTCCAAAGAAAAGAAACTATGTTCCCTCTAGCCCACTCTGGTTGACCTTAGATGATAAGGGTCTTAACAGAGGTGTCAGGGTAACTGAGCTGGGACTTGAAGTGCTCTCATAAGGAAAACATCAGAAGAACATACCCCTTTCCTGAGCGGGGAGAAGCTCCAATAGCTTATCTGAGAAGGGCAGGAAAGGGAGTACCCTGTACCCTGAACTACCCTGCATTCCTTGATGTTTGGGGCTAAGACATGTAAAAGGGGATATCTGGCTCTTTGATGATTCTTTAGGAAGGAATCTCGATAAGTAGCATGTTCTAACTGACCCAAAAGACTTTCAGAGCACCAACTCACAAAATGAGCCCTGAAAACAGCATCAGGTAAAATTTAAAACTCACCCAGGTAAACTGCCCCAAGAATTCTTAGAAGTAACTTTGGCTGCCACAAAGCTTGGCCTGTGAGCTCCTTTTAAGATAATTTTAAAACTGTAATTACAAAATTAATATATGTAAAAGTTTCTGGTTTTCTGTTTATCAACTTATTTTTATCTCTTTTGCAGTCTTTCTATTTATATGAAGACAACCAGTTACTCAAATTTACTTGGGGGTTTGTTATCTCAGTAATGCCTCCTTAAAAGTTAACTTTTAAGTGTTAACTCTCAACTCATGTAAGAGTTAGTTAACTCTTTAACTCATTTGAGACTAAAAGAAAAAAAAAAAAAGGAAAGGGGCTTTTTATTCATTTGACACCAGGAAGAGAAAAGAAAGGGTAAAGGAGTGTCTTTAGAAATCGTGCTCCCACATAAGCAGCTTCACCTGAAAAATTCGGTTAAAAGCTTACATAAGACTTGCAAATAAGACTCAAAGTTTAGTCATATAAACAGATGGTCTTAATGTGTTTCATTTTATCATAAAATAATTTAGATATAACTTTTTCATCAATCTGATGAACTTGCATTACTAGATTATTCTTTCTCATGACTGGAATTTTATCATGAAGGTGATATGATCTTAGGTTGTATGTGTATAGGTTTCTGTGTGCTAACTCTGGACACATGTTACATAATGCACCTACATGATCAGATCCTCCAAGGAAATCGTATTCAAATTGGATGAAGATAAATGAGCACTAACATAAATTAGAACTGCTAAATCAGCCAAATGCCTTTTTGTCCACATGATTCAGGTAAATCTTTGGAAAATGAATTAATTTAAATTTATTGGTAATATAAAAATAAAGATGTCTTTAAAATTATTCACATACATTTGTGTCCAGATTGCTAGACAATCAAGATACAATAACCTGTTAGATGTTTAAAATGCAATAGCCACTGCTTTCTATGCTTCAAATACAGCAACTTTTAAGGTTTTTCTCTGGCAAAGTAATAACTTGAAATATTGACTATGCTTGACTGATACCTTAATTTTCATTAATAATCTAGAAAAGAGCAGTTAAAAATTAATAAATTGAGAAAATATAAATAGTTAATTTATAAATGCATATGATAGAAATAAAATGAGTCATTTACAAGCCCAAATACTGAAATATCAATTGCTAAATATAAATTCAATAACTCTTGGCTTCCTAGTCTACAAAAAGGTCTCTGTATATATTTGGATCTAATATGGTATAATAAATTGTTGGCAAATATAGAAAAACAGTTTAAAGATTCTCTTCCTCCTGGGTTTTTAGTAAAAGTAAGGTTACTAAGAGTTAACATTCCAAATAACTAATTAACATTTCAATTAACTTCTAATTAATGTGTAATTCTACATACAAAAAATACAAAAGGAATTTAAGTTGTATTTTGACAGAAAAACTTCAAGTATTTTATCTTATTAAAAAAAATAATTGATTGAAATTCAAAAATTTTGTAAAGATTATTTCAAAATGTAAGTTTAAGAAAGAAACAAGGTAAAAAAGAAACCAACAAACAGGGAGACATGAAAAAGATAGCTATAAGTATGAGGATATATTTTTGGAGAATGGTTTTGAATAAGAAAGGATTCTGTATGGTAAAATACAATTTTTCTCCTGAAATAAATGACTAGATTAGCCGGGCATGGTGCCACACGCTTGTAATCCCAGCATTTGGGAGGCTGAGACCGGAGGATCCAGGTTCGCGGCCAGCCTCAGCTACCTAGTGAGACACTCCGCAACTTAGTGAGACCCTGTTTCAAAATAAAGAATAAAAAATAGGACTGGAGGTATAGCTCGGAGGTAGAATCCCCCCTGAGTTCAATCCCCAGCACCGCAAAAAAAAAAAAAGACTGGATTATTCCAAAAGTAGTAAAAGACAAAACCAAAAAATATAAACAAATTGCAGACATTCTAAAAGATGCAGAGTCTTGTCAAATACAAATGTTATCAAAGAGAATTTATGTATAATTAAGCTGGGCTATATTTAAGAAAAAATATTTATAGGATTTCCTAAGTCCAAATTTACTGCACTGATATAAAACCAGATCCTAACTCTTTATCTTTAAAGCAGTAGGTTTTTCTTAAAATATTGGTCAGGTCTTAGCAAAATTTACAAAAAACTGGCCTAGAAAACAAAGATCTTGTGTCCCATCAAGATAATATCTTCTGTGTTCTGCTGCCTTTATTAGGTTTTTCATTACTTAGGGAAACTAAAGTCTTAAAAGAGTTAGGGTTTGTTTAAGCATCTGTTTTAAAGTCTTTTAAATAATCACTTGAACTCTGGTTAAATATGTTTTATAACTTTGCTTAAATGAAAAGCTACCATTTTATAATGATATGTGATGTATACTATTGATATAAATATTCTAAAGCTTTTATAAGATTTAAAAGCCCGATGGTCCTATATAACAGTCATAACTGTTATCCTAAAATGCTGAGTACAGGGAAAAAATCAAATTGTTTTGTCAATTGCTAACCTCTTCTCCAAATCCTAACCGTGACTGTTCTAAAGTCTTGTGTCATACACAGTTATGATTCATCACTAAAGCATTTATAATCAGATTCATGGAGAGGACTCTAAAAAGTTCTCTTAAATACAGCTTTCTGATAAAACTAGACTTTTCTTTTTAATTTGTTTTCTTATTACTTTTGGTAAAAATTTATATTACTGTAAAAGGATTATGTTTCTTTGTTCAAATCAACTACACAAACAGGGTTTGTTTTGATGTTGTTGAGTTTTGTTTTGTATTTTTTTTTAAACTTTGTAACTGTTGCTTCTCAACATTCTCTAGAAGTATAACTCCTAATGAAAAATATGGCTCCATGTTTTGAGGCTAGCTATTACCTACAGGACACATAAGGCTGAACTAAACAACAGACTCCAGTGTCCCTAGTATCTGGAGAAAATCATAAAAGAATTAGAATCCACTACTCTTACTTCAAGAATAGTGAAAATGGCTTTCTGGATATTTAACAACCGAGACTTGGAAGCCAAATTCAAAGATGGTAATAAAAGGGTTAAAAAGACAGTCAATATTTTTATTTGTACCCTCCAAGTTTAGCCAGGACCCAGCATATGATGGAACCCTCTAAGGTGGCTCTACAGCTCCAACATCCTGATCAGGAGCATCACAGGTCCCTAGATACTAGGAGACAATCAGTGAGGAGAGTCATTGGAGAGGTAATGAATGAGAGGTAAAACTAAAAATCAAGGGATTGGCCTCCATGACTGAGCTAAAGTTCTAATCTTGTTTGTCATTGAGGACACAATGCCTGAAGACCAGAAATTCTTCCTATGTTGGGTCAGCCCAAATGCTTTGTATCTAAGATGGTTACCAGAGTGACTGCCAGACAACCCCTAAATTCATTATAATCCCTAATACTTGTTAAATAGCATACTCCCCAGCACCACGATATTTGATTGCCATAGCAATGACCAGAAAGAACCATAAAAAGAGCAAAAAGGGGTGGCTCCCAAATTCTTGGAAAATCTCTGCCCATTCCCAGAAAAGACATGAACACCCCAACCCCATGTTACCCTTTCCCCCCACCCTCATTCCTTTCACCCTATATTTGTAACCTGTGTTAGTCGGCTTTTCATTGCTGAAACAAACACTTGAGAAAAATAACTTCATGGAGAAAAATAACTTGAGAAAAATAACTTCAAGTATTAGGATTTACTTTGGCTTATGACTTCACAGGTTTCAGTCCATGGTTGTCTGGCTCTAAGGCAGAGACATCATGATGGAAAGACATGGCGGTCACCAGGTAGAAAGAGAGAGAAAATGGGGTGGGGAAGGAACACATAGATTCTTTGAAATGGGCTTCCATAGTTACCAAGGGCACACCCGTACTGACATACTTCCTTCAACCATGTTTTAGCTGCCTATAGTTTTCATCCCCTCCCAGTAGTCCATTCAAAGGATTAATCCACCAAATGGATTAATCTACTATTGAAGTTAAAACCCCCATAATCCAACCACTGACTGAAAAAACACACCTCTGAACACTGCTGCAACCTCTTCAACACATGAACTTTTGGAAAACATTCCAAATGCAAACATAATATCTTCCAACTGCAATTGGTCAAGAATTTGATTTTTGAGTCCGTCTTCTACTTTTCCTATTCTTGACCAATAATAAATTTTCCTGGACTGCTCAAATGAAGCTCCATTTCATTTACTGGTTCCATAGTTCTGAGTGAGAAAAACCCAGTTTGGGGTCAAATTTTGGTAACAGTATGTCCTGAACCCTATCTGGCGGTCATTTTGTTTACCTCGCTAGAGTTTTATTTCTCCAAGGAAAATAACCATATGTAAATATTTTTTACTTAGAAAAAATACTAATATTTTTGTGCCAACCACTGAGGTGGGTTTCTCAGGTGTGTTTACATTCAGTTCTGTCAAAAACAAAAACAAAAACAAAAAACCAAAATCCTTCGAGGTAGTATGTCAAAGCATAATTTTTAAAATGCTAAAAACATAATTCTTATACAAATATATAGTAAGCAAGTGCTAAAGTTTATGTAGCTCATTATTAAGGAAACCAGCAAGATGGCAAAGCCAATTCAAGTTATGAGAAACAAGAATTATAGTCAGAGAGAGAGAGAGAGAATGCTTAGAAATCATTTTTAAGTTACTTGCAAAACTAGTCTACACCCTCCTACAAATGCAATAAAACCATGACTATAGGGGCTATCTTCTTCACTGCACAAAAATATATATTGCTGTATCTTACCAATTGCATAAAATTATAAAGTATCTAGAAGCTAATCAATTACGCAAATTTATGTTTTCCTAAAGAGTTGGATGACTTTCCTTCAGTGTGGCTTTTTAGAAAATGTTAATATGGCATTAAAAGATCACTTTATTTTCCTTCTTATTTCTTGTTTTAGAAATTTTTCCTAACAATAGGTATTGTTACAGTTTGGATATAAAATGTCCCCCAAAAGGTTCATGTGTTCAAAGCATGTCCCCAATGCAGCAAGGTTCAGAGGTGGGGCATGGCTAGAGAAGACGGGTCACTGGGCATAGCCTTGAGGACTATATTTGTCCTTGCCCCCCACCTCTGCCCCCATGAGATGAGACTGGCTTTTCTTTCTCCTCCATTCCCTGAGGCCCTGCCACTAAGCTGCTTTTTGCCTTAGAGAGAGTCAACCATGGACTGAAACCTCTAAATCCATGAGCCAAACAAACCATTATCCGGTACTTTGGTCACAGCAATGAAAAAAACTAACTAGACCAGGTATTATGTGTTCCCATTTTACAGATGCAAAAGCTAAGGTTCAGAGTAGTAAAGTTCCTTGCCTGTGACTTCAAGTTAGAAAAACCATATATGGGTGATAAAGTTTGATTCTGAATGCCACCTTGCTTCTACTGTCTTATAATATACAGCTAGGCACATAAAAGGTATTCAACAAATATTTCAGAAATGACACACACAAGCAGCATCCAATGACTTAGTTTATAAAATTGTAGCCAAGTAACCAAGAATAGTTAATACCTATCCCTAAACTGCTTAAATTATACATTTGCAAAACTTACCCACAGAGAAGAAGGAAAATACCATCATTTGAATGCTGGTCCTTCAATCCTTCCTCAGACTGTATACATCAGAGAGGGAACCAACAATCGTGATTGCCTCTGTAATAGAAGCAGGATTGCCATAGAAGCAGCATTTTAACTTTCTTAACCTTTATCTTAGGTAATTTTTATGGTTTAGATCTAGGACGTACCCCAGGTGTCTCATGTGTTGAAGGTTTGATCTCAGCACAAGTTCAGCGATGGGGCTTTTGGATGAATGCATTGGTATCTGGAGGTTCTATTGGGAGGTGATGAAAACGAGGCAGTGGGGCAAGGTTGGAAGAAGCAGGCTGACAGAGGTGTGCCCTTGGGAGTATATCTTGTTCTGCATCCTCCTTCTCTCTTTCTCGATTCCCTAGTTGCCATGAGCTGAACAGGTTTCCCCTGCCATGCCCTTCCACCACGATGTTCTACCACACTCGAGACCAAAGCAATGGAGCCTGATGACCATGGACTTAAACTATGACCCAAAAGAAACCTTCCTTCCTTTGAGCAGCTTCTATCAGGTATTCTGGTCACCGTGATGAAAAGCTGACTAACACAATAATTAGTGATCAAACACTTGACTACCTACTGCACACTTGGAATCCTAGTCCAACCAATATCATACCATATATAAATAACTATTTTAAGGAATATACAAATGATTTCATTTCATTTTACTTTATTTTGAGGGTTGTAACATGTTACTTCAGGCAATCACAGACCAACTCATGACAGGTAATGAAATTACATGTTTAAAGACTGAGGATCATCTCAGTTGTTAGGAGATCCAATTGATTTCCTCATTCTAACAATCTCCTACTCTCTTGAGGAGCATCATCAGAGGTGGCATTTGGTAACTTGGAAATGGGAGAGAAACAATAGAATTTTTCTTCAAGACAAACAGGCACTACTATGTCACATTTTTATTTTGAAAGAGCCAGATAATTCTGCAGTAAGTCATATCACGTTTCCTATTTACATAATTTCAGTAAATTCCTTCCTTCTTATTAAACAATATCTAATTTCTATGCTGCTTTCAATGGTTGTACTACTGCTTCTGGACAGCAGAGGTCACTATTAACAGGTACACTTGATTACCAAATTTTAATAAATGCAAAAAAGTTAGAGGAGGAAGCATTTTTACCCATATTTTGTGCTGTGTACACAATGGCTGATAATATCATGAATCTTTTGAGACTCTACTTCCTCCTCTCACACACATACTGGAAAAATATCTTTGAAAGTCAGTGTCTATTTATACTTCACTTGTATCTTACTGAAAAAATAGAAAAATTGGTATACTAATGAGGAGTCTTCTAGTTGTCTACTTAACAACTCATGAATAAAGAACAGATAATTCCTGTAAAAAACTGGGGGAAAGAACCATCTTTTAAGAATAATACAGCTATCATAACCACATTATATAGTAGCTGTCTGGCTACTAACTTAGAAGTTACCTATTAGCCTAATAGTACAACCAGAAAAACATTGGCATTTAAAATTCCAATCCTGTGGCATGGCCAATTGTGGGTAATAAAACATTTAGACCATAATAAATATGAATTCAAATCAAAGGAATTGAATTCTAAATTGTTCTCAATGTTGGCATCAATGGTTCTCAAGACCAATTGTTCCCAAGCTTATTTATTTATATTTATTATTTATTATTTATTTATTTATTTATTTATTTATTTATTTATTTATTGGTATGGAACCCAGGAGCATTCTCCCTTTGAGCTACATCTCCAGCTATGTTTTTTTTTTTTTTTTTGAAACAGGGTCTCACTAAGTTGCTGAGGCTAGCCTCAAATCTGTGATCCTCCTATTTTAGACTCCCAAGTACTGGGATTACAGGTGTCTACCATCACACAAGCTTTTTTGATAGTGTTTGATACAGCTGCTCTGTATCAAAATCACATGAAAGGCTCGTGAAAACAGAGTACTGGTCTCACCCTCAGAGTTACTAGTTCAGTAAGTCTGGACTGGGGCCCAATATCTTGCAGTTCTGATCGGTTTTTCAGGTGATGCTGCTACTGCTACTCCAGAGACCACACTTTGAGGAGCATTGCTGTCCAAGAAAGTCCAAATGACACAACCCCCACAGGACACCATGACCAGGCACAGATGACAAAGCTTCATCCTAGAGTTCAATGAGCCACATTCTTGTGGGCTAGACTCCCAACTAATAATGCTATTTTGTTGATATTTTAATCAAGTCCTTTGTCACCACATTATTTTTCTGCCCTTATCTCAATGTTATTACATGTTTTACTGATTATATCACCATGTCCTATCAATCTATGCAGCACCCCACTGTTTCTGCTGAATTCATTATCTCAGGTTCAATGGCTTTAGAATGGAGTTAAACTTGGGGGAACTATTAAGTTCATAGCAATGGACAAAAATCATAGAGACAAAGAGTAACCAACACAGTGATCAAATGAAGAAAGCTGTATTGAGAACAGATAGAAAAGACCTCAGCAACCTTAGACTGGGCTTTTCAAAACTTGACCTGGTTTCCTCCCCTTCCTGTAATCTGTTGTTTTGCTCAGTCACATCTCGACGAGGCATTAAATAGGATGCTGTAATAGGATGTCAACTTCTGTGCTAATAGAGAGAACTTTCAGTGGTGAAAATAGAGAGAAAGAAGATAATGTGAAAGCCATAGCAAAATATCACAGACTCATGAATTCATCTTCCATCTCCCAGAAAGGTATGTTAGTGCCTTTACAGTTACATACATTGGGTCAGATGGAGCCAGCCGGGGAACTATGGTACAACTAAAGCGTCCTTTAGTACCCTCATGAACAAATTCCCCTCATTTCTCAAGACTGCGAGTGAATGAAAATAAGAAATTACAAGGGAAATCTCACTGCAATCTCACTCTGGGCTAGGTTACAATGAAGACTATAATAATGCATAATAGATATGCAGCAAACCATGCCTGTTAAAGGAGATGCTCCTCTGCCGGCACGTGGCCACATCCATCATCGCGTGTACAATAGGCCAACTGCTCCGCATTACGGGAGAAATGTTACCAGCTAGCAATTACAGGCCCAAGAATTTCCTGTGCACAGAAGAGGAAGTAGTTACTTTCACAATATGGGACCTCAGCATACTTGCTCTGTATGCAAAAATGTCCTGTTAAGCACTGCCATCCTTGGCTTTTGAGATGAATATTTATAAAGAAGCTTCGGGAACAACAAGCTCATTCCAGTTGGAGGCTACACTCAAATAGGTTAGGCTTAAAGGACGGAGACTTCAGAAAGAGGTTAGGATCTCCAGGGCTAGGATGGCAAAGAGGCCAGATGGATTCTAACTTCAACATGGTTCTTTGAAAATGGCATTTTATTAATTCAGTCCACATATGAACTTCTTCAGGCAGAGGGAATTTGCATTTTAACTAGTGCATTATGTGATTGATATCAGGAGTGGAGGAGTGTGGCCCATTAGTGATTAAAAAGCCGGGAGAAATTCCTGTCCACTGGACTTTGGGTGGTGCCGCATCTCAGGTCTGTAATTGTGTGCAGTCGGCAGCTTGCCACAAAGCTGGGAGCATATGGTGTCCTCCAAGGAATCGCTGCCATTTTTTTTTTTTTTTAAACCATGTGAATCAGTCGGTCACTGTAACTCCTCTGTGGGATAATTCAAACAGCTGATCCCAACCAACTTGAAGGTGGGGTAATCTCTTTGTCTCCCTTTCTGTCACACTGGCTGGTGCAGGTTTGCAGCATTTTGTCTATGCTTAATTTAATAGTATATAACTAATTGGCACTACTACCCCCTGACATAAAGGCTGGTACAATGCTGTCTCTCTATGGCAGTATCAAACAGGTAAAGACACACATATACGTGTGTATGTGTGTGTGTGTGTATACAAAAATACATATATATACACACACACACACACACATATATATATATATATTTTAGTGGTATTAGAGATTGAATCCAGGGGGTGTACTACCTCTGAGCTACATGCCCATCCCTATTTTTTATTTCTTATTTTGAAACAGGGTCTTGCTAAGTTGTTGAGGGTCTCCCTAAGTTGCTGAGGCGGCCTCAGCCTGTGATCCTCCTGTCTCAGCCTCCCAAGTTCTGAGAGTACAGGCCTGCACCACTAGCCCTGGCTTAAAGTTATACTTTTATATAACCAAAAATTAACTTTTACCAGATGGCTTTAAATGAAAATAAATTGCAAATTTTCTTTTATTTTACTGACACTGGAGACACTGGGGATGTTATCAATTCAAGATTGGCTCTCCTGAGAAAGAAAAATCTAAGAAACTTAAGTACTTTTAGTATTGGTCAAAATCTTGTCATACAATTTATAGAATAATATTTTCCTTCACTATATTTTTGTTTCGTGTTGATCAAAACAGGAGATGTCTACCGTAATTTTACTAACTGTGATCCTCCAGACACTTAACAGAACAAAGTCATGAATATCAGACTTGTCTCAGTTCTTATCTTTCATGGTTCACAAATCTCATCTCTTCTTTGATCACAGGGTAGCTCCCAAATTGAATCTGTTTTTTTTTCTCTCCTTTCTCTCTCTACAGCCAACTATTTCATTTTGGACCAAGAGATTAATGAAATCATGGCTAGACTGAAAAGAACCTAGTGAACCAAAGAATGATAAATGAGTAAATAAAGTCCAAAGAAAAATATACAGGAAAATATGTCTAAGAAAAAAGGTGAACAGAAATATAGATTTGGTTATCAAACTTGAGCATCATATGTATATTTCTGGATAATAAAAAAAACATAAACAAGAGGGAAAAGTCTCCAAAGAGACAGTTTTATCTCAAAGGGAATTTTTCTAAAAGAAAAGATGTTTTTAAAGCATTGTACTGACAAATTTTCAAGTTTCAAGTTTAGCATTTAATTGCAATTAAAATGCTGAAGCAGATGTTAGATTAGATACGATGCAAGCCCAAGTTGAGTCAGGCAAAAAAAAAAAAAAAAAATTGAGGTAAAAAAAGAATGACATCTCTCTCCTTTTGCTACAATTTCATTCAAATGTCTTTTTTTTTTTTTTTTTTAGTACTAGGGATGGAATGGAACCAATGATGCTCTACCACTGAGCTACATCACCATCCCTATTTATTTACTTATTTACTTATTTATAGGCAGAGTCTCACTAAATTGCCAAGGCTGGTCTCAAACTTGTGATCCTCCTGCCTCAGAATCCGAAGTCCCTATGATCACCACCACACCAGGCTCAAGTGTCTTAATCAAATAAAAAGAAGAGATAGAGTATTATCAAAAACATTCTTCAAAATTACACAGCTGCCTACAAAATGCACACGATGGCTAAGTATATTCCGGAGTCTCAATTCTAGTGTCCACTGTCAGGAGACACAGTTTACCAACACAGTTTCTCATGGTTTTATGTGACATTTCCATGTGTCTAGCCACTCTGGTTCAACTGAAGGAGAAAAGAACAACAAAGATGGGTCTGTGTCCTGCTTTCCTGTCCTGGCTCACATAGGGCCTCAGGTGGCTGTGTCCTTCACCTTGTGTCACATGAGCCATCTCTCAGCTCCTCTCAGAAAAAGAGGAGGAAAGGCATCTGCTCTGGCTGGGAAGTTCAGGGAACTTTCTAAGAGAAAGAATGGCAAGGTGACTGAATGAGATTTTAATGATTAAGTGAAAAGGAAGGTAAAAATCATAAAGAAAATAAGAAAGACAGGGAGATGAAGTTGTGGCTACCCACAAGAACAATTAGACAGGAAAGAGTCACTAGAGCCAGGGGGGTGGAAAGTTGACAAAGTTTTCTGAATTCAAGGACAAGATGCAACAGCAAGTTTCCATTCCTCAGACTGTCCCAGGCTCTGCAGGGGTTGGTGCCAAGATTTTTGAGCCTTTCTTTCCTCTCTACAGATAACCTGGGCCCAGAGATTGCAGCCTACAGAGAGCCAGAAGCATCAGCCCCAGAGTAGCAGCCCACAAGCCTCTGTTAAAGTGCCACTGTGTGCAGGCGACAAGGTGGACTCTACTCAAATGTTCTGGCTTGTGATACCATGTGCACCATTTTTATTAAAAGAGACAGGATTAGATGTGGATTCTTTTTTTTTTCTAAAATAGAATTTTTTTCTAAAAGCTGAATACATGCAAGGTATTACTATCACAATATTTAAGGAGAACATGACTGTCATTTCCCTGAATCTGATTTATTAAGAAATATGCAATCAATAATTGAAAGCAGCTGTCACCAAAAAATCTGCCTCTAAGGAAAAGTGCAATCTTTGCAAAATACAAATGGTATTAAAACCCATCTTTTCCCATCTCCTTTCCCCTGACACTTCCCTGCTTACCCTTCAGCTGCAGTCTCTGCTGTTCCCCAACATAAAGAGAAATCTCCTTGAGGGCTCTCAGCCAGACCTTGGTCTCTTCCCAGCCCCATCTTATCACCCTTGTCTGAGATTGAGCTACTCTGTCATTTCTCTTGCTCTCCAACCAAGCTTTGTTTTGCTATAGGGCCCTGTATGTATTTCTCCTTCATTATGGGATACTCTTCCCTTAACTTTTGGCCAAACTAACCTAAACCTTCCCTCAGGTCATTTTTCCAGAGCCACTTTCTTAGAGAAGCTTCCCCTGACCTCCCCAATGGAGCTAATCCTACTGATATAGACTCTCAGCGCACTACAATGAACACTGGGCACTTGACATTTGAAAGATGTCCATCTCCCTTCAAAGACTCTAATCTCCATAAGAGCGGAGAGCATGCCAGTTTTGTTCACCATTTATCTCAATGCCAGGTAGTGTCCAACACATCGTAGGTGCTCAATAAAAAAATCATTGGATAAATGAATTAATGAATGGGAAGAATGGACCACCCATCATCAGGTATGTATCAAGCACAGTTTATCTGACAGTGGAAGTCGGTTGTTGATTAGCTACAGTTTGCCACCTCCTGCTCTAGAAGTTACAGGATATATGTGTAGACATCAACAACTTGAATTCACATTAAATGTTCAAATTCAGCAGCCACATGTTGAGTCCCTACTATGGGTCTTGCACTAGGCTAGACTTGTGGGGCCCACAAGAAATCCAGATTTGTGTTAGAGGCAGCTCACTTTCTAAGGAAAGAGACACACATGCCCATTCACTTTTTGAAAATGGCATGAGATGAAAGCCTGTATGTTACACAGTAAAGGCAAAGTATTCTAAAAGCCTAGAGGAGGCAGGAACACAGGCATTTGAATTTCTGCAAGATTCATTGCTGGCATGTGGCACATAGAAAGTCATACTTAGAAATTCAGAGTCTGAATGCCTTAGGTTGGATGGTTGCAAAGGGAAGAGGCCAGGGGCCAGGTGGCCATATAAGAGCTGGTGAGTATGGCCTGGTTAGAAGGATCTGAATTAATGTGGCAGCTGTTGAAATGGGGAGGGGAGGACAGTTCCAGGGACATTGCAGAGGTTCCATCTGTGAGGCTGACAGTTAATTGGTTTACACTGTCCTGATATGGCAGAGCTGCCTTTTAACTTACAGAGATAACACCATGAATACAAGCTCAGAGCTGTGTATCCAGCAGTGGTGACAACAGAAGCCCTAAGTTGTCAAAACTCCATCTACCAGGGTCCCCAATGACCTACCTGCATGTATAAATAAAATAAAAGACCAAGGTTGCAAGTGGTGGGAACAGATGAAAAACACAGTTTGCCTGTCTTGTGCCTCCTAGGCTATCCAGCCTGTCATGGGAGCATCAGTGACAGATACTGCTTCTTCTACCTAATTTTCTATCAAATCTTCGATTCTGAGTCTTAAAGAGACCATTTCATTGCTACTGACTTTCAAAAGCAGGTCTTTATTTGGGAAGACCCAGTTCTAATTTACAAAGCAGAGCCTTATTTGCAGTTCTCTCTTCCTGGGGTCTGGGGAGCTTTCCTGGGGATGTGATGTTATTGACTTGAGCGCTGAAGAACTCCAAGGCACCCTAAAATGTACACTGCTTAGAGCGGTGAATCAACCGCTCCACATTCATTTCCTCTCTACCCTCTGCTGGAAGTGCTAATGAGCAATGAAACCGGGGAAGGGAAGGCAAGCCCAGAGGGAGGTGGAGAACAAGGGGTGGGGGCTGATGGAAAGCATCACTGACTAATCATCCTCTGACTCATCTAGATCTCTCAGACCATCTTTCACATCCCAATTGTTTTATAAAGCTCGGTGGGAACCCTCATCAAGGGCCTGTATCTAAGAGCCCACTTCCTGCTCCCTGGTGGACTGTCTGTCCACAGCCTCAGAGGCACAGAGGAAAGGGCTGAGCCTGGGGGCTCCAACCCTAACCAAGTTCAATGGAGTAATGTGTAGCAGGTTATTTCCTCTTTGCCCTCAGAGTCTCGCAGAAGGGAAGCACCATGCATCACTCTGAAGTGTTACTTGATTGTACCTTGTCTGACTAGCAATGAGGAAAAAATTCATAAAACTGGCAGAGTAGGGTGTTCTCTAGCTGGGAACAAAACCAGGGGCATGGAGGCAGAACCCTGAGGTTTAAATCCCATCTCTCAACCAAGGTAATGTTCTGCTGTTGAACAAGTCAGCCAAGCTGTACAGGCATCGGCTTGTCACCCCTAGGATAGGAGTGGTGGGTGGAAATGTGAGGAAGAGCTATGGAAATGCTAAAACCTATTTTGAGCTCTTGGGAGAGGAGGCATGGTTAAAGAAAAGAACATGGAGTTTGGAGTGAGATTCAAATCCATACTCCACCCCGAAGTGAATTCTAATTTCTTCTTCTGCACAACAGGGAGGAAGACACCTCAAAGGACTGTTAGGAGGATGTAGTGGCACAATGGAGTGTTTGGTAAACCCAGCACAAAAACAAAATAAAAATAAAAATAAAAAAGCATAAGACAGATGTGAATTGCCATTGTTTCCTTAACAGTAGCTGGGAAATCATAGCCAAATTCAATTCTGTATGTTGAAGGAAGTATAGAAAATACACAAAAGGAATACAAAGATGACAGTACTGGACACTGGGGAGATGGTGAGGATCATATTTCTTTATGCCAGTAAATTAATTCTTAATGGAGATCTCCTGAGGAGAAAACTGCTGAAGCAGAAGTCAGCCATAGCACTGTCCTAAGAGAAAACCATTTTCCTTGGATCAAGTCTGAACTTTCCCAAGTGTGGTTCTTTGGCTATTTGAGTCTTGAAGAGCCTTCAATCCCAGAGTAAGGTTGGAATTTGACTAAAAAAAGTTAACTTTCTGTCAGCAGTGAAAGTACTCGAAACTCCAAGAATTACAACTGTGCTTTTATACAATATTCTGTAAAAACTTGAACTAAATCATGTGATGAGGAGAGACAATAATGGTTGGAGACCAACTTTAATTCTAACCTACAAAGACACTGCTCAGTCTTTCTAAGTCTCTTTCCCTCAACTATAAAATGAAGATTATTAATACATTCCTCATAGGACTACAGTGAGGGCCATGATGTAAACAAAACCTTGAAGAAAGTGCTAGAGTCTTGGTACAAGAGTCCTCAAATGTTGGATGGAATTATGAGTGGGGATCAGAAGAAAGTCTCTATGTAACTCTAAATAATAAGCATAGATGTGCATTTGTAAAGGCCACAGATGTGAACCAATTTTGTAGCTAATGCTCCATTTATCTTCCTTTCCCTGCTTTAAAAAAAAAAGCTGAGGTATATAAAGTTTAGTTGACTACAATAATTTCCCTTTACTCCCACTCTAAAGGAGTCTGTATATTCTTCCATTTCACCTTTCACATGAAGAGAGAGCAATGGTAAGAAAGGGAGAGACAGGAAGATTTAGCTTTTAGTTGTGTTTTGCCTTGGTTTTACTAAGTGACTCCCCTAGTGATAGATACATCATAGACTGACCCAATGTTTGGAGTTTGTGGAATATATATTGCAATGAATTCTTATAATTGCCTCCTTATGAATCTGAGCTAGCATGTCAGAGGTCTATTCTCAGGAACTGGGTTTCTAGGTTATGAGACATGCACACATTTAACTGGATTACACACAGCCATAGTTTCTGCAGACTAGCTGCTCCAATAATGCTTCACTCTGTAGTGCCTGTGGGATTGAGAGATGCCTGCATCCTCACATCTTTGCCAATGCTTGATATGATTGGACTCTCTAGTCTTTGCCCATCTGTTAGGTGTAATGTGATATCTCATTGTTGCTTTAATTTGCATTTCTCTGATTACTAGTAAGATTGAGTATTTTGCCATTTATTTATTAGACAACCAGATTTACTCCTTGAGACATTTTCTATTTATCCCCATATCCCATTTTTTTCTATTGCTTCAAGTTGCTGATTTATGATAATTTCTTATTTAATTCTAAATAATAACATCTTGATTATAGACATATGGATTTCTTTTTCCACTGGCAATGTTGTCTGAGTGTCTTGTGTTGAATAGAAATCTTTGATATAGTCAAATCAATGTCAAGGTTTGTGATTAGGGGTTTTGTTTAAGGATTCCTTGTCTATCCTGAAATCACAAAAATACTCCTCAATTTCATCCTGAATCCAGAACCAAGAGTAGATGAAAGTCACCAGGCCATGTCAGGCTCCAGTCACCCTCTCTTCTTGTTATCTTTTTATGTCCTATATTGTGATTCTTTCCCATTCCCCTTAGCTATCAGGCATTGGCATGTGTTTTCCCCATGACAATATCAATACCTGTTCTCTACTGTTTTCAGAAAAGTATGGATAAACACATTTATCTGTATTCTTGGCTGATAAGATTAAGTGTATAACCCTTCTCAAGGGCATCTTCAGCGTCAACAGAGTACATCTTAATGAAGTGCTCCAATACATGTCACTGGAGTAAGCTTGAATCCTGACTGTTTTCTATGCTAACAAAAATCACTTAAATTCTCTGTGTGGCATTTGGAAACAAAGATAACTTGTACAGAATATATTCACTGGAAACAATAATAAAAGTGGAAATAATAATAATTCTAGGTAGGATATATTGGCTAGAAAAGGGCAGATTATACTAAGGCTATAAATGAATGGTAAAATCTCATGGGATGAACAAAATGAAGATGTGTTCTTATTCCACAAAGAAACGGATCCAATATAGGTCAGCAACACATGGCCACTCCAAGTCCCAGACTGACAGAAACTCCATATCTAGAATGTCACTGTTCATACAGCTCAGTGGAGAGGCTATCGAGACTCCCCTCTCAGGTTCCTCATTCATGAATACCAGGAGTGTTGACTGCTAACTACTAATAGTTGAATCCTTCATTGCGCTCAGCTGAAGGGAGCTGGGTAGTCCCCATCTAGTAACTGGCTGGTGTGGATTATACAGGTGTAAGCCTCTCTCCTCAAATGGAACAGAGCTCTGAAATTCCATCCCATCCCCAAAGCTCCATAAAGGATTGGCCAAGGTTTCTCTTCTGACATAACTTCATATCAGTTCATCATCTCTCCTTGTCTAATCCAGTTGCCTCTCTCCTTGATAGAGCCTGTTCCTGAGAAGACACACCAAGAAAATGCCCATGTATAAATCTCTGTCTCAGAGACTGTTTTCTGTGGAACTGGACCTAAAACAGTTGGTACTAGAAGTCATCCTAGGACGCTGACTCCAAGATGGAGATGTCGAAATGGGTGACCTGAGCACCACCCTGGCAGGGAAACACCCTTGCTTCTGGTAGGGGCAACAGGGAGGTCCCCTGGCAGGCTACAGTGGAGTAATGTCTTAAACTTTCATTGATAGTGAATCATGATGGGAAAGTAGTGGATGAAGAGCCATTGGCCAATGCATCATCTAAGGATCTGGAGAGATTCAGGACAAATGATAATTAGGAGTGCTATGGAACTGAGTGGTTTCTATTGGGTGCTGTCAATGCAATGAGGAAAGGCAATGAAGATCTGAAGATGTGTTATATCCAATTTAAAGTAAATTGTAAAAGCCAGAGAGCCTCCTTGGCAGCACATGAAAAGACTCTTATCTCCTGAAGCCAGATGGCAGACAAAACTGAAGACCAAGCCAAGACTTCATTAAAAGAATATGAGAGCTCCAACAAAAGTGGGATTCTCCATCCCAACAGGTCTGTTACTTCAAGGTCAGGGTCCCCTGTTTAGGAAGGAATGGAGCCTCAAATCTGGAATGGGACATCTGGATCAGTGTACTTGAAAATCTTGAGTCCCCTGATTCCCTTGGACCCTTTGATCCCAGGGAAGTGTCCAGAAGTAAAGGTTCTTCCAAAGCAAATCAACATAGCTTCAGGTGCTCTCTTTGCCAGTCATATCAGAAAGGAAGGTCTGAGATAGTTTGAATTCACAAATAGGACAAAAAAACATTATAAACGTATGATCTTACCTAGAGGCTGCATAGACGCTCAACCCTCCACTAGACCACCTGGGCATCCCTCAGAACAGGCCACCGGTCTGCTATATTAATGATTGTGTTAACTGGTTATGATGGGCAAGATGTGGCAGGTTGATTGGAAGCATTAGTAACTCTATGAAAATTCAAGGTACCCTTGTCTTAGTAAAGATTTTAGGGACCCATGCTCTGGGATACACCAGGACACCCCTCTCCAAAATAAAGGGAATATTATGTCTCCTCATGCCCAGAAGGAAACAAAACATCTCATGTACCTCTTTGGGTTCAAGAGACAGCATATTCTGGACTGGAACATTCTGTTTCAATACATTCATCAAGTGACTTGGAAAGCTAGCTGAGCAGGTCCAGGCTGCAGCACAGATAGCCTGGCCATTTGGGTCAGACAACCTGCCAATCCCTGTGGAGATAAAGATATTTGTGGTAGGTAAAAAAGAAAAAAAAAAGTACTTATAACAAGTAGCAAAAATTTGACCTTGTGCAAAAGCAGTTTAACCTTGCCTTTGTTCTTGGCTCTTGGGCAGTAATCTCTATTCATCTGGAGAGCTTGGGTTAGCTAATAATGATGTGATTTTCAGAAGGGGCTGGCCACACCTTAGGGGAGGCTGGCTATGTTCAAAAGATCAACAATGTGAATTTAGAATGGGGACTTTTTGGTATCAGTTGACCTAGAGACTTATATCAAGCATGTGGACAATAAATCAGTCATGTCTACATAATGACCCACAGTTAAAACCCTAAACACCAAGGCTTGGGTGAAGCTTCCCTTATTGGCAGTGCTCTGCAGGACAGCAGTATATCCTGACTCCACAGGATGAGAACAATGGAAGCTCTGCATTTGGTATTTCCCCAGATTTTGCCTTCCGTACTTTTTTCCTTGGTTGATTTTCATCTGTATCCTTTCCCCGTAATAAACCATAACTGTGAATATAATTGCTTTCAGTCTGTTCTGTGAGTTCTTCTAGTGAATTATAAAAACTGAGAGTGTTTTAGAAGCCCACTAAACATGCAGTTGGTGTTGGAAGTGAGGTCAGTCTGCTGGGGATTATTCCCTGTAACTTTCTAGTTGACTTAAACGCCTCACTTGGAGCAACTGAACAAGGCCCAGTAGGATAACCACAAGGCAGACCCCTCAGGATTCTGAAGCAAGACCATGCCATCTGCACTGGAGAATTATACTCCATCCAAAGACTAGTACCTGGCATATGGCTGAACCTTAGGAACTGAGTGTCTGAACATGAGAATATGTCCATGTATCCCTGGCATTAATCCCAAGTCACAAAGTTTAATGGGCCCAATAGCAATCTACCATAAGGTAGAAAATAGCATGTTTGAGCCCGGCTTAAGCAGGGTCGTAAACCACAAGTAAGCTGCCCAGACCCCAGCATCACCATAATTATATGATCTCCCACACCCTTAGCTTACACTTTCGGTCCCAGCCATATAATCAGCTGCCATATAATCAGCTGATAGAAGAACAAGAAAAATAAATAAATAAGTAAATAAAAAGGCTGAGCTGGGTTTGTCCATGAGTTGATTTGGGGTGCAGAGACAAATAAAAAAATTAACTGGTGCTACCCTGAAAAATAGCAGTGAGGGAAAATCCTCCCACTGGGCAAAACATTGAGTGGTCTACCTGACTAGTTGCTTTATAGCCAAAGCAGTGATACAAAGTGAAAAAAAAAAAAATACAGGTTTTGAAGCAGTTTAGAATGACTTTCTTGGTTTATTAGGGCCCTGCAAGTAAACAGATTGGAAGATCAGAGACAAGAACTTCTTGGGGAAACTGATGTAAATGGACCTTTGGGAATATCTGCAATGTAAAACCATTTATTGAACAACCAGTTTGGCCAATTGGCCTGAGCTGGTCAGGAGATCCATTGCCCTGTCATAGCCCACTCAGCCAGAGGCTGCTGATCTGATGGGGCTCTGGAAAGGCCCTCAGAAGGCACAGCTGAGAAAAACACATACCATGACATCCTGCAAGGATGTGAGCTATTTCCCAGGACATAAGACGCATCTCTTGTATGCAGAATAAAATATCTCCCTCCTGTTATGATTTGCACCTGGAATGTCCCCTAAAGCTCATATGTTGGAAGCATGGTACCAATAGATTAATCCATCAAATGGATAGCTAGATGGATTACTGGAAGATGGAACCTAGTTGAAGGAGGTAAGTCAGTGGGGGTGGAAGGACTTATCTTCTACCTGGTCTCTTCCTCTCTTTTTCTGCTTCCTGGCTACTATTAGTGGAAGAGCTTTCCTCCACCTTATCCTTCCACGATGATGTTCTTTTTCACCTTAGGTTTAAAGTAATAGAGCCAGCTGAGCATGGGCTGAAACCTCTGAAACTGTGAGCCAAGGTAAATCTTTCCTCCTCTAAGTTGTTCTTGTCAGGTAATTTAATCACAGCAATGAAAAACAACCAAGAAACATCTCCTTACTGTCCTCTACCATGACACACAGATGTCCATATACTAATCCCTAGAATCTGTGAATATTTGACCTTACATGGTAAAAGATACACCAATGGATGTGTGCATGTATGTTTATGAATTTGAATCTCACTATAATGTATAATTACATTGCACCAATAGAACTATTTTTAAAAAGGGACTTTGAGAAGGAGGGATAATCCTGGATTATTCAAGTGGGCTCAATGTAATTACAAGAGTCCTTATAAGTGAAAGAGGGAGAGGAAGGGGAGGTGATGACAAAGCCAGGATGAGAGTCAGAGAGAGACTGGAGGAAGCTACACTGCTGGCTTTGAAGCTTTGAAGATGGAGCAAGGGGCCATCAGTCACGGCATGTAGGTGCCTCTGGACACTGGAACCGAAAACTCAGATCTTTCCTTGTGCTTCCATAAGCAATGAAGCCCTACTAATACCTGAATTTTATCCCTGTGAGAATAGTTTCAAATGTGTCACTCCCAATATTGCAACATAATAAACTTCCATTGTTTTAAGCCATTCAGTTTGTGGAATTTTTTTTTCTTTTTTTTTTTTTTTTTTACTGCAGCAATAGCAGATAGATACAATATTCTAAATTAGTGACCATCATATGGTTCTATGCCCTCAATAGGTGGACTCTATGAGTCCAGGAACCAAGCAATGGAAGGAGGAAATATGTTTGGTGATCCCCACTCATTAGACCATCTTTGTAGGCTCAGCACCTAGCAAAGAATATGAATCACATCATGCATATTGTTGAATACAGCTGTCAGTTACCCAATTACTCTGAGATTCTGTTACCTCATCTCCAAGTGTGTGTGTGTGGAGGAGGAAATACGTACATCTCACTGTTGTTATGAGACTGAGTTAATTTAGAAACACAACGTTCACCTCCAAGTAAATTTTGACTCCATTCTCTCTCTCACCTGTCCATCATCAGCTGAGCCTAATTCTTTTTCCTCTTAAATTAGTTCCTAATCCATTCTCTCAACTGCTGCTTAAAAAAATTGCTCCAGCCCTCATCATCTCATGTCCAGAAGAATATAAAAGTCCCTGGCTGGTCTCCCTACTTGCAGTCTTTCCTTTTCTCTAATTACTCTACTTTGATGCAGCCAGAATCGAGTTTTCTAAAAATGTAAACCCTTAAATTCTCCAAGATATTCTTTTTACATTTCAAATATTTCCTTCCCTAATTAAAAGCCTTCTATAGCTCCCCATTGCTCTTAGGATAAAAATTTTAAATCCTCAGCATTGGAGATGAGGAGCTTCACAATTTTGCCCAACCTGCCTTTCTAGTTTCTTGTGGGGTTGTACAGGAAGATGAATTTAGGTCTGAAGAAAAGGTGGAGGGAGAGAGAAACTCCAGGGAAATTTAACTGTTGTTTCCACTTTCTCCTTCATGAACCTGTGGCTTTGCCAAAGCTGAAGGGTTTCTTAGAACCATGAGAACCCAGAACTTTAAAAAAATGCTTTAAAGGAAGGTAACAGTTTTATTACTGCCAGGTGTCCCAGAGTGGTGATTTATGCCACAAGAATGTGACTACATCCATGCAAACCATGTCACCAGGAGCAGCACACAGTGGAGTGGACAAAGGGACAACTAAAACCCATTTGAGATATGTTATATCTGCTTCTAGTAAGTTCTTGATCCTTGGCTGACCAAATTGAGACCCTTGTGCATTTCTGTGTGTAAAGTGTTTGTATGTGTGCATATGTTGGGCACACACACACACACACACACATACACACACACACACATTTTCTGCTACTCACAGGGCTCCTTCATAGGACCACTCCTGGCATTTGGGGAAGAATGCTTCCCAATTCTGTGGAAATCCTGAGTGGCCTACAGGATATTTAACACACCTAGTAATCAGACATTAAATGCCTATAGGTAGTGCATCCTAGTTATTGTGACAATTGACCTCACATTTCCAAATACCTGCTAAGGTGACAGTGCCATTCCCTGTTGAGGATAACTGCTTGGCAGAAAGTTCCATGAGGACAAGAAACTCTCCATTTACACAGCATCACCAGTACCTTGTATGAGGCTTTCCAGAAAATAG
Organism: Graphiurus murinus; assembly: GCA_004027655.1. Taxonomy (NCBI): domain Eukaryota; kingdom Metazoa; phylum Chordata; class Mammalia; order Rodentia; family Gliridae; genus Graphiurus; species Graphiurus murinus. Next base: position 238,810 of record PVLC010000089.1, read on the forward strand.
GCATCTATAAAATTTATGAGTGAATAAATGAATGAATCACTAAATTAAATCTTCACATTTATAATTATCTGGCATTGAAATTATGCATGTGCTTTTCTGCTTTCTTTGGAATGAACTCCCTCCATCCTGATAAGTCTAGAAAAAGTTTACCCACCCAGAGTAACATTTACTGCAAACTCTTCCTGACTCCCCAACATGGCTAACCTCCAAATATGTTCCCTCTGCTGTTTTAAGTACCTCCTCTGTAGCATTTACTACAGTGAGTTGAATTTGTTTTTATGCCTATATACCTCATAAGATTGTGACTACCTTGGGGATGTGGGCGATGAATTATTTATCTACATATTCCCTTGAGTCTTAGCAATGCCCCTGACAAATAATACCTTATTAAACATTTTTGGAATGAATAAGCGAACAAAGGACAAAGGAAGGAGATCTCAAGTCTATACAAAATTTCAAAACTCAGGGAAAGAATCTGTGAAAATCAGATATGGAAGGGATTTTTCTGGGATAGGGAACCTGGGACAAGAGCTGGATTCCTGAGTACCAGCCAGAGGAGAGGTCAGAAATGTATTGTGTGTATTGCTACATAATAGCCTAAAACACAAGCAAGGAAAGGCTAAGGAGGGGAACGTCAACCAGAACCCAAGTAGTCCAGCCTTGGAATGTAAGACTCAGAAAAGACCACATATTCCTCAAGCCTAGAGAAGGTACTCACCTCAGCCCTCTATGGGCTGCAGATAAGCAGTGTGCACTCTACAGGACAGAAGGCTCTGAAGTCAAGCTCCCTGGCTTCAAATCTCAGCTCCACGTCCTAGTTGTGTGACTTGGGACACAACCTTTAAATTTTCTAAGGCTCAATATCCTCTTTAAAATAGGGATCATCACTGAACATAACTCTAGAGCTGGTTTTTTATATTTAAATGAGATTGTATCAGTAATGTATCTACAATATTGTCTGATACACCATAAGTACACAAACAGGATTGGTTGTATGAATGAAAAGCTTATACTTTCATTTAGAATCATCCAAGAAAACTTCTCAGGACCGATCTCTGACTTCTGAGTACTGTCTAAGAAAAGGAGACAGAAACTCCATGTTGGGACAGTCATTTGCAGTGCATATAATTTTTGCTAACCTTGTTTATAGTCTCACAGAGGATAGCAGTAAAATCTCAACATGAAAGTCTCTAGGAGTTTATTTTGGGGAAAGTTTATGAAGTTTATGAAGAGAAAGGATAAAAAGAATCATTCAGCTACCAAATTTGTTTGGGAATGGGAGCAACCTTTAAACATCAAGCAGAAAGGGAAATGAGTCAATTTCCCGGGACATGGGGCCTAGAAGCACAGGAAACAAAGGTCCTCCCAGGAAGAAAATGTGACTGCAGGGCTTAACCTCCTGATACCCAGCTCCCAGCAAGTGCCTAAAATTGACTTGTCACCTCTCTGACTCTGTCTCCTAGCATGCCATTTCTGGCAGAGCACTGTTCATTCACTAGGTCTCACTAATAAACTTGGTTTTTTTTTTGTTTTTTTTTTTTAGTTATTTCCTTTTACTGTATTTTTCATATCATGCTTTCAAAGAATGTTATCCATTTTTGGCATTTTATTATAAAAATATAAAATGTATAAATGCGCATGTCCAGTTTCATGAGCAATGATCAACAAGTACCATCATGTTCCCTACATACAGGTTAGGAAGTAGAATTGTAGCAGAATGTCAGGTGGTCCCTTTATAGGCTCCTTCTCCACAATCCCACAAGTTTTATTTCACCAGTTCCCTTGGATTCATCAAGTTTTATTTCACCAGTTCCCTTGGATTCATCATTACCACTCTGATTTCACTGTTGTTATCAGATTATCATAACCCCATGCCAAGATCAAAGCCATAGCATGCCACTCATTCCTGCAAAAAATTAGCAGCAGCTCTGCTGGCTGAGAAGAGCAGTGTGCTGCCCTGACTGCTATCAAGGTGAAGCCCTGGCCTCTGGGAGCTCTATGTCCTGGGCACACACAGGCCAGAAGGGCACACGTGCATCATGAGTGAGATAGCCCGGTGCTTGGGCGGCTGGGGAGGTCCCTGGCTCACCTCCTTGTGACCTGTGTCTCCAGCCCTCCTTGACTCCATCTTCATCATATATTACCCCTGCTCTACAAGGGACAATAATCTCCTCTGCCTGTCTTCATACTCTTCCCACATTTGGCACCAAGGCACGTGCATCAGCTACAGACCTGACTGAGCTCTTTCCCTTATAAGCTGCATCACCTTCAAAAGCCAACATAACCTCTCTGAGCTTCAGGTTTCCCATCAGTGAATTCAGAATCAATACCATCCACTGTTGAGCTATTTGGGGGGTCAGTCTAATGGATGTTAAAGCACTTGGCCAACCAAAAAGTACAAAGCAATTGTCGCATGAAATGTTCTTCCTTTCTTTCCTTTTGTCCTTGTTGAAACTTATCCACCCATTATGATTCAACAACTCTGTCTAGTCCATCTAGTCCATGGGCTCTCCTACTTCTAGTCGGTCTCTCTGTCTCCTTGATCCCTCTGGTAACTTTTGTCAGCACTACATGCTTGGTGCTATGACTACTTCACAAGAGGAAAATTCAGCTTCTCAAAGACCTGGAACATTTTGGAGATGTCTCATATTTCCCTAGTGTCCTCACAGGAATGAAAGCTCTGCTTGATGTCATTTAGAACATTCCTTTGCATATATTCACTGCTGATTGAGCTGAGTATGCTTTGCTTGGTGCTAGAATTCAATTACAGAAACACTGTTTGGGTGATATTTCAGCCAGAAGTTTGTTATGACATTGAAATGCTTGCAACGAAGAGAATACCAGCAATACCTGATGGTCAAATGTATTGTTAAATTGATATCACTGGGGGAATTAGAAGTTGCAGATTCCTGTTATGTTCTGCATCATCAGCTGCATTCCCCATGTAAGTCTTTTAATGTGAACATGTGCCTTAGTCTTACCATCTATAAAATGAACTCACAAACTGCTGCCTATGAATTCTGAAAGAATTAAATGTCAACAAAATTTTTGTGTATGTGTGTGTGGGAATGACGGGGTGTTGGGGATTGAACACAGGAGCATTCTACCCCCAAATATACCCCCAACCCTTTTTAATTTTTTTGTTGATATTTTGAAACAAGGTCTTTCTAGGTTTCTAAGAGTCTCACTAAATTGCTAAGGCTGATCTGGAACCTGCAGTCCTCTTGTCTTGGCCTCACAAGTACTGGGATTATAGGTATGCACCAACATGCCAGGCAGATGTCAATAGAGTCTAATGAAAAAAAGTTTTTAGAATGCCATAATCTGCTAGAAATAAAGAAATGAGTCAAATACATTCAAGATATACTTACCGTTATTGCTATATCTGCAGTACTTCAAATTACCCACAGATATCACGGATATCCACCAACCCCATGGACAAAGTGAATGCTTGAATATTTTTTTTACTTAGTCTATTTTAGTCAAAAGAAGTGAACAAGTTTGGAATTCTGTAGATCATGGAAATGGGGTTGGGGTGGTGGGGTTGCTGGTAGAAGGAAAACAACTTCTAAATTTCACAGAGAAGGTCTCATTCCTCAATCCATGCTGCTATACATGCCCCAATAGTCAAACTTTAACATGAGGAAGAATACAGTACCCTGAATGCTAGGAAAGTTATGATTACTTCCTCAACATTGTCTTTGTACTTTATAATTAGTTGTTGGTAATCTATGCACAGGCTATAAATTAGAGTTGGAATACTGGCTTTAAGTTGTTGACGTGTTCTATCTTCAGTCCAGGATTTGCTTACATTTTAGCCAGTTCATATTATTATTATGACTCCAACCATGCACCAATAGTTGGTTTGAAAGATGAGTAAATGAACCACTTCCATTAGTTAATGTAACTTACCATTTTTTAAAAGGGAAAGTGAAGAGTGGAGTTGAAGACAGATAAGATTTAGAGCCAGAAAGACCCAAGTTTGAAACCCAGTCACTCACCTTCTCTGAGATTCTGTTTCTTTATCTGTAGAATTAAGAGAATAAAATGTATGTTGCAAGACTAATATAAATAGCAAAGGTAAGTAAAATATCCATCATGGTATTTGCTCTGAGAGGATACACAATAGATTTTAAATGCCTAAAAAAGCACACTGGTAATTTACATTGCATTGGATTTAATCCAGTTTTCTATGCTTCTACTTCAATTGGCCTTGATCCTAAACCAGTGATCAGGCAATGGAGGAAGTGGGGAAGTGTCTAGAATATCTCAGGAAGGAGGGAAGGAGAAAAGGAAGGAGGAAGAAGACAATGTTTGGAAAAAGCATATTCAGCATCTCTATTACTTTGAATTGAATTATTTGGGTTACTTGGGACATGATTTCAGGATTCTCTATAGGAACTACAAGACATCTTTCTGGTAGCTTAGATTCTGTTTTTGGTGGATTGTGGTTTTTGTTGTTTTTGTCACTGATGTTTTAATGAGTGCCAGCAATGATCACTGTCACCCTAGAACAACTTGCAGACAGACATGCTTTTAACAACCAGCATTAACAGTGGCTGCAGATTTCCTGGTTGCATCTGGGCCACTTATAACGTGGGAGTTCATCAAGGTGAAGAGCATCTGACAGCATACTTCTGGCATTTGAAGATTTCATTTGACAATATCGACTACAGTGAACTGAACACCCACCAAACAACACTGATAAGAGTATCTCTCGTGGTTTTGAGAGGCAGCCTGATACAATGAAAAGAGATGTGGGCTCGGAATTCACAACAGCTGGTCCTACCCCTGATTCTGCATTGGATCTGCTCTGTGACCTTGAGCATTTTATTAAAGCTCTCTGGCACGGAGCAGCATCTGTAAAATTGGGGCAGTATCATTGTAATACAGCTTCAACTCACAGTTCGGTGGCATGGCGTTTCTATTACAATCTAGTGAGCACCAACAATGGAGTGAGTTGTACAGAATACAGAATAAGTCTCTGGCTGACAAACTGAGCTGGGAATGCAGAACATAAAATCAGAGGAAAGATGGGGAAATAAATTTGGTAGAATTACCATGGATTACAAAGGATTTTACAAATACTGTTTTAGATAGACTACTGTGATGATAATAATTAAGAGGCAAGAGGATGCTGTGCCCACATTGGAATGGAGGGACAGGGAGATTGGGTACTATAGTCCACTTCCATTCCAACATTTAGAGCCACAATTATGGTGTTTGTCCTGGACGTCATGGCCAGTTCATTTGTATTTTCCTGGCTGATGGGCTGAAGTCAAGCTCTGACACATGAGTTTTGGCTCTACCAATAGGTGCAATCCATGCTATCAAAACAAGCACATATGCAAATAACCTTTATCCCTGGCTCATAGTTACAAATATGGGGGGTAAGGTAGGGGAGGTAGAGTGGTCCTGTACCTGTTTATGAACTCAAGGGTCTAGAGCCCAGGGAGATAAGGGGGTACTTTATTGCCACAGCTACTACTTCCTGATAAATGGAAGAGAGGTTGTGTGTATAAAAAGAAATCTATGTTACTGCAGAAGGCTGGGAAGGGATCAAGGTGGAGATGTGCAGTTGGGGCAAGTGCTGGCTAGAGGAGGCACATAGACAGGACCAAAAAGTGGTTGAGAATCTCATCACTATCTCCTGAAAGAGCAAAGCAAACTTCTAAGTGCAAGCAAGATTCAATAAGAATCAGTGTGTAGGTCCCAGCATGACTCTTAGCATTGGTGCAACAACCCAGAGGAGAGCTATTCAAAGTATAGTCCACACACTGTGTTACCAGCCAATGGCAACACGGGTGCAGCAATTGAGGGTAAACATTTAGAAACTTTGATAGTAGTTTGATAGAGTAATTATGTCTGTGGAATCTAATAGTAAAAGAATTTGAGTTGATATGTTTATGCTTGTTTGAACTCCATTTTTCTAGTACTTCATTTTTATTATGCTTTACAAAAGTACTGGTTTATGACAGATAAATTTTTAATAGTATTTTACCACATACAGCATGTTGAGATGCAACAGTCTCATTCACATAATCTCTTCAAGTTGAAGGGCTTTGCAAACATACATACATCCAGGCTGTCTGTGGTCTCAAAGCACCTCAGTAAGTAGCTCTGAAGCATCCAATAGCATGTTGATATTAAAGGCAGCAAATATGGTATACATAGATCCAGAGAAAAGGTAATAATGAGAATGTTTGACTTATCAAGAAGTAGGTTTAGACTTAAGGTATGTATCAGTCTGGGTTTAATCAGGATACAGAAATCACATAGTAATTTAAACAGGGAAGCTTAATATAAAGGACTACTAAACTATGATAGGAGAGTAAATACAAGATACAAAGAGCACTCTGAGGGGTGTCTGAGGACTGAGGAAGACTACCCAGAGCTAGGGATCAGACCTTATTGGAGAACATGGAAGGCTAAACAGTTTGCTGGATTTCCCTGTCCAGAGTTAGCCCATAATTGTGCAGCAAACGGAAAGCAATGCTCCAAGGAGCTGGCAAGTCAGTGCTGGGGAGAAGGACATGAAGCCCAGCTGGGCAGGGTTATGTTGGGAGGACCACAGCAAAGTGGTCACCAGGTCAAGCTGGGACTGCAAGTGACCAACAGAATGCATATCCTGGGCACATGGATGGGGCAGAACTGAACCAGCTATTGATCCCACTCACACCCCTACCTCACCCACCTCTGTTAGACCATGTATAAGTAGACAGAAGGAAAAGGGAACCCTCTCCTCCTGCAGTGTTCTCCCATGCCTTCTACTGGCAAAGATTAACACCATGCTCTGTATAAAAGAGAAATGCTTAGTGCCCTACCTATTATTGCAGCACAGAAAGTGGGAGCTTAATTTGGAACTGAGAACCAACACACTGATAACTGGCATAAGCTCAGAAGGAACAGTATCACAACTAGAGCTGAAGAATAATGACTCAAGAGGGAATGCATTTTCCAAACATAGGTGATTGTTTAGAAATTTTAACTTTTAATTAAGTATCTACTGGGTACAAGGTTTTCAATGAGGCTCTTGGACTACAAAATGGAACACATAACACTTGAGCACTTATCTCTTGAGCAACTGTAGACTGACTTTCTAGAATTTATGCATGACCATCCTTCTCTTTTTAAATCTTTGCACTAACATGTGAAGCTGACAGTGTGGTATAGTGGCTTTGGAGTTGCACACATAGATTGGTTTCAGGCTCTGCAATCTTTTTTTTTTTTTTTTTTTTGCGGTACTGAGGATTGAACTCGGGGGCATTGTACCTCCGAGCTACACCCCCAGCCCTATTTTTTATTCTTTATTTTGAAACCGGGTCTCACTAAGTTGCGGAGTGCCTCACTAAGTAGCTGAGGCTGGCCGCGAACCTGGATCCTCCGGTCTCAGCCTCCCGAATGCTGGGATTACAAGCGTGCGCCACCACGCCCGGTCAGGCTCTGCAATCTTGAAGGCTAGTTTTTCAAGGTTTAGAAGCCATCTATAAAACACCAGGTATAGTATCTGAAAATTAGTAGGTGCTTAATAAATGGTAGTTATCATGTGCAGCTGTCAGTTCTCACAAACAGGGAGACAAATTATTTGAGCTAAAAAGTATCCTTGATACTCTAAGAAAAGATGCTGCTATGTTCTACAAAAGCATGGATACAGATAAAATACTAGGAAAAGCTAAGTTGGTAGGCTCAGTTACAACCTAATTGGGAAAATGTACTCTTCAGTAGGAGTATGTAACCAGTGTGGCAAAATGAATGATCAGTCCCAGGTCTTCCACCCAAACTTATATCTATATTGTTTTCATGGCCTCACAGTGGATAGAGTTTGCTTCTCTGCCCCTTGAATGTGGGCTTCAACATGTGACTCTCTTTAGCCAGTCAGAAGTCAATAAACGTAATGCAACTTCCACTTGTTCTTGAGATGCATGTACACAGTTAGCTATGCCATCTTGTATTTATGGCATCTCTTTGCTAGAAGAATGTCTTGATTAGCCCATAGATCCCAAGAGGAAGAGAAGAAAAGAGATGTGAACTAGAGCCATTTAGCCAACCTACAAACTCATGTGTGAGAATAAATGATTGTTGTTTTAAAGCACTGAGTTTGCAGGGAATTTGTTACATGACAATAGGAAAATATTACCAATATACCACACCTATTAACCTGTGAAAGATACTGCTGAAAGAATAATCTATGATTCTCCTTTTCATTCATCCATTTCTTAGATACTTGAAGGAATGTCTTGGTCAGCATTCTCACTACTATGATCAAACAAACAAACAAACAAACAAACAAACAAACAAAAACACCTGGCAGCACATCTTCCATCTTACAGGAAGGAAGGTTTGCTTGCTTGCAGTTTTTGGAGATTTCAGAGTTTCAGTCCATGTCAGGACAGGTCTGCAGAGCTCAGGGCATAGTGGAGGGAAGCAGAAAGAAGGAGAGGGCTCTGCTCTCACATCACAAAGGCTAGAAGTTAGAGAGAGAATAGAGGGGGGAGAGACCTTATGTAATACCCAAGGCCATACCCCCAGGGACCTGTCCTTAGCAACCAAGTCCTGCTTCTAACATTGCTACCTTTGTTTTTGTGAGGGCTAGTAGGACATTCTAAATCCAAACTATTACAAAGAACATTATTGGCAGTCTCACATCTCTATCCTAGAAAAGCTTATACTCCAGTAGTACAGAAAAACTGCATCAGTGAAGGGCTACACAGGAAAGCTTTAGGCTTGATGGGCCAAATAGTCTCTGTTATGACAACTTTACCAGCCATGAAAGCACAAAAGCAGCCATTGACAATACATAAACAGTGGGAACATCTATGTTCCAATAAAACTTTACCAAAAATAGGCCGACTGAAAAATTTGTCTTGAGGACTAGAGTACATTAGGCCATGGGAATTGTCAAAATAGGAAGCAGTCAGGAAGCAGTTCATGCTATAATAATTAGCTACATTGTATATACTTTAACATAAGGCACTATGTGTCAAGCACTGTGCTATGACTTATATAAATATTAACTTACTTTGTCCTCATAATGACTTTGTAGGTCTTATTATCTGTATGGTACAGATGAGAAAACTAAAGCACGGAGAGCTCAAGGAACTTGCTGCAAATCACATGGCTAGAGAGAGGGGAGCTGGGGCTTTAACCTTGGAAGTCAGGCTCTGGACTCCTCTGCACCACTATGTAATGATGGCTGTGACTACAGAATACAAGTCCTGGGAGCTGACTTGCACAAAGAGTGTGCTCTGTGTCTGACAGCATGCAGAATGCTTTACATCCCTAATCTCTTTTAATCTTCATCACATGCTCATGAAATAGACACTGTGCTATCTTCCCCCTTTTGAAGATGAGGAAACTGAGCTTGGAGAGTCGAATTACTTTGTCCAAGGTTGCAGGGCTACAAGGTAGTTTTGTATCCTGGTTCTCTGATCCCAGGCCTTTGATCATAACCACCCAATTACCTGTTTTTTACCTGATGGAATAGCATAATTGTAAAACAAACAAGGCTCAGGGGAGAGGAGAGGACGACTAAGCTGGGCTCTAAGGCTTAGTGGGACTTGAAGAAGCAAATGGGACAGAGCAGGTTGTGCCTTATGTGGTACAAAAGGGTGTTTTGGGTCTTTGTTGTTGTTGTCTTCATTTACTTCTACACCATTAAAAACACTGGAGATTTCACATAAAACCTGAATTTCTAGCTTCTAAAGCTGCAGCAGGTATGTCACCATTAAGCTACACTGTGGCATAGTGGCATCCAATCACAAAGGCCTCATAATGATGTCCTCTCAAGTTTCTCATGTTCCTTACCACTCCCTGCTGTTTCATGCCTCTCTGAAGATGGAGGCAGAGATTCCCATCCCTAAGGAAGTGGATAAAGCATGGGGAAAGGTCACAAAAAAAGAGGACTAAGTAGGGAAATTGTCCAGAGCACAGTGGAGAGGTCTATAGGTGTCCAGCAATATAATAAAGGAAGGCCAGATTTCTGCAGGGAAGACAATAGGAATGACACTCCTCAGGAGTTGGAGCATGGCTTCCTTCCTTCCTTCCTTCCTTCCTTCCTTCCTTCCTTCCTTCCTTCCTTCTTTCCTTTCTCTTTCTTTTTATTTTGGTATTAGGGATTGAACATAGGGGCATTCTACATTTGAGCTACACCCCAAGCCATTTTTATTTTTTGTTTTTCAAACAGGATCTTGCCAGGTTACCAAGTCTCACTAAATTGCTGAGGCTGATTTCTAGTTTGCAATCCTCCTGTCTCAGCTTCCCAAGCACAGGGATTACAGGTGTGTACCATTACACCCAGCTCAGGGCATTCATCAAGCTGATTGGGTAAGAGAGATCATGCAGGGGAGACACATTGGAGAGAAGAGCTCAGGGGACATTGAAATGACCCACCTGGGAAGCAATAAGAATTTTAGGCCAAGAAAGAGCCCCTGCTCCAGCTTACTTCAGGTGAGAAACATTTAGTACCTTGTCTGGGTTTAGTTGGGTTGTCTCTGGAATAGTAAATAGAGTAGGGAGAGGTGATATTTAGGCCAGAGGGTGATATGGGAAAGAGAGGAGTCTTCACTACTTCACAGTGGGGGATATCAAACAGAAGAGCATGGACAAAGAGAGAAAAGTCACAAGAGTTTGCAATACTGGCCACAAGCCATGAGCATCTCTTTTCTTTCCTTCTGCGAAGTCTGCATATATCCACACACTCCTTGTCAGTTCCTGTATGTCTAATAAAGTAGTGTGTGTGAAAGCACTTTGCAAAGTACGGGGCACATAGCAGGTGCTCACTGAATATCACTCCGCCTCTGAGAATCGGAGTCTCACTCGAGATAGACATTTCAGTATGCCAATCTGTATTTCTGTCAGGTCTGCAAGACGAACGAACTTCAGCTGTAATAGATTCAGTACTTTGAGGGTATGACTACAGCTCAAGAGGAAGGAGACCACTAATGAGGAGGAGCTGCAGCAAGAAGAAGAGGATGAAAGAGTAACCCGTATTCTTATTCTTACAGGAAATAATTGCCTAGAAATCGCATAAACTTTCCCAAGTTGAAAAAGAATACTGTACTTGAAGTTCTCTCTAAAGCACATGATCTGGTGACCGTGTTTTTACCCCAAGCGGAGTCATTTGGCACAGTAAATGCAATTACAACCAAAGTCAATATACTCTTCCTGTTGCATATTTCCTTTCATCAGCGGGTTTCAAAGGATTGGTATCAGTATGGGGTTGAAATAGTCCTGCCCAAAGCATTTTAAGTTATGGAGACATGAAGAATTTCTTCTTCCATGTTAATTTTTTATGGGAATAGTGTGATAAAGTAGAGAGAGTATTATAATGGTTTGTATTTAGAATGTGCCCCTAGCCCTTGTGGAAATAGGTAGCAATGTTGGGTTTGGTTGCTAAGGAGGGATTCCTGGGGGTGTGGCCTTGGGGATTATGTATAGTTCTCTCCTCCCCTTGCTTTCTCTCTGCTTCCACCTTCCATCATGTGAGAAGTGCAGCTGTTGTGCTCTTCCTCCATCTGCTTCACATTCCCATGCCCTGAACTCCACACACCTGGCCTGACATGGACTGAACCTCTGAGTCTCCAAAAAACTATGAGCAAATAAATCTTCCTTCATATAAGTTGTGTGGTCAGTCATTTTGGATTATGGCAGTGAGAATGTTGTCTGAAATAGAAATATTAGTCTAAAGTGTCAAGGACTCTAATCCTAACCCTTGCAAGTATTGAGACTTTGAGCAAGTCACTTTATTCTCTGCATCTTAGCTTTCCGCTTTAAGAGGGGATTAGATGAGACTAGTGGTTTCTAAAATTAGCTGAATATTGGAATCACCTGGGGAAGCTTTTAGAAACACAGACTTCTGATCCCCCAAACCCTATTACTTAGATTAGTAAAAGATAGAGCCCAAATCATGCTCTGAACAAAGAACAACATTCTATAACTGTTTAGGTCACAAGCCTGTGGACTTGCTAGAAATCATGATCTTGACTGGCTCAGTCACATCTAGAGCTCAGCTGGGGTCTGCTGGATGGAAGCTGAGCACTGCTGGACAGCAGACAGCTCAGCTCTAATCCATGCGCATCGAGGCCTATTCCAGGGACCAGCATGCTAAATCAGGCATATCTTCTGAGGGCAGCAGCAGAGGTACAGAGAGCCAGTGTTGCTTCACAGGCTCAAGATTCTACTCCACCATGTCTGTTCATATCAAGTTAACCAAAACCAAGGCTCAGGTAATATCAGAAGGAGGGAGTATGTGCTTCCCATAAAAGTTATGAGAAAAGAATGAACATTTCTGAAGAACAATCCAATCTACCATTGTATGCCAAGAAACCACACACACACACACACACACACACACACACACACACACACACACGCACACACACCTCCTCAGGTGATTTAAATGCAGAACCAAGAACAAATCATTTAAGATATTTTCTAATTATAACAGCCTAAGATACTTTAAATTGATAAAGAGAAATTAAAGTCAGGTAAAGACAAAGGTAATCTGGATGAAATTTGTACTTATTATCAAACAAAGCCATTTCTGATGGCACAGCAAAGGGAGGGGCCAGTGAGTTGAGAAAACACAGAAGAGACTGACCTCCCAGGACCATCTCCAAGGACTTCAAGTGAGCTTCCTGGTTTTGTTCCTAAACAAATACCACATGTTAGGTATAGTTATCTTCATGCCACTTTTTCTTTTTGATGAAGAAAATGGCACAGAAAACCAAGCTCTTGCTTAAGGCCACACAGTGCACACAGAACAGTGCTGAGATCCTAACCCTCATAGTTCCTGAGTCCTGCTCCTTTCACTGCATCTGCAGCTCCGTAACACAAGGTTCTGACTAGGACCCAAGCCAGCAGGCAGTTTAATGCACCCATGCAAATGCCAAAAGACTGCAAACACTTCCACAGAACCCGAAAATCTCCGAGCCTTCACTTGTAAGTTGTGAATTTCTTGCGGCACTTACTTGATCTTATAACATGATCATTTCTACCTAAGAGTGTTTGAGCAAGTGACTTTTTTTTTTTCTTTGTGCCTCATCTCTAGAGTGGGCATAAGGCTGGGCATGGAGGTGCATGTCTGTAATCCCAATACTTGGGAGACTGAGGCAGGAGGATCACAGGTTTGAGGCGAACCGCAGCAACTTAACAAGACCCTCAACAACTTAGCAATACCTTGTTTCAAAATAAGAAATATAAAGGGTTGGGGGTATAGCTCAGAAGTAGAATGGCCCTGTGTTCAATCCCCAGTACAAATAAATAAATAAGATAAGATGGGCATAATAGAACTTGCCTTGTAGAGTTTCTACAAGCAGTGAATGAGGAAATATTTGTAATACTGTGTATTGTATATATGTGCAAAGTCAGCTACATGCTAGGTGTTTGTTAAATAAATAGTGGTCTAATTTGCAGAGGTCTGGTACATGGGATAGAGCAGTGTTTTTCAAAGTAATTTCCATGGGCCATATCCCACATCTAATAAATCAAAAGCTCTGGGGATGGGTTCCAGCACTCTGTATTTTAACAAATCCTCCAGGTGATTCTAGTGCACATTATTAAAAAAGTATAGCAAGTCTTTCTCTGACTTTTATCAGAGACCTCAATAAATAAATGTTAAACTAAATAATATTTGGCATTTATTGACTGCCCCCAATGAATTAGGCATACCCTGGGCATGTCTAATCCTCCCAATCTCCCTATGAAGCAACTGCTATTATTATTTCCAATTTACAGACAAGGAAATTAAGCTACAGGTTAACAGTAAGCTCACAGATCTGGGTTTTGAATCCATTCTGTCTAATAGTCTTCAAAGTCGCATGACAGTCTGAAGCAAGTTGATCGAATAAATCAGGAACAGCTATTATTCACAAAGCTGGGGCTTCTTACAAAACTTGCCATCTGTGGCCACCCACCCTTCACAGGGAGACTAAAAAGGGAGCGGAGCAATGGCTCGTCTCTGGGATCAGAAATCCCCAGTGTCTCCTGTCTGCTGTGTTCAGGGTCTCTGGTTTATTAGACCTGAACTGCCAAGACTTCCCAAAATTTGCTTGACCCTTCCCTCTGCAGCTGCCTCCCGCGATTCAGTCTCTGTTTTCAGACCTCTAATGCTCAAGATTCACCCAGACTTGTCAGTTTCTTTGCCCCCCAAACAGACCTGCGTTTTCTACAGAGCCCACCCCACATCTCAGATCTCTGTCTGGCCAGTTCTGCACATGCCCAGATGAGCACACAGACATTTCCCGACTTCTTAGCAGGACCAGACTCTCCTATACTTACTGAGAGTTCTGTAGAAGACTCATAGGGCCAGTTCTTTTGCTATTTTTAAACCATATTGTCGACTTTATTAGTGCCTGGTTTTTAAAACAGAGGAAACAAACTATCAGGTTTATAGCAAAGAGGCTGTCACTAAAGGGCAGTGTGGAATCCCTGAATCTGTATTTCTTGCAGGACAGTTATGGGAAATTAACCTTCTCCACCCATGCATTGCCATTTGCATCTGAGATGCTTCAGCTTTCCCCTGGATTCTGAGCTGCTTTAATGGCAGGCACAGCGCACGTGGTGATCTGGAAAGTGCTCTCACTCAATCCAGGTGCAGGGTGGGGAGTAATAAACGGAACTTTAATCTCACCTGGGATAGAAGCCAGTTATGCTAGCAAAAGAAAAGGCGAAGAAAAGAGCCGGGCTCAAAAGGAGCACCACCCGCTCTCTGGCCCTCAGAAACAGGCCTCAGAGAGAAAGACAGAGAATGCCTGTGCACATATGCTGTCAAGAGGGGCTGCGGATTCCCAGGAAACCCCAGAGGAGAGAGCAGCTGCTTTTGTTTCCTTGGAGGCTGAGCCCAGTGGGGAGTGGGGAAGACAGGAGCCAGGACAATCGCTAGAAAGGCATTCCCTGGTGTTCTAACGAGCCAATTAGAGCCGCTGAGTTTTAGACTGTCAGAGCAGGAGGGGGGCTCCTCCACAGACCCCCTTGTCCAGCCCCCTCGTTTTACAGCAGAGGTAACCCAGGTTCCAAAGGGGAGAGTGACTTGCCCAGAATCACAGTGTCAATTAGGAATGGGGCTAGAATGCAGATCTTCGGACACCACATTACTCTGCCTCTTCCAGAATCCCAAACACTCTGGCCAGAGAATACCTGTTTGGGGTCAGGTGAAGGAGCAGTACAGAGCCCTGTTTGCATCCCTGAGCATCCTGGTAGGAACTCCTCTTAGGAAACACAGACCTGATTCAGGGGTGTCCACAGCTGAGAGAGGAGCCAGGGTGAGGGAGACAGGAGGGATCCTGGGAGGGGCTGTCTCAGCCACCAGGAAGATAGGACTTTTAGCTACCCGTGTCATATTCCTATCACCTTGAGCAGAGATGTTATTCATCTCTGCATTTCCCCAGGGTCCACAGGGGATCTTGCCAGGGGGAGAGCCCCAAGATGCTCAGAGTTTGGCATTCTACAGTTCCCTCAGGCCCAGAGGCCACTGAGCCTCACAGTATTTCCTTAGTCTTTAACAAGCCCAGTAAATCTGCTAAGAATGTCAGAGGAAAGGATCTGGAAAATGTGCTCTGCCATCACTAGCCCCCTTCCAGGGGAAACTGTGCCAAAGTCATGCAGCCTCCACAAGCCCCCCCACCCCCACCCACCGCCACCCTCCCTCCCCGCACCCTGGTCTGCCTGAATTGCCTCTTTGTCTCCTGGAGCAGGGCTGAGCAATTTGCATCCTTGCTGTTCCCCTTTTAAACCTGACATAAGAACACTCAGCAGAGCGGAGCTGCCCAAGCGGAGCTTCTACAGACACAAACAGGGGCACAGAAGTCAGCTTGATATTTTGCCAAGTTCCCCCCCCACCCCATCCCCCACACACATCACAAAGCAGATTGTAAGAAGGAAGGTTGTGAGAAGGGTGAGTGAGGAAGGCATGGGGGGAGAAAAGGCACAGAGATCTTCGCACAGCGTACAATTTCGTAAACATTTCTGTGCAGACATCTGTGTGCAAGAGTCGTGGGGTCAACGGCATGCACACCGCTGTGGGCTTGCTTTCCTGCTTTCTTCTAGCCTTTAAAGGGGGATGGAGGAAGGGAACTGTATTTCTCAGGAATCACACACTTTATCACAATTCATTCTTCAACAACCCAATGCTCCCACGGTGCTGCAGTGCATCAGAGAGTAGAAATATCTCATCCAAGGACACCTCTACATAATAGAGATCCGACGTCCACATGCCTTTCGAGATAACTATTGGCCCTCTGGATTTGTAAAGATGCTAAATTTAGGGAAGTGTAGCATATATTGCCACTCAAAATCCTGCATTTCCTTCCAATTAAAGAGATATGCAAAAGGATCTCCTCTATTTATCTTTTTTATGTAACACTCCCTCTAGCACTTTCTGCTGTCAGTTATATGGCCCACACTCCAATCACAAACAGAATACAGTAACTCACAAAAAGAGAGAACCACTCCACAGCAACTTTTTACAGGAAGCCCTACGGTGGGAGTGAGCGTCTCATGCATATAAATGAGGCATGCATAGAAGCAGCATGAGCATTTGGAGTATGGCTGAAAGAAACCTGTTCCTAAGTTGGAGCTGATGTAAAACACATGCAAGTCTGTCGAGCTGTGAGTGCATTTGTTATGTTTTTAAGAGCAGCAGTTTCTTCTTCCGGGTTCTCAAGTACCAACAACATATTCTTACAGGATACAAAATGAATACCCCACACTGCAGTGGGGTTCAGGTGGAATCTGGAGCCTTCTTGTTTACATAGAGTCGTGAACCCTGCTGCCAGGTCCACCAACAGAGGGCTTTGTCTTCATGAGCCTCCTTCTGAGATGTGCACCCACATCCATCCTTGAGAGCAGGAACCCAGGGCATGTGGTGGCTGGGACATGCGCGTGTTGTTAGAATGAGATGTCTGACAGCCAGAGGCTGGGGCTTGTGTTGGGATATCAACTGGCCTGCTCTTCAAGTCTCTGGGAGATGACGGAAGGTTCCAAGAAAATCATCACAACAATTTCCTTGATTTTTGATCCTGTCGAATGGGAAGCTGCAATGAGTGGACTGGGCAGGGCGAAGTCTGATAGAACTTGGCACTTTCAGATGCGAAATATTTTTTTCATTTATTGGTGAATTAAAATTATACATAAATGTGGGATTTGTTGTAATATATTTGTATATGCATATAACATAATTTAGTCGATTTCACTCCCTAGTTCATTTTTTCCCACCCCGTCTCCTTCCTCCCATCCAGTTCCTCTACTTGACTGGTCTCCCTTTCATCTTCATGGGGTCCCTCTTTTGTTTCTTTATTCTCTCTCTTGCTTCCACATATGAGGAAATAGGAGGGAAAGCACACAACCCTTGACTTTCTGAGTCTGGATTATTTCACTTAGCATGATGCTCTCGGGTTCCATCTGTTTTTCAGCAAATAGCATGATTTTGTTGTTATTTATGGCTGAGTAAAATCCCATTGTGTACATATACCATATTTTTATTCACTCTAGGTGAAAAATGTTTCATCTTCGAGCTAATTGATGTGGGTTAGAAAAGTCCCCTTCCCACTGCCATACTCAGGGGCTGGGGGTGCCACTTCCAGGCAGTGCTTCTCTGATAAGTTTTCTTCTCATATAGATGGCTGCCCAGGACTGTGCCCAGAGATAAAAGAGAACAAGTCGCATCCTCATATCTTAGGAGTTTTTGATAGAACAAGTCAGGGAAACCTATATCTCAAATTGTCCTTTGTTTTGCAAGAGATGGGGGCTATTTGTTAGAAATATTTATTAATGATAGGGCAGGTGCAAAGGGACTGGGCTGACATCAACAGGGGCTATCAGGTTGGAAGACAGGGAATCTTCCCCTTCTGTATGGACTGCAGCACCACTGTCCTTCCTCATGAAGCTTATGGAGATAGCAGTATAGGCAAAGACATTGGGATTTTCACAAATGCCTAACTTGGCCCCTCATACATATTAGTACCCAAGAACGAATACATATTAGAACCCTCATACATATTAGAACCCAAGAACGAATAGTTGCTGCTCCCAATAAAGACATCTAAGAGCATTTGTCTGAGAAGCAGCAAGCCTGGAAGGAGAGGAGGAAGTAGATGCAACACAATGAAAACAAGTGAAAAGCGAGAGAGCAAGCCCGTGAGGGGCTTCCCTCATGGGCCCCAGAAACAACAGGGCCCATTTTGAGAAGGGATTCTCTTGTCGGTTAGGGAAAAGTAACTCAAACATTGGAGAGCATAGCCAGGTGAAATATACAAGCACACTTTCTCAAGTTTAAAAGTCCTCTAGTCCTAGCTTTCTGCATTAAGAAATAAATATGTATAAGCCCAATCTTGCCAAAAATATATTTTAAATCCACTAAGATAGCCTTTTCTTTAAGATAACTAATGGTTAAGAATCTCAAATTTATCAAAACCATTAAATTATTTCAAATTCTCTCTAGCACCCAAGTGTGAAAAATTCATTGAGAACAAAGATTCTAAAGCATCAAACCTGAATGTAAAAAAGAAATAATAATAACCATACTAAGAAAAAAGAAAGTGAGAGCAAAAGGCAACTTTCAATCACTCTATAAATTATTTTCTTTCATCTCTAGACTGATGGGAACTTCTTTAAAAAGCCAAGAACCAGAATACCACCCGAAGACATCTGTTCCTCTCATCCTTGAGTGAAGTGCAGATGGAGACTCCTACGTGGTCTTGGTAAGAGGAATTGGTCACGCTCATTAGCCTGGGCAGATTTAGGTTTCAAATAATAAGCTAAATTGAGAACTACCAAGAGACCAACTCTCGCGAAAGCTGCTCTGTAGCCTGAAGAGGGACATGCCAATTTTAGATTAATTAAAAAGGTTATTAAATTGTTCAGATGGCATGTTAATGAGAAGTCTGCAGGGGACTCAGTCAACAGCCACGCCTCCCAACCTTAATTACAGGACCCTTATTGACGAGAATCTGAGGGAGCTCGCAGTGGAGCTAGAAGAGCATCCGTCTTGAATATAATACGAATATGGTCAGCCCAGGACAAATTCCAGGAAGAAAAATAATAGTTACGTTTGCAATATAAATCCTTTCCGAAGAAAGGTAATGCAGATTCCAGCCAGCTTAGAGACACTGAGGTATTAGAATTAATTAAAGACAGAACAAATAATGTGCCCTTATAATATATTCTGGATGTAAGAGGTCCAAGTGCCTTGGTATGTTTTATCAACCCTCATTTTTACCAGTGCCTGGTGATAAAATTAGAAGCCTTAAGTTATTATTTCTATTTTACAAGGATTTCCTAAATTTACAAATCAAAACATCATAATATCCACCTCCTATTTCCACATCCAAATGCCAGACAAAGACGTATCTCTGCCCAGACCAGTAATTCTCCAAAGTGTGGGCCACAAGGGGCTACCTAAGCGTCCTCAGACTGATCTATGATTGCAACTCTCTACTTCTCTCCTTTTGTGTGGCTTGCCCATAATGCCACAGGCTTTAGTTTATATAAACAATCAAATTTTATTGTCTAGTAAATTCCTAAAGAAGTCGTTAATGGATACTCAAATTTGGCATTCATAAACTAAAACTAGGAAGCTCCTAGAATTTATTGGGAAATATAATTAGACATTCTTCTAAGAAGTTGGCCACACAGTGTTTGGCAAGGATACAGTGCTATTTAGTATGAGCACTTGCAGATTACTGCAAATCCCACAAAATTCAGGAAGGGTGATCTGTTTTCATTGTATTAGAAATTTTCTGAAGTCAGTCATGATTTGAACAGCTACCATTATTATTTTTTAATTTAAAATTACTATGAGCTTATTTGTGTTACCAAGGTAGTTTGTTGGGAGTTGCAAGGTTAATCCTATAGCATTCTTCATATCTACTGCAATGTCATTATCACCAGGTTCTTTTTGTTGGAAAGGAGAAATAGATGGAGTAAAAGAACTGTGGAGGTTTTTTGTTTTGTTTTGTTTTGTTTGTGATACTGGGAGCGGAACCTGGGGGCATTCTACCAACGAGCTACACCCCCAGTCCTATTTTTTTATTCTTTATTTTGAAACAGGGTCTCACTAAGTTGCGGAGGGCCTCACTAAGCAGCTGAGGCTGGCCACGAACCCGGATCCTCCAGTCTCAGCCTCCCAAATGCTGGGATTACACCCATGTGCCGGGCAGAACTGTGGAGTTTATGTACTAATTTGGTACAATAAAAAAAGTTGAGTCGTTATCGATGACAGTATTATTGCATAGCTTAAAATATTTTTTTTCTGAATTTTTTATTACTAGTACATGTAGAAAAATAAAGTAAGAAGAAAATATTTTTACACTGTTTCTAAATTTTACCTTTAAAATGTATGCATATATGTATATTTCTATCTATATACCTATTTATCTGAACTGATTGAATGAATAAACATTTATTATGGGCTGGTACAGTGTTGTGGACTTTTTCAACCTTTGTTACTTCAGTAAATTCTCCAAAATTAGGGTTACCAGATTTAACAAATAACCAGTTAAAAATGAATTTCACCCAAACAACAAATATTTTTTAGTGTAATTATGTCCCAAATATTACACGAGATATATTTATACCAAAAACTCATTTGCTTATTTGAAATTTGAATTAAATTGTGTGTCCTGAATTTTATCTGGCAATTTACCCTAAACAATCTTGTATTTTATGAAGAAAAGCAAAAGAATTTTGTAAAATTTGTTTTAAGTCCCAAATCAGATTGAGAAATATTGGTGATCTGAATTGTTCTGAGACTGTCATGTCTGCTTTCCTGCCATGGAAAAGGTACAAGGATTTACTGATACAGGTGCTAATATTTTACTTTTTCTGACTTAGCTGTTAAACTAGAAATTCTGTCTTACAAAGCCCTGCTTATAATTATCTATTAATTGTGGCATCCCTTTGCTTAAAACTTTAAATTCCTGTAATGGAAGAAAATAACATGGTGGAAAAGAAGAAAGAAGCAGTGGCCAGGATGGAGGCAGTGCCAGCAATGGCCATGAAGGAGGTAACAAATGAAGTAGGGGCCAGGGGTGGCCCAGATGGACTTGCAGCCAGTGGCCACCTGGATGGAGCAGGCCTAGCAGCTGTGATTAAAAAGGCCCCCACAGCAATGATTAAGGGGAGCATGACTACTATGTCTGTTGGCCACACATTCCGCAGTTCATGTAATGCTGGCTTTGCTAAAAAAAAGGAACCATGGAGACTTCCACCCAGATTTCAAAGAAAGGCATGGGAAGTCAGGCAACATGTGACAGGGTCAGAATTCCTTCAAGCAGGCTCCAATGGGGCAATGTGTGAAGCTGTGAGGGTGAAGCCAAGGTTGCAAGACCCCCCCACCCCACCCCAATGCACACACAAGATTTAGAAAGGCCAGAAACTTGGAACAACTGGGAGGAAAGGCTGCTACCTTTGAGCAATGGAGTCAGGCTGGAATGGCGGGTACATTGCCCATTGCAATCAACCACAGGTCACAGGGATGGGGCTGCCAAGGCCCCTTGGAGATTGCTTCTCACCGCCATGTGCAATCCGAATGGGAGAAATGGAGCTGTAGGATTAAATACTTACCTTGCCAGATTTCGTTACTGTTTTGGCCCCATCCCTTCTTTCTATGGCCCTGTTCCTCCCTTTAGGAATGCAAATGTTCTCTTTGCCATTGTATATTGGATGCATGCTTTTTTGCTTTTTATTCTGATCTTCATTGTCTTTTACAGGGGCTCACAAGAGTTCATCACTCTGAGTCTCAGAGGTGACTTTGAACTTTGAGACTTTTCAGGGATGTTGAAACTGTTAAGACTGTAGGAACTCTTGGAGAAGACTAAACACGTTTTTCATTCTAAAGTGGATAAGAGCCCTTCAGGGGCCAGGGGCAGAATGTTATAGTTAGATATAGAATAGCTCCTTGAAAAGCTCATAAATTGGTATTTGGAGTTGATGTAATTGAGTCAATAGGGTTGTAACCCCAGCAGTATTTCAATCTATCCTAATGGATCTATTTGGGTGGTAGCCTGGGCCACTAGGATATGGCTGGAGTGGGTGGGTCCCTTAGAGTGCAACCTTGGGGATTATATACGGTTCCTACTCCCCTTGCATGCTCTCTTGCTTCCAGCCTCCATGATGTGAGCTGTGAGCACACAGTCCAGGTGATCTGTCTCTCTCTCTCTCTCTCTCTCTCTCTCTCTCTCTCTCTCTCTCTCTGTCTCTCTCTCTCTCTCTCTCTCTCTCTGTCTCTCTCTCTCTCTCTGTTTCCTGACACCATGTCCTGAGATCTGTGGCTCCTGGCCTCACATGGATTGAGCTCTAAACCAAAAGAAAATAAATATTCTTTCCTCTAAGTTACATGGTCAAGTCTTTTGATGATGGCTGTCAGAATGCTGATGGGAAGATCTTTCTTTCACTCTCTTTCCTGGCAGAACAGGACTCTTCTGCCAGTGCTCGCGCCATTATGGACCCATGCAGCCACAGGCCCAAAGCAGCTTCTGAAACTGTGAGCCCAAATAAACCTTGCCTCTGCCTAAGTTGTGTACTTTAAGTATTCTGTTGCAGGGATAGACAGCTAACAATTTGCCATTAATTCATTTATATGTTTTGAAAACACTTTCATGTAGAGTTAAATATGGTGGAAAGAAAGTAATATATATATACATATATATTTCCCTTCTTGGCCATTAAATATTAAATGTTTGGTTAAAATTTACTCTAAGCATACTCCTATAGTAAATATTTTATTCAATTTTACCATGTGCAGTGGCTTTTTTTTTTTTGATGTGTCTATTAAGCTAGACTAGAGTTCCCATTATTTAATCAAACACTAATCTAGAGGTTTCTGTCATGCTGTTTTGTAATACAGTTAAGTCCCCTAACCAGTTGACTTTAATTAAAGTCTAAAATTTCTATGATTTATTTATGAGTATTATGGGTAGGACTGAATCAGTAGAAAGATTTTTAAAAGCACCACTAAGGTTTCTCCACAAAAGAAAAAATTCTGATTGTGGACAATTGGCCCCTGCCTGTGAGTCTAGTTTCCCATACAGCCCTACAGATTCAGACAGCCTCCACATTTGGGTAAGATGTTTCCCTTAGAGAGAGAGAGAGAGAATCCTATTTTGATCCGAATGTCATACTCTGTTGTGATCTGAAAGTTTGCATCCTCTCAAAACTCATATGTTGAAATGTTAACCCTGATGGTGATGGTATTCCGAGGTGGGACCTTGGGAGCTGATTAGATATTAGGATGGTGAAGCCCTCATGGATGGGATTAGTGCCCTTATAAGAGAAACCCTAGAGGGCCACAGTGTGAGGACGAAGAAAGCACCATCTGTGAACCAAGAAGGGGCCTTCGCCAGACACGCTGATTCTGCCAGCGCTTTTATCTTGGATTCCTCAGCTTCCAGAGCCATAAGAAATAAATCCCTATTGGTTATAAGCCACGAAATTTATGTTTTTTGTTTGTTTGTTTTTGCTATGACAGCCTGAATATTCTATACTCGATTTCCCAATTCTTTAAGAAAGTCTCTAAACTCAGGTACAAGTAGATTTCTAAGAACTCAAGGAAGAATCCTGGCTTCATGCAAATTGACATCGCATCATGGGTGGTTGTCCAGTGGAGGGGGAGAAAGAGAGATGCAGCCTACCTCTTCTATTCCCCACCTCACTACCACCACAGCAACATGGGAGGGGCTACAAATGTTCACTAGCTCACAGAGTTGAGGTTTGGGGGGAGTGTATGCAGATCTCCTAGGTGGGCGTGGGGCAGGGCTCAGTTAACACCTACTTACCTGAGTATGTTGTCGTTTCCTTCCATTCCATACTTGGACATTTCCAGAAAGTCAAAGTTTTTACCTAATTGGCCTAGTGTTAAATTGTTAATAGGTCATTGTAAATTTCCCCAAGGCAACAGCCAAATATCAAATTGGCTAATTAGCAACAAAACATTTCAAATATTGTTAACATTCATAGCAGGTTGTCAGAAGGGCAAATCCTGCATTTTCTTAGCGCGCGCACACACACACACACACACACACACATACACATGCAGATTCAAATTCTGTCTTCATATGCTTAAAGAATATTTATAAGCCACTAAATATATTTTCAATGTCCTAGTTTTATATGAACCCTTGGAAACTTGCCTGTTAAGGTTTCTGGTGAGTATTTACCAAAAGAAGCAAGACAAGGTCTCTTCTAATAGTCATGGAAGCTGCAAGGGACTGGAATTTTCCAAGCTTGTTTACATATTAGTTGGTTCCTTCCCCAACTGTGTATATGGTGCCTTGGAGACAAGGTAAAGGCTGACCGGAGATATATTCCTGTGATTCCTGGCAGTGTTATTTTTTTTAAGCCAGTTCAGTCCAATTCAACTAATATTTATGATCCAGACTCTGTGCTAGGTGATAGTAACACAGAGATGATTAATATATGGCTCCTGTGCTCTGAGAGTCCAACGTGTAAATAATGAAATGTCCTCTGTTTGATAGGAATATAATAGAAGCAAAGAACAGTAGGGAGAGTGGTTGGCTCCAACTGGGGTGGGTGGGAGGTCAGGGAAGTTTTCACTGAGGTAGTGTCAGACAATGACAGAATTTGAGCATAGTAAATTAAAAATATAAAAGTTACTGTGTGTTTTAACTACTACTAAAAGGCTAGGAATGGGATGCACAAGAAAATCTTAAGCTAGAAAATATGAGTGAGGAACTGGGCGTGGTGGCGCACGCTTGTAATCCCAGCATTCGGGAAGCTGAGACCGGAGGATCCGGGTTCACAGCCAGCCTCAGCTACCTAGTGAGGCACTCTGCAACTTAGTGAGACTTGGTTTCAAAATAAAGAATAAAAAATAGGGCTGGGGGTGTAGCTCAGAGGTAGAATGCCCCTGAGTTCAATCCCCAGTACCGCAAAAAAAAAAAAAAAAAAAAAAAATGAGTGAGCAGCTAGTCTTACTAATTATCTCAATAACAATCCTGAAGAATAGGGAGATAAAAGGGCAGCTCAAATATAGAAGAAATGAATAAAGTATACGAATGCTTTTGGTGGTTGATAATTAAGGAACTTCTACTATGGCAAGACATGACCCTGGACATTAGCCCTAGATCCTAGGGACAACTAGATGCCTTGAAAATCAGCGTGCTAAAGGTGTGTAAGAATCCAGTATTTGTGTCTTTGAGGGTACAGTGTTTCTGTCTTGTTTTCAGGCCTAAACTTATATTGGTGTATACAACACCTTTGTTCCCAGATACATTCTCACCACTTCCTACATAGAAAGTGCTCACTAAATAATAACAGTAATAATAATAGCTATCATTTGAGCTAGGCTTCCTATATGTCATAACTGTTCTCTCATAGGTATTAACAAAACTGACTAGGCTTGGAAAAAGAAAAAAAGGTCATGAACCAAGAGTCTCCCAGAAAACTTGCATTCTTAGAATTTACAGTCAACATGCAAGTCAACACTCTCCATGGGCAACTTCATCCCCTGCCATGGCTTTAAGTACAATCTATATGTAAATAACCTCCAAAGGCTTATATCCCAAGCAAAACTATTATAGGAATACCACTTATGAGCTCTGCTTTTCAAGGACTTATGGAACATTCAAATGAAAAAATAAATCAACTCAAATAACTATAGTAACCCATATTATGTTGGTTTCCAAGGAGAATTTTGTAGGCCTTGTTAGATAGAACTGAGTTTTTCTTTAGGACACAGAAATTAAGTCCATAAACCAGAAACATTTTAGTATACTACCAGTAATAGCGCCTCTCTCTCTCTCTTCTCTCCCTCCCTCCCTCCCCCCCTCCCTCCCTCTCTCTCTCTCTCTCTCTCTCTCTATATATATATATATATATATATATATATACATATATATAAACATTATTAAACATTATTATATATAATACAATCTCTGTATATATCATATAGATATTCATTACCTAAATCATGTTAGAATCCTTGAAAATCTTGTAAATGAAGCACAAACATGACAGTACATGGATATATAAAGCATTTGATACTATGACACTGACCTCACAAAACAAAATAGCATATTTTTTGAATGAAAAAAGCAAGTGAGGATATCTTTAATAAAGTAGGCTAGTGGACTATCTCAGGCCAACACCAATATATTTACTAACCACAACCTCTTATGATTGCTCTTAGCATTCTAGAACCAGTAATCTGGAATGCACATTTAATGAAATTAAAAATAGCTTAAGTATATTCCAATATACGTGTTTACAGGGTTGTTTGCTCTTTCTGTGGAACTTTTTTTCTAAAAGTTTCAAAAGTGTTTCTAAAAGTTTCACAGAATAGAAGATTATTATCTCTGTGAACCTCATTATAATGTGAAACTATAATGCACCAGTAAAAGTATACTTAAAAACAAATTAATGAGGAGGAGGAGGGAAAAACAAACAAACAAAACAGAGATGGAGAGAGCTGTGAAGTGAAGTAACTTACTCAGGTTCCCATAACTGGGAATAATTGAGGCAGTATTCAAGCCTGTCTGCCCATTGAGTATGGGTAGTGGGAGAAAGCAAAGAATGTTTGACATCCCAGGCAAGTAGTGTCCTTAATTTGAGTAATTTCCCATCCTATGCAAGAAACATAAAGCAAAATGTTGCTTTGCTGTTCTCTCCTCCCTCCCCCCTTCCCTCCCTCACTTAACCCAATTTATGGCATGGGAACATTTAGGGAAAAAATAGCTTTACAACACATTTACATAAAATATCAAAGGAAGTTATAATAATAAGAAAAAAACCCCCAAAATCCATAAACCAGAAAACTTAATTCCAAAAAGCCATTGCCTTCATCAAAAACGTATTAACCACATCATTAGCAATCAGAGAGATGCAAATCAAAACTACCTGGAGATTTCACCTAACTCCAATCAGAATGGCAATCATAAAAAACACGAACAACAACAAATGCTGGGGAGGGTGTGGAGAAGTGGGAACCCTAGTACATTGTTGATGGGATTGCAAATTAGTGCAACCACTTTGGAAAACAGTATGGAGGATCCTCAGATGAATGGGAATGAACCTACCATATGATCCAGCAATACCACTTCTGGGTATCTACCCAAAAGAATGGAAACCAAACTATCAGACCAACGCATGTGTATCTATGTTTATAGCTGCACAATTCACAATTGCCAAACTATGGAAACAGCCAAGATGTTCATCGACAGATGAATGGATTACAAAACTATGGGATATGTACACAATGGAATTTTATTCAGCCATATAGAAGAATAAAATCATGTTCTTTGCAGGGAAATGGATGCAACTGGAAAACATTATGTTAAGTGAGATTAGCCAGTCACAAAGAGTAAGGAAGCATATGTTCTCCCTAATATGAGGATGCTAGGGAGAAGATGGGGCATAAGAGAGTCTCCAGATGAAAAAGGAGAAACCCTTGATAAGAAAAGAAGTTGACTTAACCGAAGGGGATGGATCGGGGGAGAGGGAGGGGGACACCCTAATGCACATGATGTACTTTCACAAATATATCAAGGTCAATCACTAAACTGAACTTGAGAAGGAGGGAGGGTGAGGGAGTGGAGTGGGAATTTGGGAAAGGTTAAATGAGAAATGTGTGCATATATGCCTTTATCAGCTTGTACCTAATGAAGATGTATGATTACAATGCACCAATTATTATATAAAAATAAATAAATAAATAAATAAATAAATAAATAAATAAAAACTGATGTTTAAAAAATACCTTGTTAATACTCTGGCATTTGCCAGAGCACTCCCCCTAAAGATGATGTACATACACAAACACACACACACACACACACACACACACACATACACACACACAAGATATCCATTATCGAAGAAGTTTGGGAAATACTTTTTGTTATAGACCCTCTCGTGTTTTTCTTGGGGGATCATTAGCATTGGAATTTTTGAGGTTTTTATCTTTTAACCTAGGGTTACCAAACTTTTGAGCTTTTTAACTTTTAACCTAGGGTTACCAAACTTACTCGACTCTGGACATTCCTACAACATATTTATGATTTTATTTTGTTTTCAGGAAACCTATTAAATATTATAGAACCATTGTTTTATGGAGCATCTCAAAAAGCATTGTTACAGCCTGCAGATAGTTGACTTGAAAGATATATAACTCCCCATTACAATGCCTAAATGTCAATGGCTCTTAAGGCTGTTGGAACTTTTGAAGTCTTTCTTAATTAACAAATATTCCAGGGATAATCACTTAAAGCTAAGAGGTATCAACTCTTTAGAGTGACCAACTAGCCCTTGGTTGTTCTGTTACTATCCATTCAAATGGATGTAAGCTGCTGCTGAAGGCAGGAGAGAGCACACACCCTGAGGCTAGTAGATAACCAACCAGTCTCTCCCCACTAGTGATTCTCAATCCTAAGTATTGTTCCAATGTACCACTTCCACTACTACCAGCCTAGCCCAGATTTTTGTCACTCGAAGCCATTCTCTTCCAGGCCCTCTTTTTAAAATCCATAGCATGTATATCTACCAAACAGATAAAACAAAACAAAACAAACAAACAACAACAACAAAAAAACAACGTTATCCTTTACTGAAGAATCTGGGAGGATTTTTTTTTTTTTTTCCCAACAGGCAATTCTCTTTCCTCCACTATTTTATACCCTTCAAAAAAAATCATATCTTCCTAACTAATTTTCATTGCCTCCCATTTGTTTCTCTGAAGATAACTCTCCAGCCTTCTCTCTCTGTTCTAGGCTCTTCTTGCCTTTCTTTATTTTCTCTATATATTCTCCCAGCTTTGCCATTTCTCATTCAAACCTCATGTATCTTTTAAATTTTACTTCCCCTTAGAAGGCTTTCAGTAATTTCACCCAACATTGGTATCTTTTTCCTTTACCAGAGTTAAGGGTGCTATTAAATGCATTTAGTATGTGATTATATAATTTTATTTTGTTCTCTGTTACACTTGTGTATATTTTATTCCTGTCTCACTACCCCTCACTTCTAAATATAAGACTCTTAAGAGAACAAACCTTATCAAATTCTTAATTTGCCTTCTCTACCACATTAATCATACATTGGAAATATAAGAAATAGTTCTCTATTGACTGAAGTGAAAACAAGATGATAATTATAAATGGATATCATGTAATTACTATAGAAAGCCAAACAGGACTTTCTTGATAATACTTTATTTGCATTAATTTTAAGATCTTCTCTACTATAAGCAACATAATTCAATCTTTACATTACTTTATAATTCAGACATTTCAGCATTTCACACGGCCTTCTCCCAAATGAACTCAAAGACTTCTAGGAAGAAGTAAGTGAAGAAATAGGCATGACTCTTGGGTTTCATATATCCACAGTTCAGGGATGTGTTGTACAGACTCTAAGATGACACCCAATTATCCCTGCCTCTTGTTGTTTATGCCTTTGTGTAATCTCCTCCCTTTGAGTGTAGGCAGGAGCTGTGATTTGCTTCTCACTAATAAACTATGGCACAGAGATGGGATGTCACTTCCATGAGTATGCTATATCAGATTATAACATCCATTGCACTAGCTCTCTATTGCCTTCTCAATTTGCATGCTTTGATAGCAGCCCTATGAGAGATGCTGAGGCAGAGAACCAAAGCCATCCCTGGATTCCCGACCCACAGAAACTATGGGCTGATAAATGTGCATTGTCGTAAACTAGTTAAGTTTGAAGTAATCTGTTATGCAGCAATGGATGACAAATACAGGATGTTAAAGGAGTAGTTTTATGATTATTTCAATGGCTGGCATTAAGATATACCTATTAAAGTTGGGCGAGGGGGCGCACGCTTGTAATCCCAGCATTTGGGAGGCTGAGACTGGAGGATCTGGATTCGTGGCCAGCCTCAGATGCTTAGTGAGGCCCTCTGCAACTTAGTGGGACCCTGTTTCCAAATTAAAAATAAAAGATAGGACTGGGGCTGTAGCTCAGAGGTAGAATGCCCCTGGGTTCCATCCCCAGTATCGCAAAAAAAGAAAAAAAAAAAAACAGATCCAAAATATTCAGTGGATTCTCTCTCATCATGAAAACTCATTCAATAATGCTAAAGAAATTAAGACTATCTTATGTGATATTTCATAGAAGCTTGAAAACATAGACAACTATTATTAAGAAATCATATTATAACTTTGTTTAAAACCTTCGTCCCAGCACTCAAAGAGTAAAATTTAAAGCAGGCTGGAATTTGATCACTTTTTTAAAAGTCTAAGTCAAATATTTCTGTCAAAGGTCACATATTTTAAAAGCTAGTAAAGCTACATGTAACACTACAGTGAGCATTTCATAACTAGATATAAGAACTGCATTTGATATATATTAATTGGTAAAAAATTTATTAGCTAGATGCTTACTGAGAAAGAAGACTGGAGGGATTAAAATTAGTGAGTAGAGAATCGCTAATTAGGAAAAAAAATGACTTTTTTTTTCTTTTTTACAGGTTTACACCTCACATCACTACCTAATTGGCTCTTTGTTTTGTTTTTATTTGGCAGTTGGAAAAGTCCACAGATATTTGGAATCTCTTAAACAATTTTGATTCATTTGGTTAAATAGTGGCTCCTAGACTTCTAGATTTCAAGAACCAGGGCCAGGTGGGGGGACTTAAGAAACACAAATGGGTAGTTAAATGAATAGAGAGACTATATTGTCATAGGTAATAAACCTTATTTTGACAAGCTTAGGACGTTAAAAAAAATCTCTACGTGCCACGATCATTTCATAGAAAAAGAACAACTCAATCTCAAGTAGCAAAGTCATAAGTCATAGTCTCAAAGTAAAAATACAGATCTTTTAACATAAGACGGCCTAGTATATCCCAAGAAATTCTCTTATTTAGGCAACTCAAGGTCAACTTTTTCTTTATAAAATCCAGATATATAAGTGACAACAGCTAAAAATAAGTTTACTAAAGCTTGTGCGTTTCTTTGAGCCTTGAAGTACGTGTTAAAATCTAGTAATTTTCAGGTTCAGACAGTTTAATAAAATAGGACAGCAGTGTTACAATATTCACTGGCTCAGTTGTCCTTTCTTCCAGGTAGATGAGTTTACTGGGGTCCAGAGTTGGTATTCTAGCCACCATGACCTCTAGGTTGCCATTATCTTGGATCAAAGCAGAGATCCTCTAGGAAATAACCCAACTCCCATCCCCAAGCCTAACATGTCCAGTGATGGCAAATATCACCTCCACATTTTACATCCCTCTCTGATGAGCAAAATTAAGACTCTCAAGATCTGCAAGTCCCCTAACTCAATACACTCTTTGCTGAACTCTGACAGCAGAAATTTGTTGTGGCTGGAGAGGTATCTCAACATTTGATCTCCATTCCTATCGGTGAACACACAGGTTGTTTAGCCACCAGTGTTTATATTCCTTTGAAATGCATCACAGAACTTAACTGGAAAAATCTCAACCATCCCATGGTTAGAGTTCCTCTTGACTCCTTTCAAGGTGACCTCTCATGGTGCCGTGTGCTCTTTCAGAAGCTTCGGGAAGTATAACTAAAGGAAGCACGCAGGCCTCTGCTGTGGAAGGAGCTGTCCTGGAGACAAATGTCACGGCTAGAATTAAGTGATTGGCACACATTAAAAGGCAACATAATAGTGTGTT
Organism: Graphiurus murinus; assembly: GCA_004027655.1. NCBI lineage: Eukaryota > Metazoa > Chordata > Mammalia > Rodentia > Gliridae > Graphiurus > Graphiurus murinus. The sequence goes on from PVLC010000089.1 coordinate 270,416, forward strand.
TGTGGCAGTGGCCCTCTCCTGTAGCTGGCTCATGAGGAATAATGATGGCTTACTGACGAGAGGCAGGGACTCAGCCGCTTGATAACATTGTTGTGTGGATGATCGGAAGTGGCCCCACTGCCGCCTGCATTTGGCTGGAAACAGCAGTCATTCACTCATTCAGGCAGGGTGCTGAAAACAGACCCGCAGCCATGCACAACAACGTCCATTTTGAAAGGCTTAAATCAAGCATTCTCTGCTATAATTTCTATTGTCATTTTTCTCCCACTGTTTATATAATATGGCCAGAAGTGGGACTATAAACTAATATTGCATTCTACAGCCTCAAGCAACAAATGCCAGGGCTGTGTTTTCCTAGGAGAGGACCACCAAGTTTGCTACGGAGGCAGGCAGGCAGGCCACAGCACACGCAGATACCTGCTTGATTAAAGCAGTTCTTTCTGGAGAAAAGAACATTGCCACGGAAATAATGAATTAATTTGGCATTTCCTTCGGTCTCACCTAGCACGCAGTGTGCTCCCCTAAGCATGAAAACAGCACATCTTTGCAGAAACTTCTAAAATGATGTGCCTACTCATAGAAAAGATCAATTTGGATAGATTCAAACCCCAAGAGGGCAATTCAGGATGGAAAGTGTTCAAGACAGATTGTTCAACAAGTTTTTCAAGTCCAGCATAGACCATTAATTATCTTTGCCTGTATTTTAGTTTATAAACCTCTTTCTCTTTTCTTCTCTATGTATATACATACACAGACACACACATTTATTTGTAACTCTTTGTATACTAAGAACGAAGTTCTTGCTAGTTCAGCATAAAGACTAGATGAGTTAAAAAAAAAAAAAAAGTGTGCTCTAACAGAGGGAATAGAAGCAAAAAGTTATTGAATGTGACTTTTGCCTGTGAGGCTATATTTGGTTTGATGACAAAATGGAGAGATGGAATGGGATTATAAAAGGTGTGGGGATTGAGAGAGAGAAAAATGGTTCATTAAAATACTAGCTGGTGGGAGCCGGGCGTGGTGGCGCACGCTTGTAATCCCAGCATTCGGGAGGCTGAGACGGGAGGATCCGGGTTCGCGGCCAGCCTCAGCTACCTAGTGAGGCACGCCGCAACTTAGTGAGACTCGGTTTCAAAATAAAGAATAAAAAAAAATAGTGCTGGGGGTATAGCTCGGAGGTTAGAATGTCCCTGGGTTCAATCCCCAGTACTGAAAAAAAAAAAAAAATGCTAGCTGGTGGGTCCTGAGTTGAAGACATAAATTCGAGAGGTGAAAGGCCATCCCGAGTGCAGAACAACCAAAATGAAGTCAGAGCTTAAAAGTACAATTAGCAGATCAAGGGTCAGAAACAATGCATTGAAACAAGGAAGTGATAATTATACACAGCTAAGCAGAGGATGGAAATCCAGAGGTGATAATGTACTGCTGTGACAGGACAATGGAACTCTTTGAATCAAGTACAAAAGGACAAAGTATGCAATCCACCAGCACTGGGACACGTTAAGTAAAAAATTGGTCCCACAGCTGGTCCCATCTCTTTTTCTTCCATTCTTAGATCAGGTGTTATTGCCACTGAATTTTCCAGGTTGGATTTTGTATGGCAACCACCCTAGAAACCTTATTGTTAGGAAAGACAGAAATCCCTTAAAACCATATTCCAGTATTCACTGCAATTTCCATACCAATAACTTTTGATGCCAGAAACATGGCACATACTCTTGCCTCTTGACATCTTCCACCTCCTAATAGGTCTCAGAAAACAGTTTATCTTAATGGATCTTAACACTTTCGAAATCAGGAAGCACAGTTCATTGGCATGATAAGAGCCCAATACTAATAAGCAAAGGGTATAAAGCAATGGTTCCATAAAGTGGCTGCCCATTAGAATCATCTGCTTAGATTTTTTAAATTCCCTATTTCAAGGCTGCATCTCAGGCAAATAAGATGAATATTTCTGCAGGTGAGATGTAAGCTTTTTTTTTTTTTTTTTTTTTTTTTTTTTTTTTTTTTTTTTTTTTTTTTTTTTTTTTTTTTTTTTTTTTTTTTTTTTTTTTTTTTTTTAAGTTTGAGAACTGTTAGCATTGAGAAATCCCAATTTTCCAACTTCTCATTGACTTTGATTAGTTCCATGCCAAATGGCATCCCAACTCCATCCTCTCTAGTCTTTGGACACCCAAAGAAGAGCCATTGGTAATGTTGTCAAATCAGCACAGTTCATGCTCTTACCTTGAAGAGCCATTATAAGTACTGAGAGTCAAAAGCTTGATGATCAAGAAGGTCAATGGAGGAGGCCTTAGAAATCAAGAAGCAGATTCAAGTTTGCAAAAGAAATTTCACCCCTGAAATAAACATGAGCTTTTATGCCCTACTATTTAACTCCTAATACATCCATATATCCTCATTTTAGGGACAAAATAAGGAAATCCTCTTCTCAATTTTATTGGGCTGACAAGCATAAATTGGACAACTACTAATGGTTTTGTGCCCTTTAGGATTTTTTGCTGTAGGCTCTAACATTTTCCCTTAATGAGAAGTAACCTGATAACATTCAGGGGTTGTTCTGACCCCACAGGCTTCTTTTTTATTCTAAGGGACCCAAATGAGAATGTCTTAGTCCTAGACTCATTATCCTTTATAGCCACACTCAAGAACTCTATTAACTCTGAGTAGAAAGTAATTCCCAAAATTCCCTGCTTGAATTTTTTTCTTTCATATCAACTAAAGCCATAAAGGCTGACTGATCTCTTTGTTAATCAGATCACACAAAATGATACTAGACATATAATACTTTCTGTATTATCATATATTTGTTACATGATGAACCACAACACTTTCTACAGTAAATTTTTATACCTCCATTCTTTATTAGGGAAATTTTGTTAGTCCCTGACTTTAAAACTAATGTCTGAGCTATAACTCCATAACCTCATAAAGCTCCTTAACACAATTCCCTCTACACCATTCTTATTTCTTAATTCTTGTAATTCTCCTGAATTATTCCAGCATTTGAGTTTGTTACTAATTTAAAAATATATATATATACTTGCAATTGCTCCCCAGTGCTTAGTGAATAAAGTTCAAGTGCTATAGGCTGCCTTCTAAAATATTACATAATCAGATTCCAGCCTTCGTTCTTAGTTCCTGAGATAACACATCTCTGATTGTCCTTGGAATGTGCCACTCGTGGTCCCATGGATGCACTGGAGTGTGTGCAATCCCTTTTGCAGTACCAGTTGTCTCTCCTCCTCTCTACACTAGGCTTTTTGGGTACAAGGGTTCCTTGGCTTGATCTAAGTCATGAGCTGTTAACCTGAAGTCTACACATTTCTTAGGGTCCTAAAATGGGTTTGAGGTGGGGGGCTGATATGCCTCTGGATATTGTTAGACAAAATTGTATGTGTCCATGGGAGACTATATCTTTGGGGACCTGCAATGAACCATGTCTCACAATATCCCAGCCTTTGTGTTGTTTCTTTGTGAATCTGAATTCCGAGGAGGAAGTAACTGTGCCAGTTCTGGCTCAAGCCTTAAGATTTCATGCTCCAAAGGAAACCAGCTGCCATGTAAAAATTCCAACTACTCTGAGACCACCAGACTGTTAGGAAGTCCAAGCAGACACATGGAAAGGCCCATGAGAAAGATAACTGAAGCCTCTGGCTAAAAGCCAGCAGCCAGCACCAACTGTCAGCCATGTGAGCATGGCCATTTTGGAATTCCCAGCTGCCCCAGTGTCCCAGCTGAAAGTGGATGAAGCAGAAGAATCACCTGTCAACCCACACAATCATGATAAATTAAGGAAAAAAGTCAACAAAACAAAGCACCCAAGCCCTGTTGTTTTAGGTTTGGGTTAGGTGGCTTGTTTTATGGGAATATATAACAAAACAGAGGGTATGTATGTGGGTGCACCTGAGCACAAATGTTTCCTGGAAAAGGATCCAGATTCTCAAAGAAGTTAGTAAGACAAGATATGTGAAGTATCTTTATATGAGGAGGTCTCTGCAAAGCACTTAAAATAGACCTGCCATATGGGAAGCACTCCGTGAATCTTAGCTATTATTATTATGAAACCAACACTCCATTGTATATATTCTAAGGATAATTTCTAGAAAGCAAGTCATCATCATGATTGAGAAAAAAAGCAAAAATTATAAAATAAAATTTAAAAAATACCTGTGTGTCAAATCTGCAGGATGAGTAGAAAATAGGATAAATAGCCTTGAATACAGGAATTCAAAAACGGGGCAGGCAAAGTTTGAAAAGATTATATTGGAGAGCTCAAAACCCCTGGGACAGAAAACATGGACCAAGAATCCCTCCTCCCACCTGCGTATGAAGTACCTCACTTCATCCTGGATTGCCTGGAACTGATCATCTTGGAATAAAAGATCCTCAGTTACTGAGGGACAGGAGGAAGGATGGATATGGATAAGGTGGGTGGATATGGTGAGGACTTTGGAGTGGAGAGGAAGTAAGTTGTGAGAACGCATGTTGCCAGCCCCTACATTATCAGTGAAGCAGTCAATGAATTCATCGTCCGTGAGCGATCGGCATGGGATTGAGACTTGGGAGCATGGTGTAGGTTCAAAATAGCCATTGAGGGAATGGGGAAGGCCACCAGCCAGAGATGAATCAAATGAGAGCCAAGTAGCCTGGTGTGCCTAACTGTAGCTAGAGGATTTAGAATAAAATGTAGGTCACCACTCACAAATACACATCTCGGCAGAGTTCTGCCTTGATTTTCAAAAAGTATAGTCAGTCCCCAGTCTCTGGAGATGTTGGGCAGAAATAGCCTGGCCATGTGTTGGGGCTGTTGTCAAAAGGACTTGGGCCCTGGGTTCAGAAGCAGTCCATACCACTGGGTCCTTCCTTACCCAAGGACTCTCCAACATTTGCTGGCTTTTGACCTTGGGCAAATTACTTAGCTCTTCTGTGCCTTGGTCTCCTCATCTACATGACTGTTTTGGGGATTACATAAAAATCAAACGTGTAAACATTTCACACAATGTTACTTATTATTATTAAGATGTCGCTATAAACCAATAGTAGCAGTGTCTCTTTCTTTTGGAGACTCAAGTCACATTCTTAGGAATGTCTTGTGAATTTTATAAGTCTACATATTTATATATACCTAAAGATTGTTTCACTGAAGTGAAAAATATATATAAATATATATATATATATATATATATATATATATATATATATATATATATATCTTTATGCTACATAGTCTTATAGTAGTTTCTACAAATGACATCATCTAAAGCTACTGGAATTTGCTATCCAGTCATGTTCTGGTCTACACATTCATTCTTAGGCTTCTTGGACACATCAATCAACAAACAGTTAACTTCTATTACTGATTTCTTTAGCCAACCAATGTTTCTCTTTATGTTGGGGACAAATTAATCACACACACACACACACACACACACACACACACACACACACACACGCACACACATTTTACAGACAATTCAGATAGTGGAAAAGTTGATACATAGAAAATTTCACCAGTAGATAAAAAAAATCCACCCACTTCTCCATATCCATCCTTCCTCCTGTCCCTCAGTAACTGAGGATCTTTTATTCCAAGATAATCAGTTACAAGCAATCCAGGATGAAGTGAGGTACTTCATATGCAGGTGGGAGGAGGGATTCTTGGTCCATGTTTTCTGTCCCAGGGATTTTGAGCTCTCCAATATAATCTTTTCAAACCTTGCCTGCCCTGTTTTTGAATTCCTGTATTCAAGGCTATTTATTCTATTTTCTACTCATCCAGCAGATTTGACACACAGGTATTTTTTAATTTTATTTTATAATTTTGGTTTCTTTCTCAATCATGGTGATGACTTGCTTTCTAGAAATTATCCTTAGAATATATACAATGGAGTGTTGGTTTCATAATAATAATAGCTAAGACTTTCCAAGTGCTTCCCATATGGCAGGTTCTATTTTAAGTGCTTTGCAGAGACCTCCTCATACAAAGATACTTCACATATCTTGCCTTACTAAATACTTGTAATGGCTAATTTTATCTCAGCTTGACTGGGCCATAGTACCAGATATTTAGTTAAATAATATTCTGGATGTTTTCATGCCAGCGAATAAGATTTACATTTAAATGAGTAGACTTTGAGTAAAGCAGATTGGGTAGGCCACATGTGAGTGGACCTCCCCCAGTCAGGTGAAGGCCTGATTAGAACTAGACCTCCTCCAAGAAACAGTGAATTCTGCCTTCAGACTTCTTTGCAACATTGACTCCTCCTGAGTCTCCAGCCTGTCTGCTGCTCACCCTATCAATTTTGGACTTGCCAGACTCCATAATTGCATAGGCCAATACACACACACATACACACACACACACACACACTATCTGTGTGTATATAGATTTATTATATATATTAAATATATATATAGAGAGGAGACATTTCATATATATTAAATATATAGAGTTTTATATATTGTTTGTGTATATATCTATATATAGAGAGACATTTTATGCATTTTGTGTATGGGGAGAGAGGGCACTAGACATATACACATATACACAACCTATTACTTCTGTTTCTCTGCTGACTTGTGGCCAGTCCACTGGATTTTCTGCTTTTTCTCACAATGTGCCCATTTGAAGGCCCAAGATAATCGATACTGATTTCATGGAGAACTAACAGATGGCAATACATAGCACACTCTTGGCTCCAAATTCTTTTTTGATTGTGAGTTTATGAAAATGTTCCCTAGGAAAGCATTTGGAGAGGCATTAAATCAAACCTGATGTTCTCTGAGTTTATGAAGTTTAATCTTCCACAGCAGTACCATGTCACCAATCAGATCATGGAACGCTTCACATACAGAACGGTAGTCTTGGGTTCCTGTAATATCTACATTTTGCCCTAGGCTTTTTATGAACGTAGCAAAAGCTGCTGTCTCAGACATAATATTCTTTCTATATCATCCATATGTGAGGGCCTCTGGGTTCCATGGTGCCTAGCATTTCTCGTAGATTTCAGGTAATGCAACTCTCTGCTTTGCTTGTCAGAAGGGCCCTGTCATACATATTCAGGACACATTTGCCTGGAAGATGAATGCTGTGAACAGTATACTATGCTAGAAGTGGATCCTATCTATTCTTCGTGTTCCATTTCACACAATAACGACTTTCTGTCTATTCTTTAAATGAGTATTTTGGACTGCTGAAACATTAAAAAAAATCACTAAAACCCAACTTACTATTCATCTAATTCTAATTTCACATCATGCCTTGGCTTAATGACAGACTTCTTTTTCACTGTATTTGCTTGTTATTTTTCATTTTCTCCTGTCCTTCCCTGTCTACTTGCTGATACTGTTTTGTAAGGTTTTATTCCAAAGCTTGCTCTTACCTCCTCCTCCCTTCTTTTAGACCTCTTTTTGTCTGGATAACAGAAAGCATTCCATTGCTTTTACTTCAGCTTTTATGGGCTGAAAACCTTTTATCTTTGTTGTGAAAATATAACCTCTGTGAATGGATTCTCCCCCTGTCAAGATCTGCATTATTTTTAGGTCCACCTATAAAGCAGCAATTTCCTGTTACCCCCTTTCTGCATAGCCTTTTTTCTTAGCAGTTGAGAAAATTGGAAAAATTAAACTGAATAGTGATTGTTTCTGGTGGTTCATTATCACTCCTTAACATTATGACTCATAGGAGATGTGAATACCAAATAAGATGACACATTCCAGCTGGGCGTGCAGGCACACAATTGTAATGTCCCAGTACTTGGGATGCTAGGACAGGAGGATCTCAGGTTTGAGACCAGCCTCAGCTACTTAGTAGGCCCTCCACAACTTAGTGAGACCCTATTTCAAAATAAAAAATAAGTAGGGCTAGGGGTGTGGCTCAGAGGTAGAATGCCCCTGGGTTCAATTCCCAATACCATAAAAAAAAAAAAAAAAAAAGATGCCATATTCCTGGTTGTAAGATCATCAAGTCTTACTCTGACATCTCTGCCTTCAGTTTCTTCATCTCTAAAGGGAGCTTTATAACAATAATAATAGTTGCCTGGAGGACTGGTGCTAGGATTACATAAGATTAGAATATTAAAACATGTTATAAACTAGGAAAGTGATAATATGAAGGTTAGTATCCAGCCATCCAGGTGTGTATTCACCAGGAGGCTTCTGTGGATTAAAAATTAAATTAAAAACTCTGCCATAACAAGTAAATAAAGAAACTAAACAGCACACAATTACCAAACTTAGTCTCGACTGTGCTACATTCTTTCTGTCACCTAGAAACTAATTAGTAGGACATAATCACATACTTCCTGCCCAGTAAACATACAAGTCCCAGAGGAACAAATGATTTGTATCATGAATCACTGGCCACCGCTTACTGGTAATTATCATATAAATGAGGTGCTTCAAGTTGACCTCTGATTCCCTAGTCCTTTTCTGAGACAGCAAAGATACACCAGTTATGCAAAAACTGGATAAAATTTAAATTACTTTTCTAGCCTTAGCCTTTTGGATATTCTTTGTTTGAGGGAAAAACAGCACAGGGAGCTACAACAGCAACAAAAACAAACCTATCAAAACAGATACTAAAATATTAGTATATAGTGGTATTTAGAAATGATTCACAAGAAGAAAAAGAAAATTCCAGAACCATTTGTAAGAAAGCTCTAAAAGTAACCATTTGCCTTAACTATATGGAAGTTGTTGTTTTTTTTTTCAAGTTCTTCTTAAAAAGTAGAGAAGTCTAAGTCAGAAGAAGGCCCCCAGTTCTGATCCTGATTAGCTTTTATGCCTTTTGTCAGCCACCTTACTCTTCTGACCCACAGTTTCTTTCTTTGCACAAATAAGCAATTAGATTGGGTGATTGCAAGGTTCCTTCCTGCCTTTCTGTTCCTTGATTTTGAATTTGGAAGACACTGAAATATACCCAAAATGTCATTTAAAATAGTTGTTCTACCCCCCAGAGAGTCTGAATTAATTGCTCTGGGTGTAGCCTGGACATCAGGGATTTTAAAAGCTCCAGGGTGATTCTAATATGCAGCCAAGATCAAGAAGCACTTGTTAATTACTGCATACATTTTTGGCTGTGGGTAGTTCTTTCTTTTCCTTCCTCATTCACAGGAGCTAAATTGCCTCTCTGAGGATGCCGTCTCATTAAAACATGGAGAATCCAAGGTCTACATGACTGTGGAAACCCTGAGATGTCGGCAGTGAAGGATCTTGATGGACACTAGGATGCAGGGGTGACACCATCAAGCATCCTTGGTTTCTTTCTCTCCTCTTCCCTGCTACCGCTAATCTCTAAGACCCGCACAACTTCTACTACTTATCAAATACTGGAAAACCACAGAAAGGACTGAAATAAATGTTCTGAAGTAGAATTTCCCAGCAAGTTATTCTGGCCCATCACCATTATTTCTCCAATATACAAAACAAATATGTATTCAATGAAGAGATAATTCAGTCAATTTTTCTATTGGTCTTCTCTCTCTCTCTCTCTCTCTCTCTCTCTCACACACACACACACACACACACACACACACACACACTTTATTATCTCTTTACCAACTCTTCTTCTCCCTGATATAAAAGATCAGCATTTCATGGACCATGGATTTTTATTTCCCTTCACTGTAGTATCACCATTACTTATTACTAGAGATACAATTGTATAAATGTGTACACATATATATGACTATTGTACATGTGGTAATATATGTACATATCATACAGAAAGTCTTAGTAAAATACTGGTTGGATACATAAATAAATGGATTCCTATTTCCTCATACATGAGTGTGAAATAGGATAAGAGAAATCAAGAAATGGTAAAATTAGCGAAAGTAGACCTAAAAAGCTAACTTTGTGGGTGTGCAAGCTCACTTGAGGCTTGGTTTTGTAGCCCCTAGTGGGAGCCTCCAGCCAGCTACAGGAGGGCTCCCAAATCAATCAAAGATGAAAGCAAAATTTTTTTTTATCACACTGAGGCTTCACCAGAGGAGTCTCTGCTTAGTGTGTTTGCTAGCCTAGGACTTGATTTCAGTGATCGTTATTTGACAGACGAGTGGGGCTAGAAATAGAAAAGAAGAACAATATTCTATCAGCCAATGTTCCCAGTCAATCAGAATAATTCATGTGTTTTCTCTTTCAAGAGGAAAATGTGGAATGGAATATGGTTGAAGTCTGAAGTTATCAGTGAACAGAAAGAAAAAAAAAAGACAAATTACAAATGTTCCAGTCTTTCCAGCCATCATCTCCAACATAACAATATCTACTTCATCATTCTATCCATACAAATATTCACAGAGTTTTTGACCAGGCATCTTCAGCCACCTGCCTGACTACTCAACACATCAGACTGTCTTCAGCATTTTGTTCTAAGTCCTCTCTGATGGCTTGAGAACAGAAGTTTATAAAACCCTGAACAGTGGGCAAGATTGTTGAATTATCTACCAGCCTTCTCCTACATGCCTTTATAAACTCATTCACAACAAAATAATTTTTAGTATGACCAATCATATCTGAAAACCACAGAGTAAATAATCACTCATGGTTATGGACACATCAAGGGGCTCGCCCTAATGCTGCTTAGTGTGGGCTGCTTCCTAAATGCCCCCTCCCCGCCCTTTCATAACTCTAGAATGAACTGGAAGAAAATATTCAGAACAAACCACATGGCTTGAGAGAAGCAAAACTCTTTAAAAAGACTGGGCAAATAGGTCAGTCTTCTTCCTAAGGAAACCAGACTGGTGGCCCTGAGCACGAGTCAAGGATGGAGATAGAAGAAAAGCAAAGCCCTTCCCCAGGGGAAGTAGGGGTAACTCGTTCACTCAAGGAGGGCCACGTGCTTGTTAAACTCACCAGGGAAACATTTCATAAACTTGAACAAAAAATTTCTAAATGAATTATAATTTCCTTAATCAACTGTCCTTCAAGCCCTTTGTAAGGATAATTATATGCAATTTCAAAGGCAAAAACAAGGCCTAAGGAGCTAGAAATTACTTGTCTACAGTCACATGGCACACTTTGGAGAGTCCTATATACTTCTTATGCCATTGGACTAGTGACTATAAAAGGGAAAAGAAGAAAGTGGGCAAATAATCAGAGCAAGGGCCATGTGCTTCCTTCCAGAACTATCCAAGTAAGCGCTTTGCTCTTTAACAGGAAACTGGCCGACACCATCTCATTTTCTTTCTGCCCTTTACATACTGGCTGTTGGTTACTCACAAATGTTGAATAATCAAGAGAAATAGTGCTTTTTAATTTTTCAGAATGAGAAGCTGAACCAATCATATTCTATTCAAAAGGGAATTCACCAAATATGTAGATTCTTTGGAATATCACACAGTTTTCCTTTTTTTGGGCCCCTCTATTTTTTAAATAACATACCAATTAAAAAATAATGATGATAGTTTTGTTGGTGGTATTTTTGTTGCTTCTCTGTGGAGTAGGGTCATATTTTCACAACTGTCCCCTTTTCCTATCATCTCTCATAATGTCTTTGAAGATTACGGAGTGCTGAGAGTAGGTAGTAAATGATTCTCTTTTCCTATAAGCATAGCAAAATTGTGCAAGAATTACAGAATTCTGGGTTCAAATCCCAGGTCTGACACTAACCCTTGAACAGATCATTTTACAACACAAAGGGCCCTGCAATTTCTTTATCCCTTCTTCAAACAGGAAGAGTGATGTCTAGCTCACATAGATACTGTACACTTTAGAAAAAAAGGTCAGCCCCACACCTGGCTCACAGAAATTTCCTAAGCCGTGAGCTCACTCTTCTCCCTCAAAATTATTTTAAATTTTATGGAGATGTTAGAAAAACATAGGCAACCATACTACAAAAGCACTGTGAACAAGAATTCCAAGTGAGACAAGAATCAAAAGGTATCTAGGGACAGGCTGGTGAGGTGACATCACCCTGACCTGCCATTTACACTGAACCTCAGGCAAATTTCTGTCCAGGTCAGCTTCTTAATCTGCAAAACCCAGTAAAAATAGCACTTGCTATTCTGACTTCACAAGTTTGGTTAGGGCAAATAAAATGATGTGCTTAGTAAGTGGTGACAGAATAAAGTATGACTCTTAACCATAACATAACAACAAGAAAATGGGTAATTTCACCTTCTTTCAACTTTATGCAAGCCAAACTTGTTTCTTTTTTTTTTTTTTTTTTTTTTTTTTTTGCGGTACTAGGGATTGAACTCAGGGGCGTTCTACCTCCGAGCTACACCCCCAGCCCTATTTTTTATTCTTTATTTTGAAACCGGGTCTCACTAAGTTGCGGAATGCCTCACTCACTAGGTAGCTGAGGCTGGCCGCGAACCCGGATCCTCCGGTCTCAGCCTCCCGAATGCTGGGATTACAAGCGTGCGCCACCACGCCCGGCTCCAAACTTGTTTCTTAATACAAGAATGTTCTACCACTATTGTTTTTTGAATATTGAAGACATTATTCAATTTTTATCTGCAAAAAACTTGTGTATATAAATGTATGTGTATATACACACAAATGTATATAAAGAAGATGAGAAGATAAAAGTGTCTTTGAAACGGGAAGCATTTAAATTTTATTTATTTCATCTGATCTCATTTTATTTATTTACTGCAGCACTGGGGATTGAACCCAGGGCCTTGTACATACTAGGTAAGTGTTCTACCACTGAGCTGCACTCCCAATATCTAGATTTTATTTGGGGATCTTTCTGTGTTTTTCAAGAGTTGGCAATCACTGAAGAAGTGGAAATGTAAAAGGACCTGTGATGATCTTTAAACGGGCTGAAAGTCAATCCCTCACAGAATATTATCAACAATAGTTAATGTAATTGAGCAATGATCATGTATCAGGTATTACTCTATATTTTTGCTCCTTTCATTCTCAGGATAATTTTCTGCTATAGGGACCAAAATTACTTCCTTTACACAGATGAGGAAACGGAGGCTTAACAAGGATAAATAAAATGTCTTGGCCAGAATTTAAACTTAAGCTATTTGGAACTGTTTGCTTAGTCTTCTTGATCACTGCAGTTTTATTTAGGTTATGCACTTCAGGTGATTGATCCTGTTGATGAACTGAGCTCAAATTTGTATTAGGCATGAAAGGAAAGGAGAATATGAAGTAAATATGAGATAAAGCTATCCATCTCAAGAATACCTCAGTAATTCTATAAAAATTAAGACAAGCTGAGTGAGCATGGTGGCGCACACTTGTAATCTCAATACTTGGGAGGCTGAGACTGGAGGATCGCAGGTTCACAGGTTTAAATCCAGCCTCGGTAACTTCGAGAGACTTTCAGCCACCTACTGAGACCCTGTTTCCAAATAAGAAATAAAATCAGGCTGGGAATGTAGCTTGGAGGTGAAATGCCTCTAGGTTCAATCCCCAGTACAAAAAAAAAAAATTAAGACAATTTATAAAATAACACAGAAGAGCAGGTTAATATGGTACTAACGTCATATAAAGTATTGGGGGGGGGAGAGTAATATAGGATGTAGAGTTAGATAATGGGCTTTTGTAAAAGAGTAAGAAGTATATTGTGGGGGTACTTGCAGGATAGTCTATAACATCCTCAAGTGCAACAACTGTCCTCTTCAGGAAAGTTGTTTACTTTAAAGAGGAAAAGAGCTGGGCTAGGCATGGTGGCTCATGTTTATAATCCCAGTACTTGGGAGGCTGAGACAGGAGGATCGCAGGTTCGATGCCAGCCTCATCAACTTAGCAAGACTCTCAGCATTTTAGCAAGACGTTGTTTCAAAATAAAAAGTAAAAAAAAAAAGGGGGGGGGGCTGGGATATAGCTTGGAGGTAGAACACCCCTGAGTTCAATCCCCAGTACCAAAAAAGAAAGGAAAAGAAAATTTATAGATAATTTCCTTGACTAACTCAAATGCAAACTGTAAAGTTAACACAGGGAAAGGGGTCAGATCTGGGATAAGCATGCTTCATCAAGAACTGTCAACAACTTCATTTTCTCCCCTCTCTATCCCCATGGAAACAAAAAGCGCATGGAAGTTGTGTCTTCCTATAAGGAAAGGTCTCCATCTAAGAAGTTGTATGAGTCTGGATAGAACCTGAAGTGGCTGAAGAACTCTGGCGATCAATGTGATTAGCAAGTACAAAACAACAGATGACCTCCCAAGCTACTTAAGAATGGGAGAAGTATCCCTTCAGCGTATTCTTTCTTCAGACTGGAAACAAGAGGTAATTTTGGCTTCAGGTGTGGTTTACAGAGGGGCCGTGTTGTTGCAGGCCCTGGGGTCCCCCGTCCTTGTTTCTTTGTTCAGGTCTGCACTCCCTGCGCATTGGCTGCATTCTCAGATAAGTAGCATGACAGCTGTGGTAGCTTTAGACTTTTCATAACTTCAAGAGAATTGAAAAAGAAGACTGACATCCTTCTTGACTCAGAAAAAAAGAAAAAAACAGAATTGAGTTCCACTGGTTTTTATTGACTTGATTCTTCTCTGTGCCTAGCCTCAAATCACTTGCTGATGGGTTGTTCTGCTCCTGGAGTTGTAACATGAGAGCCATTTTCACAAGAGCTGATGGGGAGCCAGGCTCTTTACCCCAAATAAATTTGGGATATTGCTGCTCCAAGAAGGGACAGGGCTGCTAAATGGTAAAATAACACACTACATCCAGCAGCATGGCCACCACAGTTCTGGAGATGTGGTAGCTATTATCTATTATTGGTATTTGTAAAAGCAGCAAAGGTCATATTTTATGGTTTCTGAAAGTTGTGCTATTCAACAGCATCTTTCAAGTTACGAGTAGCATACCTGGGCCCACCTCAGGCCAATTAATCAGAATCTGCATTTTTATCAAGGTCCCAGGCAATTGTGAGAACCCTAAAGTTGGAGAAGCACCATCTTAATAGACCTTCTCAACCTAGATCTGTGGCTTTCTGGGCCTGGTTCTTTTCTTCCAACAAAAATATCCTTTTTAATTATAAAAAGTAGTGTTAATGATAATGTTGTTAGTCAATTATCTATATACTGATCCTCAATTTGGACATCTAGCAATAATGACAATAATGCTGGGCTTAAAACAGATCCTGTCCCTTGTTATTCCAAGCACATCACCTAACTTCTTCATGCCTCAGTTTCCTTGGCTGTCTTCTAGAACTATAGTGAGGATTAAATAAGGCCTTTAATTTAAAGTCTTCAACACAGCTTCTGTAGGATGTTCAAAGATGCCTACATTACTGCTATTCTAGAGCACTTGCTTAACACAAGCTACTCTTCCATTCTTCCCAACTCCAGACTCCATATATGTGCTTTAAGGATTCTAGAAACTAAATGGCTTGAGTAGCATGTTCACAGTTTGCATTTGTTTTACTTCTTGGAGTATTAAGTAATTTTTTTCTGTGGTACCAGGGATTGAACCCAGGGGCATTGTACCTCCAAGCTACACCCCCAGTCCTATTTTTTATTCTTTATTTTGAAACAGAGTCTCACTAAGTTGTAGAGGGCCTCACTAAGTAGCTGAGGTGGGTCATGAACTCGGATCCTCCAGTCTCAGCCTCTCAAGTACTGGGGTTACAAGTGCATACCACCATGTCCAGCTCAGATAATACTTTAGCTGGGAGAGGTGGTGCACATCTGTAATCCCAGTACTTGAGAGGCTGAGGCAGGAAGATCAGAAGTTCAAGACCAGCCTCAGCAACTTAGTGAGACCCTGTTTCAAAATAAAAAATTTAAAAAGGCTGGGGGTATAGCTCAAAGGTAGGATTCTTCCTCCAGGCTCACCCCCCAGTATCACTAAATACAAAAATAGAAAGTATTCCAGGGTTTTCTCTAAGGAAAACACACTTGAGAAGCGCCCTATAAGTTTCCCCTCTCATCACTCTTATGACAGCACATTAGGAGAGGAGGTGGAAGTCTGAACTAGTAAGGGGTGATGGGCTTGGACTCTGTACGGCCAGTTGGCTTTACTGTTTTCTGTAGCCAGAGACCTAACCTTGGTGTGCCATCTTGAAGTGTTCAATAAGCAAGTAAACCTGAACGAAAGACAGACTGAATCAACCCAAATACCACTTCATTTTAAAAACATACCATGAGGGATGAGACTTTTTAAGGCATGCCATTATTATGTCTAAATGCCCATGTTGTACCTAAATCTGCTAATGAAATAAAGGTATTTTTAAAATTCTCAATGAAACTATATTTATTTAATTACATAAGTGCTGTGGTCTGAATGCCTGTATCCCTGAAGAATTCGTATTTTGAAATCCTGACTCCCACGGTGATGGTTTTAGGAGGTGGGGCCTCCGGGGGGTGATTAGGTCAGGAGGATAGAACAGCATGAATAGGATTAGTGATGATGTTACTCAGCTTTCTGTTGCTGTGACCAAACATCCGAGAAAAACTTCTTAAAGGAGGAAAGATTTATTTTGGCTCACAGATGCAGAGGTTTCAGTCCACGGTTGGCCAGCTCCATTGCTTTGGGCTGAAGTGAGGCAGGAACATCATGGTGGAAAGGATGGCAGGAGAAAGCTGCTCAGCTCATGACAGGCAGGGAGCAGAGAGAGAAAGGAAAGAGTTGGGGACAAGATATAGTCCCAAAGGTATACTCCTAAGGACTCACTCTCTCCAGCTAGGTTCCACCTCCTACAGTTCCCATCACCTCCAAGCTACGACTTGTTCAGCTACCAATCAATGGCTTAATCCATTGATGAGATCAGACCCTCAGGATCTCAGGTCCCCAAAGCCCACCTCTGAGTATTGCTGCACTGGGGACCAAGTCTCTAACACATGAATCTTTGAAAGATGCTTCATATTCAAACCATAACAGTGACCTTATAAAATAGGCCCGAGGGAGTTTATTTGCCCTTTCTACCATGTGAAGACACAGAAAGAAGTTTGCAGTCTGGGACATGGAAAAGTGCCTTCATCAGAGCTTTACTATACCGGCACCCAATCTTGGACTTCCCAGCCTCTACAACTGAGTTTTAAAGCTCAGTATTGAGTTTGACATTTTTTTTTAGTGAGAAAGAATAAACATTATGCATTTAATTGTTTACCCCTAAACTAGCATGGGGTTGATTGGTCATTACAATGAATTACAATTTTTTGACAAATTTGGTGATCTTATTAAATGTCATAGACTTAATGAAATTAAAATTCCCTTCCTGTTCAAGGAAAGAAAAAGTAAAATGACCCTAGGGTAAAATAGAAAAAAAAATTCATTAAAAATGAGACTTTGGTTCATTAGTTTCCTAGGGCTGCTGTATCAAAGTATCACAAACTTGGGTGGCATAAAACATCAGAAGTATATTCTCTCACAGTTTGGGAGGCTAAAAGTCCAAAATCAAGAGGTCAGTAGGATGGATGCGTTTCTGGGGACTCAGACTGACAACCTGTTTTATGTCTCTCTCCTAGCTTCCGGTCGTGGCTGATGATCCTTGGGGTCACAGCTGCCTGTCTGCTAGTTCAGCCACCGTCATCACATGGATGACTTCCTTGTGCATGTCTGTGTCTTCATAAGGCATTATCCCCCCTGTATGTGTGTCTCTGCATCTCTCTTCTCTTTTATGAGGGTACCAGCCATACTATATTAAGGGCCCATCCGACTTCAGACCCTCTTTCCAAACAGGGTCACATTCACAGAGATCAGGGGCTAGGATTTCAATTAATATATATATTTTTCAGTACTGGGGATTGAACTCAGGGGCATTCTACCTCCAAGCTACACCCCCAGTCCTATTTTTTATTCTTTATTTTGAAACAGGGTCTCACTAAGTTGCAGAGTGCCTCACTAGGTAGCTGAGGCTGGCCACGAACCCGGATCCTCCAGGTCTCAGCCTCCCAAATGCTGGGATTACAAACATGCGCCACCACTCCCGGCTCAATCAATCTTTCTAAGGGATACAATCCAACTCATATGACCTTTTCATTAATAGACTGAAAGCAAGGTATTGAACTCTAAGATCCAGAAAACTAACAAGTCATTTTCAAGATGGGTTATTTTCAAGTCTTGGCTTTGTTCTTTTGTTATCTGAGCATTGCACATGACATCATTTTCGTGATTCCATTGCTCAAGGCCCTCAATAATATAGTCATCCTGCCTTTCAAATCTCCTTTTACTCTATGTGTAAAAGGAGTGCCCCAGCGAAAAATGAACTTGTCATTGCTGTGAGTGCTTGCCCTGACTCACCACCTCTACACTTTTCCTCTTACACTCAGCCTGGGATGCTATGCCCCTTTGTGATGGTTTAGATCACCTTAACGATGGACTTCTTCTTTTGGTTAATGGGAAATCAGTGAATATAACATAAGAGAAAGCTTGAATATGCTGGTATGGTGGGACTTGCCCACTTCCCTTTTGTCATCACCATGAAACATTCATGGTGTTGAGTTGCCCACTTATCTAAGAAGGATGAGAAACACATAGAGTAGACATGAGATCAGCCTGCTACTTGGAGCCAAGATCAACTAGACAGAGCCTAAATCAATTAGTCCCCAGCCAACCCACAGACACATACATGAGATAAATGCAGGGTGTTTTAAGCCACTGAGACTTGGTGTGGATTATTACACAGCATTACTATGGTGTTAGTTGGTTGCTACAGCCTGTGTCCTCTCTCATCCAATCCCAAAACCCAGTTCAAATGCTATCAGATTCTCTTTTTTGCTTTCTTCTTTCTGAAAGTATTGCATCCTTTCTCTGAACTCCCCTATCATTTTATCTATATTTCTCTGAATCCAATTTTCTCCTTTCAACACTCCCTGAATTTTAGTTCATATTTTTCCTTCATTATTTCAATGAGAATAATGCTTACTGAAGGGCAAGATTTGTGTTTAATTTATATGAGCACCATCATCATATTTTGCATGAGATAGTCAATAAACTATTTAGGTTCCAAAAAAGTTTAAGCAGAAAAAGAAAGAAAAGATTTATCCCTGGACTCAAGAAGATAGAGGAAATGTCACTTAATACAGATGCTTGCAAAAATAAATATAAGAGAGAGAAACAGAAAGTAAGATGGATCTAGAATTCATTTAAGTAATGAAAGTGAATAACTAAGTAAGTCCCTGCCCAAGGGTGATTAATAAGCAAAAGATAATTTCTATCATTCCAGGTCTGGAGGGCCCCATCTTCTACTACAAGCCTCAACCAAATCACCAACTCTTCTTCAATCACCCCACTGCCTTTTTCCTTCCACCCTGAGCAGTCTAGAATGTTGTATATACATATATAATAATCAGAGGAATCTTTTGGATATATAAATCAGATGCTTTCACACCTTTGCTTAAAACTCTTTATTGCACTGAGAATGAAGCCCAAATTTCCTAATTTGGCTTTTACGATCTGGACTCTGCCCAGCTCCCCTACCTCATCTTGCACAACCTCATCTTCTTCATGCTCTAGTAACTGTGAACTTCCTTCTGGTTTTTGAACACATCAAGTTTGCTGGCACCTTGAGGAAGACACACTCGCTATTCCTCCAGATCTTTTAGAAGCTGGCTTTATCTTGTCATTTCATTCTCAGTTCAACTATCAAATCCTCAAAGATGTCTTTCTGGAACATAGCTGGTCATGTTGTCCCTACTCTCCCAGGAAGCCACTCTCTTCAAATTAATGAGTTCATCTGCACACTCATTCTGTGGACCACAACTAGAATGTGACCCAGGGTCCTTCGGCTCGCATTCTTGTAAACAGTAAGGTCCATTGCTTAAGAGACTGGACTCTGAAAGTTGGACTGCTGGAGCTAGTCCTTCAGCAAATTACTTCTAGGCACAATTCTTGCCTTGATTTTCTCACTTTGAACTGAAACAATATTAAAAAAAAAAAAAGGAAACTACTCCATTGGCTTGTTGTAATTTAATGTGTAAATAGCAATTAGAATACCAGCAGGCACATAATAAACACCCCATAACTGCTCACCTTTGTTATTATTATTATCTTATTATTCACTGTTGTAACCAACACCTATGACACTATCAGTCACATGATTAACACTCAGTTAATATACATTAAGTAGTTGATTGAATAAACAAATGAAGGAAGATAGTATATGTCCTGATCCAATCTCATCTCAAGGTGAAAAATTAGTTCTGATTCTGTTTCCCATGATTTTGTTCACTGTCATA